>WBNH01006478.1:101409-156058 GCA_013401255.1 Urocolius indicus
ACAACAGGCGCGAGCGGGCGGGGGCCGGCAGGGGGCGGCGGCGGCAGCTCTGCCCTGGCTTGGCTTGGCTTGGCTTGCGCTGGCCGGTAGCGCCCCGCAGCCCGCCCCGCCACACCTCTCGCACAGCCGGGCGGGTCGCGATAAAAGGGGAGAGAGTTGGAGGCGTGCTGTGGGCGGCGGGAAGGCGAGCGGGGGAGGCTGCACGAGGGGGAAATGACGCTGCGCCGGGGAACGGAGCTCGTCGGGATGGGGGCTGCGGCTCGCTGGTGTCTCTGAGGTGTTTCTCGGCAGCGCCCCCCGTGAAGCGTCTGTGACGCGGGGACGGAACCGGCGATGCGTCTCCCCCGCTGTCGTCTGGCCTCGGCGTTGAAACGCGGGGCGCAGCAGTGCCGGATCGGAGACTTGACGGTCTCAGCGAGCCTTCGACGGCGTCGCTGAGGCTGTCAGGGGAAAACGGCGGCCTGTGTGAGGCGGCTCGGGTTGGCTGATCCCTTTCTAATGAACTTGGGAAATGAGAGGCGCAAGGCGGGGTGCCAGGTAGTCGAGAGTAGAGGTGGCTGTTAACGCCAAGGAAACGGAGCAACAGGGTTGATGGGTGGGATCTAGTCATCGACACACAGCTGTGGAAACTTCTGCGTATTTTGGTCTTCTAGATTAGCCGCCCTTCAGAAGGACCTGGACAGGCTGGATGGATGGGCTGAAGCCAGTCACCTGGGGTTCGACAAGGCCAAGTGCTGGGTCCTGCACCTGGGCCATAACCACGTGCAGCGCTAAAGGCTTGGGGCAGAGTGGCTCCAAAGCTGTCCCGCAGAAAAGGACCTTGGGAGTCCTTGTCCTTGATGAACGTGAGCCAGCAACGTGCCCAGATGACCAAGAGGGCCAATGGCATCCTGGCTTGTGTCAGAAATAATGTGGCCAGCAGGAGCAGGGAAGTGATTGTCCCCCTGTATTCTGCACTGATGAGACTGCACCTTAAATACTGTGTTCAGTTTTGTGCCCCTCGCTATGAGCAAGACACTGAGGTAGTGGAGCATGTTCAGAGATGGGCAACAAAGCTGGTGAAGGGTCGGGAGAACAGGTCTTATGACGAGCGGCTGAGGGAGCTGGGGTTGTTTAATCTGGAGAAGAGGAGGCTGAGAGCAGACATCATGACTCTCTACAATTACCTGAAAGGGGGTTATAGTGAGGTTGGGGTTTGTCTCCTTTCACCAGTCATGAATAATAACAGGAAATGGCCTCAAGTTGCACCAGGGGAGGTTTAAATTGGAGATTAGGAAGAACTTTTTCACTGAGTGGGCTGTTAAGCCTTGGAACAGGCTGCTCAAGGAGGTGATGGAGTCACTATCCCTGGAGATACTTGAAAAATGTGTAGAGGAGGCACTCGGGGACGAGGTTTAGTGGTGGACTTGGCAGTGTTAGGTTAGTGGCTAGAGTTGATCTTAAAGGTATTTTCCAACCGTGGTGATTCTATGATTCTATAAACTGACACTTCAGGAGACAGAAGAAAGATCTGTAAACAACTGAAGGTGGCTTTAAAAAAAAAAAAGAAAGAAAGAAAAATTAGTGTGTGTACTGATTACCAAAGTGGACCGTGTAAGGAAACAGTATAAATCCTGAGTGTTTTGTACCATGATTCACTCAAGTGTTAGATCATAAATTCTTGCCTTATGATTACAAAAAAAATTCCCTGTAACATGGTCAAAAATATCCAAACTTCTCAAAGTTTAGCAAAAAGAAAAGATCCTACTTGTTTCATGTTAAATGTAGACTTTTTAAAACCTGTCATCTCTTTCCAAGGGGAAAGTAAAAAATAAAAGGAAGCATTTTTCAATCTGACAAGTATGTAATCAACAGTGTAATATTTTTTTTTTTAAATCACTGCCAGTGACAAGAATAATCAGTTGTATTCCTACAGGGAGCATGTTTCTTGCTCCAGGTTGTGAGCCAGGTCCTAACTGACAATTAGCTTTGTTGGCAAGCAAGCTCTCCCATAGCCTCTGTGGTGAAGCATAAAATGGTGTGTTGAGCAAGACAGAGCATTAATTCCATGCTGGCAGGCCAGCTCCTGTGTGTTGCTGTGAAGGCTGCCCAGGCAACGCTACAGGCTTGGGGCAGAGTGGCTGGAAAGCTGTCCAGTGAAAAAGGACCTGGGGGTGTTGGTTGGCAGACTGCTGAATACAAGCCAGCAGTGTGCCCAAGAGGCCAAGGAGGCCAATAACATCCTGGCTTCTGTCAGAAATAGTGTGGCCAGTGGGACTCCCTGCACTGGTGAGGCCACACCTGGAATACTGTGTTCAGTTCTGGGCCTCTCACTATAAGAAGGACATTGAGGTGCTGGAGCATGTCCAGAGACAGACAATCAAGCTGAAGGGTCTGGAGTACAAGTCTTACGAGGAGCAGCTGAAAGGACTGGGGATGCTTAGCCTAGAGAAGATGAGGCTGAGGGGAGATGTGATCCCTCTGTACAACTACCTGAAAGGGAACTTGTAGTCAGGTGAGAGTTGATCTCTCCAGTAAGGAATGATTCTGTGACTCTATGCCTGCAGTTGGCTCTTGCCTTGGGCTTTCCTGCAGACAGACAGTACCTCACAAACAAATGCAGTGTCGCATTACACCTGTCCAGGTGAGTGAGCTGGTATGTGGGGAGTGGCTGGCCCATACACTTGGCTTGCTGTGGCTCTACCTGGCTTATCTCACAGCGGAGCACAGGGAGGGTCGCAGAGCCACAGCAGAACCAGGGGAGTACCTGGCAGGAGGATGTGGTGGGCACACAGAGGAATCGGGGTGATGCCCTCGCAAGGGGCTGCCTGGCATTGTAGACTATCTCTAGGTGTCATGCCATGTCCTCTGCTGTGTGACGGATGGCTGATCAGAACTATACTGCTGCTGTAAAGCACTGCTTAGTCTGTCTGAAAGGAAGTTTGAGCTCAAGAAAGGCTAGGCGTTTCCAGCCCAGATCTTGCCGGTCCAGATGTTGTTGAGAGATCTGAACGTCAGATTCTCCTTCCAACGTTGTTATCAATACACTTTGTGACTCCAGGCATGCCGTTTCTTCTCCATGCCTCAGCTCTCTCACTTGTGAAATAGCTCTGCTAGTGGTTGCATCCCCCTGTACATGGATATTTAGGCAAGCATGTACACAGTGTTTTAAATTGTCCCCTCTTTGTGACCTTAATGGGGAACCTAGAAGCCTAACTTCAGGGAGGGATTTGTCGGTTGATCAAAACCTGTTGCTGTTTAGCCACAGAGCTGACTGTTAACAGAGCTAAGGACACCAGATGACTTTCTGTTTCCTGAGAAGTTAAACATTTACTGTTCTTTGGAGCCGTGGGACAAATGTTCAGTGGGAGGGAGGTAGACCGTGTCATACTCTATGACATAGCTTTCTAGCTATCCTGTGTTCATGTGGGTTAGAGCTTGGTCATTCCATTTCTCTGTCAGTCTTTTTTTTTTATCAGAGCAGCGTTTGATCACGTAGGCACTTTCTGAACTTGATATTTAAGCATTCTTTTAATAATGAAAAATAAAAGCACATGACTAAAGTGCAAAGATTTCTTGCTAATCATTTGATTCATGAAGTGTTGCAATATTTCATAGAATCAGAGAGTCACAGAATGGTAAGGTTGGAAGGGACCTTTTGAGATCATCCAGTCCAGCCCCCTGCTCAAGCAGGTCCGTGTAGATCAGATCACACAGGAGCGTGTCCAGGTGCGTTTTGAAACCCTCCAGAGAAGGAGACTCCATACGCTCCCTGGACAGCTTGTGCCAGGGCTCCCTCACCCTCGCAGTGAAATTTAGCCGTGTTGTATCCAGATGCCTGTATAAATAATAAGAGTGTGGTATCTTTCATCTTTTCCAGAAGACATCAGAGAATCAGATATGGTGTGGTAGAGTTCCCATACATTAGATCAGTTACTGCAGTGCTGCTTATTATGAACTTAGAAAGCTTCCGCCTTGCATTCAAAAAAAGTTAAGGCATGTATTTAAATTCTAATGAGATACCATGAATCACTGTACATCAAACACCTACCAATAGCCAAAAAAAAATGTTTAGACTTTTCCACTGTAGCACTTGCACGAACATGAAGCTTTTTCTATGATGTTACAATAAAAGTCCAGTTGAAAACTGTCGATGACCTTTTAATCACAGGTGGGTTTATGGCCCATATCTTTACTAGTGATTACGTTATTTGCTGACAGTTCAGTACTCCATGACACAAATCACTGGGTTGTGAATTGTACAGGGCTTTTGTACCTACAGTGTGTGTGTGCGCGTATGTGTGTCAGAGGAAGGGGGTTCATAGCTGGTGACTGCACAAGTGCTCTGCTTCTTTTCCTGTTTATAAAAAGGGCTAGAAAGGGAACCAATAAAAAAACCCAAACAACAAACAACCTGTACATTTTAAAATGATAAGTTACATCTCTTCCTTTTATTTTTTTTTTTTTTTTTTTGCTCTGCTTTGTTCACAGGAATAAGTTTGCCAAGTATTTTTTGGAGCTGTAGAAAACATATAGTAACAGATTGAGAAGTCTCTGTCAGCCACTCCTGGTTTGTGAGACAGTGTGCCACTGTGAGACAGAGAATCTCTTGTGCAGCGTGTAGTAAAGTACACGACAGTTCTAATTATATGCTGTGAACAACTTAAGAAAAGAAACATTCTCCAAGTCATAAAATAGAATCTTTGATTTTCTTTCAATTTACAGAAGTCCCCTTATAATAATGCAAAATGGATTATTTTTCAGATACTGAACATAGCTGTATCAGTCTGAGCTTCTTTTTAGGCATCTTTTCTAACAATGTGGATACCCACTGTAAATTTTAAATTACATTGAAATACAAAAGAGTGTATTTTTGTTATTATTGTAAGTTAATTACAACTCGGCTATTTCAAGCATAAAAGCTGCACTTATATGTATATATATATTTTTGCTGTGGGTAAAATAATGCTTAGTTCACAAGTAATTCTGAAGTAGGACCAAAACAGTAACATCCTTTCGGGACACCACGTCTTTGAAAAGCTAACAAAGGAGAAAGAACCCCTGGTCTAGCACATGGCAGTAGAGTGATGAATTGCACTGTTCAATCAGTGACTTGAACAACTTGACAATACCATCCATAACCTGTGATTTATCCCTTTCTAACAGTCCATGATTGTGACAGCATTTGAAAAAATACACGTGTGCTGGAAAAATACAAAGTGAGCACTTATTTCAACATGGGAGTACTTTTGGCCAAAAGGATTTATCTGTGCAAACACCTGAAGAGAGAATATCAGGAAAGTAGATCTGATTAGTCATACCCAGTGGGAGAAGGACTGCAGCTGTGAAGTATTCTGTCCTAAACTTAGAAGTAGACGGCTCAATTGCTTTTAACTGCTGCTGGCTAATAACATTCGGACAGTGCAAGCTCTCACACTTTTCTTAAGACAAGGGTGGGTACCAGAACATGCCTTACTGCAAGTGCATTGTAGATCTGCAGCTGTGGTCAGGTAACATTTAAATGCTGACCCTCACCCTCAGAAGTAAGGACACACCGAATCATGCCAGAGCTATTGTTCGCCACCCCAGACTGTGGATGTGAGGGAAGTTTCTGGGCTAAGATGCTGTCCAAGAAGTTTCGTTTTTACACAGCTTCTAGAATGGATTTTTTTCCTCTCCCCCTGCCCCCGAAAGGATAAAGCAGCACTTTTTGTAGCAGCTGGGAGAAAACGACCTAAACTCTACCTATGTCACAAAGCTCCAAGTTGTCAACTTTGACAAAAGGAGATGCCAGAACAGGTTTGGCTCCAGGCACTGAGGAGCTGATGACGTGTTTAGCTGAGTGGCTGCAAACTCGGTTGACTTAGGGAACTCCAGTGACTACTCACTATCCATTAAAGTACAGTGAAAAGGCAGAATGTTCCACCTGTAGCAACGCAGGAATAGTGGTCCTCTGGATGCAGGATATTTTGCTTATGGGCAAGAGGAACAGATTGCTCTCAGGTGTCATAAGGTCACACACAGAGGCAGCAATTCTGGCCAGTGCCAGTTTTGGCAGATCAGACAACATAAGTTGAGCGTGGAATCACTTTTGCAAGGATCCTAGTTCTTCTGGGAAGAAAGACGTCTTACACCTAACTAAATATAGCCTCTTGTGCCAGGGGGATATGCAGTGCTTTGTGTGGGGTCTGGAAGCACCTGTCCAAGAGTAGCTGAGAGAATTTTGTGAGCACAGACCACATCCTGAGATCTGTGTATCGCTCACAATTTGTGCAACGTAAATTTCAACTTAGAAGAAGAAGGTTCCCAGCCCTACTGATTGTAAAGGCAATTGGCAGCTTGTTGCACTGCTGTGCAAATCTGCAAAATGCTAAAAATTGTTACCTTTCTTTAGAGCTGTAGAATGCAGAAGGCACAGTAGAAACTTGGTAAATGCTAGCAGTGTTTAAGTTGAAGTTCAGCTGGGAAAGCTGTAGCCCCTTCTGTCTTTTGTTTGTAAATGGACATTTCTTGTGAAAATGCCTTCTCAACAGAAAATGCAGCATTCTGCAATGGCACCGCAGCTCACACGGAATAAACCCTATGGGGAAGTGGCTGAGCTTCACCTCTGTTAAAATTGATTCCTTCAGGCCTGAGAGCACAATTGGAAAGAAGAGCAACAGCCTCTCCCTCTAGTGCCTACAGAGCCAGACATTTCAGAGTGTGACAGCTCAAAGTAAGACTGAAAGATATGCAAAAAAAAAGTTTAAAAAAAAGTGTCTTTCTGAAATGTATTTAGGACAAGCAAAAGCACATTCACACCTAATTTTAAGCAGCCTTCAGTGTAACACCTTATTAATTCGCTTGTACTTAATCCTCGCATTCTGGTATTTTTAGAAGCCATCATGCGATTCAGCAGCACTTTCGGCCCATATCTCTTTTGTAATGGATGACACCGCTCCATTTTTCATTTTAATTTAGCATTTGCTTTCTGACAGTAAGCCTTGCTCACACACAAAAGTCATACTGAGTTAACTAAATTCATTTAGAAACAGAATTAGTTAAACACGTGCACTCTTCCTTCCTCTTCCCCTGATGTAAGCTGCCTTAATTTGGCTCCAGAGCGCCCTTTGTCGTAATTTTGGTTGAAGTGGTAAAGACCTGCCTTCACCCCTTGCCCCTGCCCAATCCTCTGCATCAGGCTAAGAGTTTGGTCTAGTTGAATCTCCTGCAATCTCAAACTGTGGGAGGGCAAAGTCACCTTTGTAGATTTAGGGCTCTTTGCCAAAGGGCTTCTACCTCCCTTCATCAGTTTTGTAGTGCCCATACCCCTGCAAGTACAACAGTTTGGATGGATGGGGTTTAAGGCTTTTGAAGACAGTGCCCCTTCCTTCAGCAGCTTCTTATTTTCTGATCATGTGGGAACTCAGGCTATGGCTGTATCAAGTGTAAACAGGACAGTTTTGTCTGCGCCTGGTTTTACCTCGACTCAGCATATCTCAGCCAGGAGGCTTAAGTTAGCTTTGGGCTGCCTCTAATGAGCTGCAAATGAAAACAAAGTCCTCTAAAACACTCTCTGTTCTGTATTACCTAATCAGGGCTCTCCAGGACAGGCCTTTGTAAACCTGTTCTCTGCACAAGCACATGAACCAAACTTATCAGGTAGTTTGTGTTACGGCTGCTCTGGAGCAGAGAGAAGCTTACAGAGGTCTTTTTGATGATTTTTGTTGAGTGTATAGTGTGCATACTCACAGAGACATACAAACCCCTCTTTCTCTATTCAGCATCTCATAAAGCACTAGTCAGAGATACAGTACATAAAATACTGGTACAGCAAAGGGTAAGAACTTAGAACAAGGGACAGTAATGCCCCACTGAAAATTTTATTGAGGAAAACAAGGGATGCAAACCAAAACCAATTCTTCTTCTTTCTGCTTGGTACAATGTATATTAGAAAAAAAAAACAAACCCAAATGTTTCTAGGAACAGTTTTGTGCACGTGAGAAAGCTGCTGGGATATCAGTGAATATGTGTGTTTAAAACGTGATTATTCTGCACCTCTCCTTGCGTAGAACTTTTCATTCCGTATGAAGAGTGTCTTTTTGCAGTGTAGCTTAATCCGCTTCTAAAAGGTGAAAAAAGAGACCATATGGCCTTCTAGTGCAGAATATCCACTGCAGAATAGCCACCCAGACCCATTTCTCTACACAAAGAAGTTCTATCTTAATTGCAATTAATCCAACCAGAAAAAAGTAGCAAATCTCTATACATGAGAGGTATTTATTAGTCTAAAATGTGACAAGAAAACAATGAAAACTTCCTCAGAGAGTTCTGAGTCTGAGTCTACTTGTGGAGCTCTCCATTTTACCCCAAGGTTTGGCTGTTAAAGAAATTCACATCTTATGTTTGTATTATATGACAGCTTTGTTTGTAATATTACACTGGATGAATAAATTGCTTCTGGGACTTAACTGTGCTGGTACGTTGTCTATCCACCTCTTGGGGAGGGAGGCAAAAGGACAAGTGAACTACATGGCAAGTCTTTACTAATTGTATTTTACATAAGTGCCTGAGTATAGGAGAACTTGGACTCTTCACACCCTCCAAACTGCATCTAATCTTGATGGCCAAAGTAGCTGATGTGAATACAGCCCCTGTGCACATGCACAAAGATGGGTAGTGGAGGTGTGTGTCTGCATATACAACACATGGCAGCAAGGAGAGCTGAAGCTGACCAGGGCCATTATTCTGTCCTATGTTAAGAGTTGTAAATCACAATATTCAGAAAGTGCAGGAGAAGTAGCAAAGAGCACTGGAGATGGAAGCTGTCATCCTCCCCACGGCACCACCCCTCCCCGCTCCAGATAGGAAAGCCTGTCTTCTAGTGCAGAACAGTTTCATTCCATAGCCTCTTTAGTCCCTCCCTTCAAAGCACCGTTTCAATTTCAAACACAAAACTCAAGCTGTTTTGAAGTGGTGCCCTAAGCGGAGCAATCTGTGAATGGGAAAGCCTTCCCTACTCTCCTCATTTTTTAAGGACTCATCTGAGCCCTTTCTCTCAACAACTGATGGTTTTCTACGACCTACAAATAAATGTTCTTAAAATGGGTCAGTCTCTGAACAGATGTGGTTTGCTTTAACGTGTGTGATGCTGCAACAGGAAATCAACTTGCTACAGAACCAGACTCACTATTTACAGTAGCCGTGGACCATGGGTAGAAACTTGTGACAAATTTTGACTCAGAAAAAAAAAAAACCCTAAACAGTTAGTCATAGGGAAAATGGAGAAAGTTAGGGAAATGAAGAAACTGGAGGAAGCCAGATTGCTTTTAAATTGAGGCAGGAGAAATGTGATCCATGACTTGTCATGACTGATGGGAATGAGAGCTAACTAGGATACTGATTAGGCCACTGGAGGACTCTGATTTAAGGACTCTTACAAAGAGATGCTTTTTTTATCAAACCTCTTGCTGGAGCAGGTGACGTGTAGTTCAGTCTATACTTTTCTGCATGCATTCTGAGTGTGAGAACTTACAGTGAAGACAGGAAACATGCTTAACCCATGAAAAGAGGCTGAGACCCTCACTGAAAGAATCTCCCACAAACTATGTAATCAGAATAGAGATTAAACTTTGGGGGTCTCAAAGGTCTCCATTTAGTATATAATCTTGCATCCTTTGGAGTATGGAGTATCTGCATGTGATTCTGTCACAGTCTGAACACGAAGGGCTGAGGCATAACGTCTTACTGTCATGGGAGAAGCAGAAGTGACAAATGCACTTCCAGTACACTGCTGAGCTGCCACGTGTACATTCCAAATTTACTCTTCTAGATGGGGAGAGGACCTGCAATTTCAGTAACGGTTGCTTCGATGTTCATGTCCACAGATGAAAAGAAAGCGAGCTCTCCTCCTGTTAGGTGAGAGAAGATGGTAGTATCAGTAGGGACCAACTACTAATCCAAGATGAAGGGTATAGGGAGAAGTCTTCTTTGTTTTGTAAAAATAATGGGAATCGGTTGTGCTTATCAACCAAAAAGTCTTGCTTTAGTCTCTTTTTATCTTTCTGTGCAATCTGTACTTTGCAGATTTACAGAGCAGAAGATTATCTCCTTTGACCTAATGTATATCACAGACCCTTCAGTTTCACTAAGTGAACCCTCTTACTCAGCATAACATGTTCAATGGAGTATGTCTTGTCTTTGACATAGCCTATCTTGTAGAAAGTGCCCAGTCTTGGTCTGAAGATATCAAAAGATGGATCAGCCAAGGCTTCATTTCAGACAGGAGTCACTTCTGCAGTTTGACAACCGTGCTGCTCATAGCTCCACTTAGGTGCTTCTCCACTAGACTGCAACATAGGGCAGGTCATAGCTGATGTGTAATGGTTTTTGGTGTTTCACATAGTTATTGTAACACCCTGAGAGACAGATTTTCCTAGAGGAATAGAGATGCTGTGCTTGAAGGAGGCTTCTATAACGCTCTTGTGCTATGAATTGTAGAACATGCCAACTGAGAATAGCAGAGAAAGAAGTATAAATTCATTACTGCATAGCTAGAATGATGAGGATAAATTCCCTCTGTTTCCAGACACCTGTATCACATTCATAACTAGGAATACCATTAGTGGAGACAAAGTTCTTTTGATCACTTTCTGCCGTGAAAAGGGTCAATCCTCTTTCCTTTTCACACTCCCTCCTACATGATCCTGACTCACCCTTGGGCTGACTTTCATATTCACTGAGCTGATCCAGCTCATTAACTCATCACAAAACTCTCTGTTTTTTAATTCTCTGGATTTATTTTCTGCCAGTTCAGTGAGCTGGATCAACTCAGCAAGGGGTAAGGTGAGGGTCAAAAGTACCGCAAGGAACCATGGGTGGGCAACGTGGAGGTGGAATTAAAAGCAGGGCAAGAAAGAAGCCAGGAAAAAGCAGGGAAAGTGAAGGAACAAGACTGCTTCTTTCAATGGCAGAAAGCCTTAAGATCAGCTGATCTCACCTTGTCTGATGACATCCTTAGGAAGGCAATTTTCTTAGAGTTCATGTAGAGTCAATGTAGAAAAGAGAGTTTCTTTAGAGGACAGCTAAAATGGAAATAAAGGGGAGAAATCTAATTTAGATGCATAGGTTAGGTTGTGTAAATATACCTGTTCTTTACTGCAAAGACACTTGTGGATTAAAGATTTAAAATACAGTTAATGACTCAATGCCCAGAAAACCAAAATAATAGTCTCTAAATGCAGATGCAGTTTTTGGAGAGCTCTAAAGGACCTCGAGTAGAATCAGAAGGACCCTGTTATTCCAGGGAACACAGCATGAGCAGCAGGTGAATTGGCTGTGTGAAGTCAGTGTGGAGCAAAGGTTGGTGAAGCTGATGTCACTTGGAATTTGCCTGAGGAGAAGATCAGGAACAATCCTCTATCAGACATCTTGTCTTCAACAGAGTTTCCCCTGCCATTCCCTGTGTGCTGCCATCTGTATCCATAACTTTTTCTCTTTTCCCACTATTATTTGTAAAACTACCACTAAAAATGACCTACATAAATAAATAAATTGAATTAATAAGTTATGAGAGAGAGAATGAGTGTATGAGTGTGTGTAGGTGGATGACACAGAGACCCGGGATGGTGGGAGCAGCAGGAACTATCAGTTCATTTGCCGATTGTGCAAGGTGCCGAATGCCTTCATCTTCTGACATTTTTGGAGATAATTTAAAGCATTTCCATACCTTGCCGGTAGAGGCTTGAAGGAAGGAAGAAGAGGACAGCAACATAAATCTATGAATTTCAGCCTTTTGTTTTGTTTTGTTTTTTTAGTTTGCATATCCTAAGGATTCCTCCCCTGTAATTAATCTTTTCATAATTACCTTTCTGACAGCCTTTTAAAACAATCAGTGGACCCTCAGGGGCCTGTGCAACTGAGTTGCTGGCTTTCAGATGATGCAACATAGGAGAAAATTCCCTGTTGCAAGAGCAAGGCTGGAATTTTATTTTCAGAGTTGATATTGGTTGTATCCTCTCAGGTACAATCTTTTCCCTGTGGAGACACTAGCCATTATGTTAATAAATAGCTGAGCCACTGGCCCTTTGCCACATTTTGCCCTGGAGATGAAATGTGCCCATTGCACGGTGCTGTAGATCCATACGTGCTGACAGCTTCGCCCTTCAGGACGGGGCATATACAGCTGAAATTCAATTGATTGCAGGAAGATATTTGTCTTATTAAATGGATAAATATAGGGGGAAAAAAAGTAGCTTAATTATCAGTGGCTTTTGCAGTAAGTAGTTAGTAATCCTGACACTGCAGCAGCCCTCATTTTTTTTTTTTTTCCCTGAAGTAGTTCAAACCTTTATATGATGTTTCCAGTATAGGAGAATGTGTTATCATACCTAGTAGACTGAGCAGCTTTTGAAAGAATGCTTGGAGATGTGTGTCCATATCTGTACATTTTGTAAGTGTACAATTTCCTCTCATCATTTCTAGGTGTGTGGCTCTGTAGCACTCTTCACAGGAGTCTGGGTGTCCCTCACAAATGGTAATTAGCAAGGCTAAAGCTGAAGAAATTGTCTTGAATTTTTCTTCAAAACAAGTGTTGCTTGCTCCTGTTCATTTCTGAGAGATACAGATGTTGCCCTGACATGAACCTACTCTTTACAGTTGTCCACTGGAGCTCTTGTGGGAGATCCAAACCACATGCTGTGCAGCCAGCCCTTGGTTAGATTATCCAGTCCCCTGAAAAGCACTGGAAACAAAAGTAGGATTTTTCAATGGTTTTGCAGTATTCAGGGTAGCAGCAGAGGAGCGAATTGGATAGAAAGGATGAGGTATTATTGGTTGTGGGCTGTGCCTTTGAGAAGATGTGATATTCTGAATCGATTTTCACTTTAAACTTGGCAATTGTATACGTGGGAATAGGGAATTACAATAATAAAGCCTGGAATTTGTAAATACACTTAAAACTCTGGTCAAGTGTAAATCCCTCTGATGGTAAGGAAGGGGCACAGTCTTCCTATCAGTCACAGGTAGAACAGTCTCTACAGATTGCTCTGCAGTGATTGCTCTTAATCAACCCTTTATTCAGCTGCGAGATGCTGTTAACATATAAAGTAGGCCAGGCTGTCATCTGACTGTTTCTGACAGCCAGTCCAGTGACTGAGTCTAGAGTTTGTTGCAGATGTGTAAATCCAAGGTTACCTAAGTTAAAGCAAGGAAAAGGAGAGAATTAAAAGGAAAATGTGGGTAGTTGCCCCAGAAACCTCATCATTGTGAATCTAGGAGCCTCCAGAATGACTCCTGAATGTCCCTGCCAGGGCAGAGGACATTGCCCTCCATTCCTGCAGAAAGTACAGTGCTCTGTAGGACCGGATGGTTCAACATCCCTGGTGTACTACATGAACTTGCTTTGTGCCAGTGCTGTGCAGCAGCATGACTGGCCCTACCGAGTGGCTTTGAGCCGGTGTGCGTAGCTAGTACTGACTGACGCAGCTGCCCTGGATGTGCAACCACCCTTCTGTATCTTTCCTTGCCTTGGACATCACGTTTATCCTCACAGCACAATGTCTTGAAGCAAGGAAAGAGGAAGTGAGTCTCCATAGGCTGATACAGGCAGCAGTAATAGCACTGCCCTGTTAGAGGTTATGCACATTATCTTCAATTTGGTCTCTTTTGCAGGTGTCTGAAAACAATAGAGATAATAAAAGTATTTACATGGCACAGAACCCTCCATCCCCTTTTCAGAGAGAACTGAGGTATACAAGCACTTAAGGCCTTGCTGACAGTCAGTGGGCTGGATCTTGTAGAATATTTAGGTGGGAGAGCAAGCACCATGCTTAGTGGGATTTATAGTAGGATTTCATTACTTAAGGTTCACATGGAGCTATGAGCAAGTGCCTCATGACATAAGCACGCTTATAAGCCTATCAAGTGTGTATTTGTTATGTGTAAATGTCTAAATATTTATTTTTGTATGGCACTTAGTGGCTGTGAAATTGAGGCTTCCCATCCAGCTCCAGCCCAGGAGCCCGTGTAGTCATGTGAACAGGGCCCTGCCTCTCAGCAGGGCTTCCTAAGACCGGCACCACATGCAGGTAACTCAGACATGCTAGTACTCAACCAGAACTGCACTTAGTTGCTTTTAAAAGTGCTTCTTTATTCAACTAGAACAAAATGAGTAGTGGAGTCAGCATCCCATCCTGTCACGCCCTCCACTCCTCTGGGTAAGGACTGTCGTCATGTGTTGTGAACTGGACTAGAGGGTCTCTAGAGGTCCCTTCCAACCCCTGCCGTTCTGTGATTCATGTCACCGTGTTGAATACAGCATACAGGACAAACAACAGAGGTAACTGCTCTGCACTCTTTTCCAGGTATATCACTGTCAGCTTCCTTCTGTGTTTCTCAGTATTTAAAAAGATTAAGGATCAAAGATAACATTTACTTGTCATTTACACACCTATTTGAAGTTAAATAATTCACACTGCCTCAGCCACCTTGCCTGATAATTAGGACAGCAATATGGAATGGTATATGCTTCTGCCTTTCACCTCCACTGACTCCATCAGTGCTGCAATCCAGTACCCAGAGCACCATCCTGAATACAGATTTTCTTTTTCCTGCTACAGTATTTCCTTTAAGGCATTATTTTTTCACTCTTGTGGATTGACAGACTTATTAACACTGGCTAAGATTCACTTAATATGCCTAACATCAGCCAAACGAATATCCTATCCTGTCACTCTGTATTCTTTTCTCAGAAAGAATTGTTTTTAGCTGCAATTATTTGCATTATCTGCATAAATATTTAGCAAATGGCAAGAGTTTAGTAGTCAGGCGCTGCTGTAATCTGTTTCAAATTTTAACTCTATAAGCCAATTCCCCAGCTGCCTGGTTGGATTTTTGTTTTGATTTTCCTCCTGGCTATCATGAGACAATATCCCCAGGAGGCAGGAGCACAGCAGCACCTGGGGCTGGATGCTGCACTCCCAGTGCCTGCGGCTCTGGCAGTCGTGAAGGGGATCCAGGCACAGTAGGCCTGCAGAATCAATCCCAGGTGCCAAACGTGGAGATGAGTATCACATGGCAAGGCTTTCCATTTCCATTTTTCGTTCTTTAAAAGGCAGAAAGAAAGACGCTCCATTCTCATCTTCCCAAGTGCTGTCACACTCACTCATATGCGTATATACACTGCTGTCTTTCTAGTTAATATCAAGGGATAGAGCAACTGAGTATGCAGAGAATTGTACCGAATTTTTTGGACTATGGAGAAAAATTTTACAGATCCCGTAACAAAGGGATTGTTGCTTTTTGGGGGTGGCATTTAGCATCTTGCAAAAATATTTCTTCCTTCTCTGACCAGTTTTAAATCTCCTCTGGCATTAGGCAAAATATTTTGCTCATCAATCCCCATGCGTATAGCCCTAGTTTCCTGCAGATTCTCTTCTGGGTGTCCTGTCTTGTCCCCCATATCATCACAAACTCTTTTTCTGGATGTGCTTATCTACCTGTAGGAGCTCTGCAGGCTACCACAGCCTTCCTACAGGCAAGACTCGACGGAGCAGTTAGGAACTGGGCAGCAGCATGCACAGGCGCTTTAGAGTCATCTTTAATCTGAGGTTACAGGCCACTTTCAGGTGCTGGTAGATAGAGTGCAGGCAAAACTGTCAAAGATGCCAGCTGAATGCAAAGCAGTCCCACGGATATCACCTCTTGGTGATAACAGCAGAGGAAAAAATGCCTTTACTCACTGCAAAGACCATGGCAAGGCATGCCCTACTCATCCACAATCCTGAACCCAAATGAAGAGAGGGAAAGACTGGCATCTTTAACACACTCCAGGGCTCCATGCTTTGCTTCTAGTAGATATGCAAAAATCTATGAAAGGTAACTTCATCTGACTTCAAAGCTAATGCAGGATCATCTTGGGTTTTATGCCCTTGATATTACACATTGAAATATTTGACATCAGAGGGTATGCTGCATGAAAGCAGCAGTCTCAGCTCTTAGGGACAGCCCTTTCTCTGCCATTACACAAATGGCTAGGGAATGTCTGTGCACAAGTCTCTTAGGAGCACTCCTAGAATATTCAGTATCAGAGAGCAGCATTCACCTTCTGTGGCAAAAGCTGTCGCTGGCCTTCAGGAGAGCACATGAAAGTGCGTACAGGGCAAAAGAAATAGGCAATTGTAGTCTTCATAGCTTGCAGGCAGACGCTTATACCTGTAAAAAGAATAGCACACAGTCCTCATAGTCCAGGAAATCTGTCCTGGGTATATAAAAACAGGCAAACTCTTGAACTGTGGGCTGTTAGAGACAGGGAAATATTGGGAATATGCTTGCTCTCTTTTTCTAAATGTTGCCAGGCATCCAGGTCTGGCTGTTATTGAAGGGGCCGCTAACTCAGGAGGATGTTCATTACTAGAAGTGGTTAATGCTTGAAAGAATCAGGTGATCAGGAAAACATATTTTCATGCATTTTTTGCATGAAGTCAATCTCCACTGGCTTCAGCTGAGATGCTAGGTCTCTCGGATCAGAATCAAGCCAATGGCTAGGAAGTGTTTTGTCAGCACAAGCAACTGTTTTCTGTCCCTTTTCCAAATTGTATGATGCCATTGAATAGCCTGCATAACTTCTTTCCCCGTTAAGAAGCAAGTATGAATCACATACTGTGGATTACATGCTCTATCCTAGTCAAAGGGTGGCAGATGGAGATGAAAATTGTTTCAGCAACCAATTAGAAGGTGCTTGTCATATAACAAACAGAAGTGACTCATGCAAAGTCCCTTTCCCCTTCCAGTCACACTATGAATCACCTCACCTATGTTCAAGGAAAGGTCGATTTGGTTTCACAGTTCTTGGATGAGTTTTCAATTTAAAGTACTGCAGGATTGGGACATTATTTATCATGAAGTGCTGTACGAGCTGATACTCAGTTTTAGCATGCCACTACAGTACCATTCCACTAGAACTCTGTCTCAAATATGCTGAGAGTGATAAACATACATCTTAACTAGCTCTCACTCACTGCTGACACAAAGTCTTCCAAGCTGTTTGGTGTTCTCTCTTACTTTACCTTCATACTTTTAACTGTTTGCCTTAGAAATGCAGAATTAGGTGATGGAGGAAACGTGGTTTTTTTTTCCAGAGGAAGAAGTTCAAACTTATTTATAGAGAGCCAAGGGGTTAGAATTAATAAAATGTTAGTCTTTGTGAAATCAGCTACAAATCCATCTCTGTTAGGCTGAGGGACATTTACTTTTTTTTTTCCTCCCAGCTTTTCCCTCACATTTGCGCTGCACTGACCTCTACCCTGTATCATTCAGAAGTTAAAAGGAGAGTAAGTGCAGCTCTGGAAAACTTCAACTTGTCAGAAGTGACGCAGTGTTGGTACCAGGAAGACTTCTTTCATGCCATCACCTGGCTTTTCCATGACTCAACTCCTGCTTCCAGCCCCATCTATTTCCAGATTGCACGCTCATTACCAGGGGCTGGAGGAGCACAGGAAGAAATTTGTCCTAGTATGGATTTTTCAAGGCACGTTTCTCTCATTCCCATTTTGTCTTCATCTCTGTTAACTATCATAAGATAAAATCAGGCAGCTTGACATTTTTATTGTGTTTTCCACACAACAGGTTGGGTTAACCTACGTGGATTTCCTGGGTGTAACTCACCCAGCTAATTTATGTGGAAAATACCAAATCTCTTCTCCTAGCTTGGGTCTGAGTTCAAATTAGCAACCTTGATGTAAAAGTGACCTTCATTTCAAAATGAAGACATGATTTTCCCCCATCTGAAGTAGTTTGTCTTCCTGCTTAGATGTCACATAAGGGAAAATATACATATTCCTGCTCTTTCGTTTTCCTCTTTTCTGTTGTACACTCAAAAAGCAAGGGGTGAGTGGAAAAGAGACGTCCTGGAAAACCTGGTGGCTGCCATTACCATACCTGTCAAATGAACAAGGAAGCAGTGAGCATTTTAAAATAAGGTGTTTAGATTCCATAGATAGGATCATGCTGGATATTTTAAAACAAAGTCCACCTATTTCTGTCTGCATCTCAAGCAAGACCACACACATCCTGGAAAAATCAATTGAAAGGTTTCTGTGTTATGAAACAGGCTTTTTAAAAAGAAAATTAATTATTGAACTTAGCTTAAGGCCATGCTTCTCTGTGACTGCCTAACTTGCATCTGTTAAAACTCCTTTACAAACCCAGAATTCAACAGCATTAGCAGTTTTGATTGCACTAAGTTGTTACTAGAAATGCTTGTGCCGAGGCTGACTTCAAACATAAATGAAGCAACCAGAATGTTGCTCTTCCTATTGATTATTTAGCCTGAATACAAATTAATGAAGATGTAATCCTCTACCTTTACGTTGAAAAAAAAAAAAAAAAGAATTTGCTTTTTTAGCAGGGCCAGAAAGTAAGTTGTAGTGAATTAAGTGGAAAGAGCACTTTTGCCTGCTGTACTATTGGTTTGCGATTGAACAAAATCATTGACAATTTTACCAGAAAGGTTTTGAAGAAGCCCATCAAAATGTCTGCACACAGACTGGCTCTGCAGCATAGGAGCAGCAGAATGCATCACCACAAGGGAGATCTGACTAGGTATTTATATCATGCTTATTGCCATGGTAACAGAAAGCCTTATGAAATGTAGACATTACATACAAAAGTGTCTGTGCTTTCCTGCCTCTCTCACACTCACTCTTTCCTTCCTCATAACGCTACGGCTCTTATGAATGTTTTTATAGTGTCCCAACATCAATGATTTGCACTGATTTCCAAAGCCTTGAGATTCCTGAGTGAGACTGGTCCAGTGCTCCCTGATCTGCACCCTTCAGCACTGAATCCTCCAGTCCTACACCCATCCACCTGTCACAGATGCTTCTGAGTGCCCCAAGTCTGCCTGGTGATTTCAGACTATGGTAGCTAGTCCCCCAGCAATATCTGAAGGACACACTGTGGAGAAGGATCACCAAGATTTAAGTCATAGCATGTCTCTTGCCTCTCCAGAGATGTGGGGCACGGCAGCCACGGTGCAGGATGCACCAACCCTTAGACACAGCTAATGGGCTATCTGCCAGATATACTGAGCAGTTTGGAAGAGATGGGTACAAGAGTCATGTCCTTATTCTTCTAATGGAAGGAAACACAAGTGCAACACTGTGCTGTTCTCTGGGCCTTGCAATGGTTTAGAGTGTGGATATGCCCACCCTACACAGCTGAGCATGATTTCCAAACTCTGGACCAGCACGCACCATGGATCTCCTACTTTCTTAGAGAAAACATTTTCTATTTAAACAGTCACATACCAGAATCCTTCAAGATGGGAACTCTTCTTTCTGTGGTCACATCTGGCACTGACTGTGTACATTTTCGGTAAGTATTTATCATGCTTTTGCACCTCGGTACCTCTCCAGCATGTTGTGAGGCTTTTTTTCATTAATATCTCTAAAGTACTTGGGAGCTTATTGAATGAAGCTGATACTAATAAAAAGATCCTTACTAATCTAACTAAAAATATCCTAATTAATCTATTTCTGCTTCTGCCTATAAACAAGATCCACCCTAGGAGCTGGGTAATTGTTAAACTTTGTTTCTCTTAACCCCTGCCTATATGATTTGCAAAGATGGGTTTAACACAATGCTTCAAGTTAATATGCCAATACAACCTCATTTTCTAAAGAAAAAGGCTGACTACAGGTCTTCAGAAGGAAATATTTGAAACACTCTGCATAATTCTATGGCAGTCCATTGTACTAGCCAGGAAAAATGCAAGACCAGGTTTTGGACATTTTGGAGCTGTTAGTCAGAAGTGTGGTGGATGGAAAGTGAGTGTTACCTCTTGCTTCCTGCAGACTTCTCCATGCTATAAAATATTGTCGTGATGAGTTGCAAAGAAACAGTTCTCACTCTCCTTGACCTGATGGAGGGTTCATGAATGGCAAGGGAAATTAAGAATCCAGGAGATTCTGGAACGGGGAATTGAGGTATCTAAAGCCAAAGCAAAAGTGCATTGCAATTACAGTATATTGTTGTTCTTCTGAATATGTTAGTCTATTGGTTTAAAAATGGTTGCATTGTTAAGATGGTACTTCTTTTACTGTAGCTACACACTTAAGTGGGCATGATACAGCACCAGAAATTGCTACCTAGAGATCAGGTATTTTGTACACAGTATGATTTCTAATTGCTTGAATAATACTGCACAATGGAATAATTTCTTACTCAGTGAGGGTTGTTTCTTACTGCTTGAGATATAATAACCTCTTGGGAAGTCACAGAACTGCAAACTATAATGATCTATATAGAGCATTTTCTCTTAGTCTGTACTCTTAAAACACTCAGCTTTCAGAAAAAGATGAATCAGGAGAAACTGCTAAAGTAAGTTGGAGCAACTGAATGAGATGGCTCTTCGGAATTATATATAGAACCTTTTTCAGACGCCCACAGTCCCCATATTAAAAACAGTGATTCAGAAAATCAGCCAGCAGATTTCTGAACCGACGTATTGTGTGTAATTTTTGCAGCCCGCATTTAAAAAGACACATTGTTTACAAGAATGAAATGAGCATTACAAGACACTTTTTCAATAAAGCCATTTTGTTATGTATTCTTTTAACTTGGATAAGCGCTCTTTTGATGTTGCTATTTTTAATATACCAGCTGAATTTGTTATATGCATCCATACATTTATAAAAAGGTTTGTTTTTCCCTCAGAAATATATATGACATGATTAACCCATAAATGTACACAGTAATATTCAAAAACCTCACAAAGGAAGCCTGAAAAGAGTAGCTAAGTCATATATCCAATGCCTACAGCAAAGAACCTGCTTCTTACCCAGCAGGGAGGCACATCAGAGTAAGAAGTCTCCTGCTTCAATACACAGCAAACCCTAACGGACAGTAGCCTGGTCAGGAGAGACCCACAGACCTGGCCCTCAGTGCCAGCAGTGTGGCTGCATCTGCTTTTTGTGCAAGAAGCCAAGGAGACTGTGTATTCTTTTGCTTTCATTCCTCCTCATTCATAGCAGGGTGGGAGGTTGCTGATCCAGTACAAACAACTCTGACGGTGGCTCTGCCTATTGCATGGGCCCTTCACTAGACTGGAAGCTAAAGCAGTCCCAAATGCAAGCTGACACATTTTGAAAAGTCATGAGCCCTCAAACAATTTTATGCTAGTGTATGTGGATGGGTCGAGGTCTATTTCTTTCATCAAGTTATTATGATCCACCCATGTAGGAGCACAAGCCCAGACTGCAAAACTCCGAGCAGACTGATAGCTTGGTGCCAACAGCGGCCACCCTGCTTGCCCAGACGGACAAGCCATTGTGTAAGAGCTGGTGGCTCTGGCTGAAGCTACACAGAGCAAGGTGAGAATCCCCCAAAGGGACAGTTCCTTCCTTAAGCCCTGAACAAAAGCCACAAAAGAGAGGAACTACCTACCACAGAAACCTTCCTTCTCCACCAGAGAAAACCAGCATGTGACCTCTCTGAATGCCCTCGCCCAGATGAGTATTTAATTTTTTGTTCTGAATTATTCTAGACTCCGTACAGAGGGACACTAATGGTGGCTGTGTGTATCATATAGGCATGTAAATAGACTGCAAGATGTGTAACAATTAAAAAAAAAAAAAAAGATAAACCCTAAGGACTTTTTAGGCAATTATGGCTACCTAGTTGGCCTGAAGAACCGTAGCTATTTATTCCTTTCCTGTCTTCTCTGCTGGAACAGCAGAGGAGGAACTTTCTAAAATATCAGCTAATGTTTCATCCACTGCTATCTATGATCTTTCTGTGGACAGAATAAATGGTGGAAGGGCTTTTCTGGATGGAAATTAAAAGTAATTTAGTACTTCAGAGAAACAACAAGCCTTCTAGAGTTAGCAAGGAAAAGAGGTCTGCCATATAGGATATGACATATCTAAAAGTAGCTGTCATACAGGATGAAAGTAAGGTCAAGAATAAGGTACGTATTCATAGTACTTTTGTTTGCTGATTCAGACTAGAAATCAGTGCTATGCCATCCTCTGAGTTAAGGCGGAGATCAGGCTTTGCTAGACACTAAGATAAAGGGGGAAACTGTAGTACAAGGTCAATTACTGGCAGAGTTCCCATAGACGTTGAGGAAGGGCAGAACTCAGACAGAAGGAATTTAAAGCAGTTGGTTATATTTTGAGTGTGCCCTCTTGTGCACTGTTTCTCCAGTGCCTTGCAAAATGAAGCTGGTACTCACAGAAAGGGCTGTCTTGCAGGCCTCCATTCCCTTCTAGAAAACCTGCCCAGCAAAATAAGGCTTCCTGCACAGTCTCCTGTCTCAGGCCTGTCTCAGGCCTGTCCTGGAGCAACCTGCTTTTAAAGTAAGTATGGTTTGTCCCAGGCAGGGATTGACCTCTCTGCAGAAATTGCCAGCAAGTGAAACAGCATCTTAGACAAGTGGAAGTAATTCAGCTAAGATCTGAGACGGACATCTGTGTATGAACAGTCTAGGGTGGTTTTAGGAGGCATTAAGCTAAGTCCACACTGGTGGTAAAGACAGAAGATGGCAAGTTTTATTCTACTACTGTCACTTGAGGAATTAAAGCCCTTGGAAGTATCACTAAGAAGAAATTAAGTGTCATCCCTCAGAGAAAGCTGAGTTCAAGAAGAAGGAGATTCCCCTAATAAATCTTGCACTTACTCTCTCTGAGATTGTGTCCGACTGCCAGAGGTCTGCAATACTTTTCTCTAAAACTTCATATAACCCAGAGCTAGAAAAACAAACAGCACTTCTACAAAATGCATGTGGTTGTAGCAAGTGACAATAGTCTCGTTCATCTTATAGAAAATACATCAGAGGTATCTCGCCTATGTGTTGATTTGTGGGAAGGGCTGTGTTTAAAACTGAGCTCTGACTGTATTAGCTGACCAGTGTGGGGCATTGTGTGGGGTTGTGTAATCTGAATGAAAGACCTTATTGTAATGAGTGCCACTTATGGCATGGAAAATTGTTGTGAGATTTTGAGGCTGAAGTCTCCTGTTAACACTGTCCCAACACTATGACATTCATGCAGAGATTGTGCTGTCTTCCATTAAGGAGTTTTTGGAAGATGATCCAAATGAAAGACGAGTATGCTGGAAAGGAAAAAAAAGAAGAGCAAAACAGTGTATGGATTGCAAAACTAGAGGTATACTGGAAAGCCCAGCATCTTATACTCCTGCATTTCTACAATGCAGGGTTACATTCACTGAGCATAGCATTTCTTTTTCTTCTATTATGTGTTCTTACCCAACAATGTTGTACTTAATGCATGAAGAATATTGATGCATACACAAATAAGGACAAGACCCCAAAGCTGATAAAGACCAGTGCAGACAGATTGGAGCATTAAAGAATAAACCAAGGAAATAAACATAAAAGATCAAGACCTGAGTTGGACTAGAAACAGTTTAAACCTATGTCTGGACTACCAAAATATCTATACTTACATTAGATCACATTTCAGATATTTGGAAGAAATACAAAGTTTCCTCTGTTAGTAAATTATGCCCTAAACTGTCCACTACAGAGTTTCTTTCATTTTCTCCCCCAAACATCTGGCAGTAGATGCTGCAGAAGCCCACAGTCAGCAAGAGACGCAAGCAGGGGCCTAACTTTAGTTCATGAGTCATCTCTGTGGCTCCAGTGGGGCAGTTCAGGTGGTTAAAGTTAAGCATGTACTTAAGTACTTCACTGAAACAATATGAAACTGTGCCAGTGAGAGGTTACTGCCTAGGTGGAGAGCTGGTCAGCTGCCTAATGCCTTGTCCTTAAGTGTTTATAAAAGGGATTTGTTTGAAACATAATTAAAAGACACACCTCTGCTGCAAAAGCAGTGATTCCCAGAGGCTTTAAAAAACTTGACTGCTGATGGCCTTTACAGTCTCTTGCTGGCCCCTTGTTACTATTGATCTGTTAATTGGAAACATTTCAGTTGGATTCAGCAGAGTAGGGAGATTGCTCACCCTCGCCTTACAGGCTTCCGCCCACCTGTGGGTCATGGATAGCAAATCCATGCTCCAGGAGTGGGAGACCTGCTCTGGTACAAGAACTCTGCTTTTCTGTTAATACAATTCAGCTACTGACTTATTGCTACTGTTCTGGGCAAAAATTTCAGCTGATGGAAACATCTTTATTGCTCAGCCATTTCCACCGCAGAGGCACAAAAACTGGCGCTTCCTCTCTGCTATCCAAATATCTGTGGAGTTTAAAAAGCCTTATTTTAATAAAATTCTATATGAGGTCATTTCATCCAGGCCATGGTGAGCGTGTTCTCTGCAGGCCTCATCACCACAAGGCCGGCAATTAATTCTGCTCAGGCTTTGGTCCTGTTGTTCTTCTGAATAGAGGTGTTTGCTTTCCTCCCACTTCTAACACTACAAACCCAACCACAGGTAAACAACTGCTGGATTAGGTGGGCTTTGAACTTCTTAGAAGGCACATCTGAACAGCGCTCAATCAGAACACAAGACTTGTATTGTCATGGCTACACAGGACCTGTAACCCTTTAAATAAAATCAGATACTTATTTGCAGCTGGAAGAATGGTTTCAAAACTCTTTAACAGTATCAATGTCACCAGTAATTCCTTTTTTTTTTTCTTTTTTTTTTTTTTCTGAATATCAAACACCAAACTCAACTTTTGCCAAATACAGAGAATTTTTTTCTAAGCCCTAATGTCTGTATAGTATTTCTCCTTGCACATTTTTCCCAACCTGTCAAAATCATAAGACTGAAAATTATAAAGACAGTGGCTTTACTAGAAAAGGTCAGGCAGACACACATTTTTCAGAAGAACAACAATATATTTTAATACATAAAATAGTGTTTAAAATTGAATTTCAAAAGTTCCCAATTATTCATTTCCAAGCTAAGGCTAATGGAGAAAATTCACTTCCAAAGGTAAGACATGGAGCAACCAGAAAACAGGGATTTAGAAAAGAACTGTGATCTCAGCAATCATTTTGAACATTAGTATCTTTTGACATTTTAATACTGTTGGCAGTGATTCACCTAGCAGAGAGACTTAACTAGGATTTGTTTATACATCTTTCAAATACTAAGCATCAATCATCAGTCTTTCATGTCTCCGTTTTTTACTCCACGGGGTCTCTATAAGCTCTCGGGGGCTTCTCTCATCCATTGAATCATCATGCAGTGTGGACTTTGTTATTTACTCCCCTTTCAATGTTAAGCAAACTTTTCCTTCCCTCAGTAGTTTTAATCTGTGCCTATTGAGCATGGCCTGAACTGGAGGCATGTTCCTAGGGTGGAGGAACCGAGTCAATGCCACATGATGGTGTTTCCATTTCTACCTGGCTGGAAACTCTGCCAGAGGCTCAGAGGCTGAGATTATGCTCAGAAAAGGCAGATTGTAGGATATAATGAGTTAAGAAAATGAGAATGAAGGCAAGCAACAGCATTAGAGGAAACTACAGAAGAAAGCTTTGAGTTGACAACTTTGAGAGAAGTTAGCTCAAGGGACTTATTTTTGCACAGTGCAGGGAAAGGTTGCTTTGGCTGGGTTCTGGGGAATGAATATAAGAGAGCATTGTCACACGCTAATGCTGTCCTGCTGCTAAGCAAATATCATGGCCTTTGTTTGAATTCGCACTCACAATAAATCTTTGGCAAACAACCCACAGAAACTACCAACAGTTTCCTTGAAATTAAGAACATCAAGTATGTCTCCACTGCAAGACATTTTTTTCTGCAATGCTTCTGTTCTAACTGAAGAGCGTGTTCCAGTTCCACCACACAATGGCTTGCCCATCTTCCTTTTCTATTGCTGCTGGCAAAACCTGCAGTGGCAGCCTGGCATCCTGGACCAGGGAGCTGCCTGACTACCTTTCAAGGCAGACAGAGGGAACACGATTCATGCTGTGGGAGAGGAGCAGCATTGAAGTGGCAAATGGAAATTATCTACTATGGCAGAGAAGTGAAGCAATGGAGTGAAGAAGCAAGGCTGTTCTCTCCACAGGATCATCATCTGCACCATTTAAATACATGTATTGTCCTTGCAGATACATTTCCTGCTTGTTTTGGGTAGAGGAAATAAGGTAGCAGGGAATACAAAAGGGTCAAGCAAAGGACCTGTGTTAAATTACAGCTTGTACAGCTGTCCCTTGAGCAAGACTAGGCTGCATAAAGAAGAATACAGAGGAGAAAAAGCTTAGTCTAGTATAAGAAATTATTCTTTCTCCTCCCTTTCCCCCAGCATCTCTTTTCCCTCCCCATAGCATTCCCCTGACTCTTCTGTCCAGCTTCCAGTCCTTAAAAAAAGTTCTTGTAGTTTGTCACTAATCTTGTCATTATTTCTTGTGCAACTGAGTAGAGAGCACAGCCCAAGCATGAATGCTGAGCATATTGCAGCACAGTCTGCAATTAGCCTTGCACATCCCTTATTTCCCCTCTTATCCCCACTTTATCCCTATTCAGGTGCTTTGGGCTGAATGAATCTATAGTATGGTTTTGCATGCTGCTGCTGAGAGCTGTCAATGGGCTTTTCTTCTAGCAATCATTCATCTGTGATCCAACAGGCATATTGACTTCATAAAACTTGTTTAAAAACATTTTCCTTTACATTATCCAAAGTGATTGCTTAATCAAGTGATTGCTCTAGATTTATTGACTTGAAATGCATGTCTGAACTTACACATCTATCATGTCTGCTACAGACAGAATCATAGCCATAGCTACAGATAGAATCATAATCATGGATTACTGGCCTCTAGAGACAGTTTATTGCTCCAAGCACTTGAAAATGCTTCTACAGGGCAAGGGCTTAAAACTAGGCCAATTACTTATTTAAGGCAAAATTTTCAGAGGATGGCTTCCATTTAGAGAAGAGGTCAAAAAAGGCCAAACCCTCTCAAAAATTATCAATTGTCCCTTGCTAAAGGTGTGTTTGACACGCTAGTCGTATCAGTGTGCTCCGTCAGCCTGTCTGGAATAGGAAAGGAGTATAAACAAATTATTTCATACAGTGTAGTTCTGTCCCTGACCGAGAGGATGTGAAACTATGCAATGACACCAGTTAACCCTTGGATGATCAAATATTATCAGCCTGGCTTAAACGACAGTGTTGTTTTGCATGTTTTCCCTTGCCAAACAGAAGGAGAGGCAAGGGGATACTCTTCTTAAGGAGAAAGAAGCTTTTAGAGAGTATATCTAACTCCTTTAAAAATGTTACAGGAGCACTGGGCTTTTTTTACAAAACCAGTTAAATTATGCCATAGCCTGTTGTGCCCCCTCATTTAAATAAAAACAGCAGGCGAAGCCCAAATTTAAAGAAGAAGACCTTGTTCTTAAACACATGCTTAAAATTTACATGAGCGTCCAAGGTATATTAAGAATAAATTTAATTTTAATAAACTGCACACAATTTCATAAAGCAATGCAAGGGAAGTTTAGCAATCTGTGATGAAGTGTGACTGTTTCAAAAACTCTCTGAGGAGTGTTTATTGCCCATAATATGCTAAGTAGCCCATCGCCAACAGCCTCAGAATGGTTAAGTCAAAACCAGCAGTAAAAAACCTTTGCTGAAAAAGTAATGAAATGTACAGACACCAAGGTCAAATGCAACAGGTACCACTTCTGGTACTGCAGCTGTGCAAAAGCTTAACCTGTTCTCTATGTTGACAAAATAACCTTACTGTGGATATCGCTAAACTGACAAATCTTTGTTTCTCATTGCGGTAGCAGAACCACCCACCCTCAGAGGAAACTAGTGCCATTGATGGAAGGGCTATGTTGCTTATGTAACTGTGCGTGCAAAAGGGGTTTCTTCTGGCAGCAAAGAATACTTTCCTTCTTTATACCCCCAGGAGATGTGTGTTGGCAGTTTCTCATAGCTGGCAAAACACTGTAACAGAGGCCTGGGCTTCCACTCTGGACAGAGCAGTGTTATTACCTTGAGAGTTTACATAGCCCTAAATGTAGATTTATATTCAGAATAAAAATCAAGTAGCATCTACCTTTGGCTTTAACACTTGTTAAAATAAAACATACATCTCAAGGTGCTACTGGCAAAACAAATAAAAAATAAACTTATTTACAGGTGTCAAAGCTTTTAGCTGCAAAGAAACAACTGTGTGGTCGGCATCACATTGCATAGAAATGTCTGTGTCAGTCCAGAACAAAGCTGAATTTGTGGCAATTTTCTTCTCCTTTCAAAAGTTTTTTGTTCTTTGTCTTTCAGAGGATGGAATGCAGTTCCTTCTTTCATCACCACCTTTCCCTCCAAGTCTGATGCAATTTTTCGTTATTGCTTTGCGATGAGAATGTTTGTGATTCTGCAAAACGGAGAAAGATGTTACATTTCCTTCAGCCTTCAGGTCCTGGGATAGAAATGGTGGGATTCTTGTGGTCAGGTGTGTACTCCAGCAAGCCCCAGAGGGCTCTCTGCAGTGTCAGCTGGAAAGGAATCGTCCCTCCTACAGTACAATTCATTTAAAAATACTCACCTGTGAAGAATTTAGACCCTTTAAAATTTCAGAGAAGTATTTGTCACTTTTAAACACATATATCTACACCAGCATGGGATGAACTGCGTCCTAAAAGGGCTTGCTTCTCTTCAGTTGACTCCAAAGCGAGCCTCGCCAGCTACGTCAGTGCAGCTGTCTACACTGTAGAGGTCTAAAGTTAGGATAGAGGAGTCTTGTCCGAAAATCTACCTCAGCCTCTTCTGTACCACCACTGCACAGCCATGCATATGCTTTGTATTTCTCTAATTCTAGTTTTTCTTCCCTGACTGCATTTGACAGGAACCCAGCTACAGGCTGCTCTGCACACAAAGGTCTGAGCTTTTCAGGTCTACCCCTGTGGCTAATAGGACTCATCTGTTTTTAGGGGAACAGTTCCTTTAAAGCTGCAGGCAGTACTAACAATGAATGGGAAGGCGATTGCACTCACAATATGACAACAAAATGAAGCCATGGCAGATGGCCATGTTTCCACCTGGCAGATAGCTGCTGGAAACCCATCCTGTGCACTCACACAGCCAGACTCAATGGTGGCATGGTGTAACTCAAGGTGTGGTTTGATGTTACAGAGAAGCCTGTCTAACAACTCAATGCAGCTGAAAAGGCAATCCCACCCCGCCTCTGCTGTGCCCAGCTCCTGTTCTCACCCTTCCTGCTCCTCCTCCCTGGCACTGGGGCTCCTCCAGTGCTGGTGAAAGTCAGGTAAAATGCAGAAGTGGAAGCGATTTGCTTTCTGCCATTGTGGCTTACTGGTGTGTCTCAAAGGAGAGCTGATGGAGAGGGCAGGAAGGCAGAGATGAGGCACAGGCTGCCCTGGCTGAACCTCCAGGGAAGGTTTTTCAATCAAGGCACAATACCTTTCAGTTGAAGCATGTTCAGAACAAGTTACCTTACTTCAGGTGATGTCAACATATAGTTGAATGTATTCAACTACAGTAACTTTATCGCTTACTTTGAACTTCTGCTTCCCAGCCTCCTAAAATGTTAGAGCATTTCTTCTGAAAGAGGCCAGTGCTGCCCTTTAATGTGCTAGATGTGCTCCTACCGAGCATGAGAAGCCTTTTTCTCCAACAAATAAATAACAGGTAGAGTTCAAAGCCCTGAGACTAATATATGCTCATCTGCTGCCTTTTCTACTTCAGTGCTTGCACTGACAGGACACGTGTGCCTACAAACCCTGCCTAGGCTGTTGTCTCACATTCCACCTACTTTCCAAACAGCAATTTAGTAGAGCTAGCAGATGAACCATGAAACAGCAGTGATCACTAGGGCTTTCCTCTACCAAAATGGGTTGTAGTTTTCTGGGCGCTCTTGATACCAAATTACGATTAATACATAATCATTTCATAACTGTTGCTTTATCACTACTTTGGAGGTTTTTTTCCCTTGGCATTATAAAAGCAGATTTGTTTGTTTACTTTGTGTAATTTGAAATAGTGACCAGCCTGTGGTACCTTTTCCAGTTACATTACTTTACTATCTGGAACCAAGAATGGACCAGCAAAGTAGCTGGTGAGAAAACTACATGCAAGAGCCAGAGCTTAGTTGAGTCAAGCCTATCCCAGAAAGCTCAATTAAAACTTCAATAAAAAGGCAGGTATGGGAACAAAGACCATGCTAAGTCAGAGAGGCTTCTGTTGTCGGTCATTTTCATGACCATCATGACTTCTGTGCCCTGATCCAAAAAGCACCAACACAAAGCCTGTGAAAATCAATTGTCATCGCTTGATTCTCTGTCGGTCCTGAGGAAGAGAGCATGTGGCCCTGCTTCTGCCTCCTCTGGGGTTGCCTTGTCTGTGCTCAGAGCAGACAGTGATGGGGAGCCCTTGGTAAGTCTCTTCTCCCTCCACAAGGTGATGAGATGAGGTAGGTTCCCACCCCACATCCCAGGAGGTTCCCCTCAGGTCTCAGGTTGCCTGGTAGCAGCTTCTGGTCAGCTCCACTCCTGACAACACATCCATATCTTTCTCAAGAGCAGTTACCATCTCCAAATCCTCCAGGCTGCCCTGATTTTCCTATACCACTTATTAATGCTTATGGTTACAAATTAAGAGGGCCTGCTGAGTTTGTAATGAAAGTACATTTTTAATCATTGTAACCAAAGAACTTTCAATAGGATTAAGCCTTCAGCAGGCTAGTGGTTTAATTACAGGAACATGTAAGCACAAATAAGATTTTTGTTTACTCCTATATTTCAGATAGGCCATAGCAAAGTCTTTCTGCCCATTTGTTATTGCTGACTATTTCATATTAACTGTGGGTTAAATCCCAGTGACCAGGACTCCTACATGGCATCCCAGGCAGTGACAGTCAGCCCAGACATGCTCAGCTTCCAGGGTGAGATGGCACCAGATGCACTTAGTCAACATGACAAATATCAGCGATTATGAAGAATTCCTCAGGAAGAGACATCACATAAAATAGAAGGTTGAACTGAATGGTGTACTGTCTGACAAACGCTCCAAGTTAGCACAGCCACTGAAAGATGTCCTGCTCTCTCCTTGCCTCCAGCAATCACATTCTGCCATGCTAACTCCTCCCATCTGTCAGAAAAATGGGTTCTATATCCACAAGGCAAAGCAGTATCAGTAGACTGATATTGTTGAAAGCTATTTTTTTTTCCTTTCTTCTTTTTTTTCTTCTTTTTTTTTTTTTTTCCCAGTTATATCAGTCCCAACTGCACAAATATTTACACTAACATGAAGAAGGACAAGGACAAGATGCTGGGGGTGAGCAGAGACACTTGGTGCAATGGGAGTTCCAGCATTCGCCTGATTAAATGTCAGTCAAGTTGGATCTTAAGGAGAAAGGTAAGAATGACCATCAGCAGAAGTTTAAAGGTGGTTATTAAGCTCAGGTTCTGTAAAGACAAATTGGTACTAGAATTTGGTAAATGTTAATTATTTCTGCACTGCAGATCTAGAAAGGGCGATGTATTTAAACAGCATTAGAAAATGTGGTCTTATCAAACAGGCTTCAAACAGTCTTTGTTGGCAAGCCTCCTAATCTGGGGCATGGTGAGACTCTGTACATTCTGTGTAAAGAATGTCTGAGCACACAGCAAAACACATTGGGAGTTTAGTTTCACTTCTGCTTTGTCTTGTTTGCAGCCCAGTCCTTTTCTAGTTACAGTCTTTGAACTTCTCCCAAGCCCACACAATGACTGGTTAGTAGGCAGGATATGCTGCAACTGCTAGAAAGATTAGTTAAAAGAGAAAGTGCAGATGAACATCATTGGGTTTACACACACACACACACACACAGACACACACACGTATTGACTTAACTGCTTAAATGTATAAAATATTGAGATAAATTGGTACAATCATCTTTTTGGATGAAATTAAAATGCATATGACTTTGGCCTGTCAGGTGCAAAACTGGAGAGGTTTTGAACTACACCATCACCAGAAAAGGGAAACTGTGGCTGTGACTCTATACAAGTTGTTGTTACAACCAAATGGGTACATAAATAGCTAAGAGCTGCCCATATATTTGCAGAAATTATGTCTACATTCAGCATACTAAGTTTAATTGCAGTTGATAGCATTTTTTTTATTTGTAGCAAAGTAATTGTTTTATTTTACTGTGGGATGTTTCACTTCATCTATCTGGGATGTATCTGCATTAACGTCTTAGCCCCACTGAAGCCACTAAAAATCTGTCACACATTTCAGGATGACCAGGAATTCACATCAAATGATGAACCACAAAGCAAAAAGAATTTAACAAGTGTAACTCTGTCGTCATTGAATTTTGACTGTAACTCCCGAGATTTCACAGACATTTGTACTGCATTTATGCAGTGTACAGGTAAGAGGTACAAACAGGAATGTGTTGCTATTTCCAAGAGAAAAGTAAACAAATAGCCTTCACTAAGCATCTATGAACATACCTAAGTGCAATTTGTCTTCATTGTTAAGACTCAACATTGAAACATGGATTCTCTGTTGATGTCTATACTAGAAATTATTCCAGTTCCATTTTCAGATATTGATAATAATGATACTAAATTATAATTTATAATTATATAAATTATTTCATATTAGAAGATATTACATTAAACATATTAAAATTATAATATTCTCCTACCTAGTACTACTCCTAATACTAATCTTCTGTTGATCTTTGAAAGAGCAAATGGAATAAATGCTAAAGGGTGAGTCATCTGTCCAAGTGTAGATGGTAGAATGTGTTGCCTTCAGAGAGAGGCCCTTTGGCTGCCTTTAGACAGCACAGAGATGGTGCCAAGAGAGTGATTGCCTTCAGTCTAGAGCAGCTTAAACAAACCTACTTTACCACTTTTTACATTCCTAAATGTCCACAGGGATGCCACCCAATCTTTTATTTACTGAGTAGATTTGAGCAGAGATCAGACATTGGTCTTTCCAAGAGGAGAGAAAAACACAGTTTTGACAAGTGTGACTGAAAATAGGAAATTATGATGGCAACAGCTGCTTGGCCTGACCTCTATAAGTGCGGCCACAGACATCCGTGAACACATTCAGAGGAAAAGGGAAAAGCAGTGTTTGTTAAATTGATTTATTTGTAGTAGCTATGTTATACAAAAGTCCTGGCACACAGATTACCTCTCCTAACAGGGTAGTGAGAGTGAGCATCCCCTGAGGTCCTGAACCAAAATCATCCCGTTTGGCTGGGAGGGGACACGGGGAAGTTTCAAACTCATTGACAGCTGCTGGAAGGGAAGTTTAAATAAACTGTGCACTTCCTCAGCACTAAATCCTCCCACTGGGGAAATGCTTGCAGACAATAGCGAAGTGGATTTTTCATGAGGTTAATATCCCTTGAAGGATTTATGTGAATCTTTCATGGGTTTTGCTTTTGTTTTCAATATGAATGAATTTTATGGTATAATCACATCAACTCTTTCTTTTTAAATTTGGTTTTAAGCCTTGCACCAAGGGATGGTTTTTATCACTCTGTCTATAGTTAGTAAAAGGCAAGTTTACCCTCTGAGCTGCACAACAAACTGATACAACACTTTATAGACCCCTGCTTCCTTTTCACAATACTTAGTTCCTCAGACAAGAAGCAAATATATCGCTCTTCTATATTGTGTCTTCTAGAGAGAAGTTTCATTTCCTCCTTGTGCATATTACCTCAAGAATGATTTAACTTTGGGCTCATTTTGCAAAATGCAATTTCTGCTTCATCCAGCAGCTCTCAGTGGCTTGTTTATAGGGTTTTGTGGCACAGAGTCAGTGCTAGCATCTCTGCCCACCTGTGAGGATGCCCTTGCCACCTCCCAATGGGTGTGAGGAAGAAATATGCTCTTTTTTCTTTCTCAGTAGGACATGGCAGGAAAGTAGGGGCTCGGAGCTATGCTCTTTGGAAGACAACAAGACACCAGCTGCTCCCTGAGATCTCCCTGGGAAACACACTACTAGGAGCTCTGAGTATTGGGGTTCTTCTCTATAAATGTTGCCTAATAATAGAGCTGAAATGTGATTCTTCGAGAAACAGCCTTGCATTAAACAAGGAAATCAAGCACATAGCGGTGCTCTGCTTTGTTTGTTTTTCTATTGTGGTGTGTAAACTGTTAATATTTATTGATTGTAGCTTCTCATTTCAGGGCCAATTGCCAGTAACTTTAAGAAAACCTTCTGTTGTTCCACTGGTCTAGATTGCTGCAGATCTCCTCGACTACTTGCATGTTTACAATATTTTTTCCAGTAGACATTTTGATTCATTTAGCTTGCAATGTAAATAAATATATTTGTAGATATATGCCAAGCCATATAAACATTTATATTACAATTGCCTAAAATTGTCTGTTATAACTTAATTTTCAGTTGCCTATGACTTGGGTAAACGTTTTGCAGATTTTAGATCAGATTAAAAGTGTAAGGCCATTTTCAAGGCAAAACCAACCCCAACAAAACCAAGCAAAAACCCCACAAACAGCTCAGCCACAAACATCAGCAGTCTAACTAATGTAAACCATTTCCCTCTGTAAATTTATGTTGCTTAAACATTTCAAAATATAATTGGGCATCAGCAACCTAACAAAAATATCTTTTGCTTTCTATAAGAAAGCCCATTCACATACCTGACAGACTCATAAATCTTTGATAAGTCTTTTGCACGTGCATGATGGACTCGTTCAGAGCCACAAGAACATTACACTGGACCTGCCACAAAGAACAGAGTCTCTAAGAGAGGATGTACACAAAATTGATGATACTTTTCCAGGCTTGCATTGCTAAGGTCAACCATGATTCTGATGTTTCCAGACCCTTGAGTATCTGAATTTGCATCTTGATGGATCCTTTAGCTTAGCCTTCAGTGTGGGCATAACTAGTGTTACGGCCCACACCTTAAGCTTTCCAATGACATCTTGGAGAAGGGCTGTTCAGAATTGCCTGTCACACAAGTCAAATTTGCAAGTCTCTCTTTAATGATGACTGTATATCCACTGTAACCTGTCTTCCCACTTATCTAGCATATACAGTGAAAGTAGAACAGACTCAAGTTCAGCTGAACCTTCCTCTGCACAAATCTCTATGCTGTACCCTTCTCCTTAGCCTCTACTTCTTGGGAGCAGGAATATTTTATTTTAACATATGTGGTCTTTAACCCTGGTGACTGTTCCCTATGATTCACCTGTGATCTGTCAAGCATATGCAGGTAGCTGGTCAGGAGACCATGCAGAGATTCTCAAGAGTGCATGGAAGAAAGTCCCCAAGAACCCTGTTTTTATCCTGCACCACCACAGTTGTTCACCATTATCATGACATTTCTGGTACCCCTGGGTATTGTTAGGGCTGTCAGCAATGGTGGTAGATTAAGCATGTTGAGCAGCAATACTGACAGGTGGTAGTGAGAAACTGGGCTGCTTTCCTTCTTCAACACCAAAGCATCACACACAGCCCAGAAAACAGAAAGGCTAAAAACAAGAGTATGGAGACTTGACCAATGAGGATCCAGCAATGTCTATGTTGAAGGATTGTTAAATGTCATGTAAGTTACTATAGAACAACCATGTCTTACTCTAACAAGTTTTTTTTAATGAAGTCTACATCCCACGTCTTGCTGTCCCAACTCAGCATGCCTGACGTGTTTTCCACCTGGTGTAGTATCTTTGATTCCCTCACTAACACTTCCCTTATGGATACCTATCAATAGCCAACATCCTTCCATAAAAGAGGGATTTATTTCCTAAATTTCCCTCTATCATACTCTTTGTCTCATTTCTCCCACATTCTTTCTGTTTCTCCTCTCAGCTTTGTCATGCATCAGGAATGTCAGTCAGTTCATGAAGGTAGCCAAGAGTGCTACCTTTGTGGGGCTTTCCCCGTGGAATTAGCTGACCCTTGCCCTCACCAATTTCATACTTCCATCTGGCTCTGAAAAACCCTATTAGAGTATTAAAATGGGACTACCCAACAGTCTGAGATGCCTCTTCTTTTCCTTTCAGAAAATTCAAGGGTATTTTTTCTTTAGTATCTCACCTGGAAAAAGAGATATGAATCTAAACTTACAATTAAAGCCTTGCTAGGCACCACCCAAAACCTGGGATATGAACAGTCAACTTTGCTTACATTAGAAAAAAAGTCATGGTGGCAAGTGTAGTAATGTTTACAGATGTCATTTTACTAAATTTACACCTATTTTTTTTGTGTAGCAAGTCTCACAAATTATAAACACAAACCTATTTAAAATAAGCTGAAAATTGCACTAAGGAACAAGGCAGAGGAAGAAAGAATTTTGTTGTTGTTAAGGACGGTGTGAATGAGTGGAAGCAATGAATGCACAATCTTTCATTGCCTCTGCAGGACAACAGCTGTGAAGTGGCCTAGACATACTCAGAGCAACAGAAGACTAGAGGGCTGCAGATGACATGCTCCCTGGCATGCAAAAGAGAAACAGAGACTATAATAAGATGCCACAGGGAAGGAAGAAGTATACAAAGAGATGGTTGGAGAATCGCTGGAGCAGATTAGGAAGGCGTGAGGCTGGGAAATCACTGAATCCTCTGTACAGTTGTTCTGGTCACAGCTTTGCCTCTCTTCTCCCTGGGGTGGATAGCAGGAAATTGGGTTATGCTCCCACAACTTCTAGCTGCATGTGCACATGCTCAGGGACAGACTGCAGCTAGATTAGGCAGAGAACATATGGGACAATGAAATGTGGATAAATGGAAATTTTGCCTAGTTCAAACTGTCAGGACAGAAGACAATGTATGAGCATGTAATGTGATTAGACATACTCCTGACAATATGTATGGTTTAAATGCCTCAGTCATAAGAATATAGCATCGTTAAAGCATGTTGTAAGGCAGGAGTCAGAACAGCTTTTATCTCTTATTTTTTCAAACAGGCAGACCTTTTCAACAAAGTCCCTCCCTTGGTATGAGGGGCTAGAAGGATATGAGGAACTAAAGGTGCAGGACAGTTGCAGTGAAGAAAGAGAAACCAAAGAGGAAAGGGATCCCCCTAGTGAACCACATGTAGTGAGGGGAAAAGGGTACAAGGGATGAGGCAGGGGGCAAAAAGGGAGATAAAGTTACGATGAACAGTATGGGAGATGTAATTGTGTGATTGAAGATCAGAGAAAGAAAGGGCAAGTGCAAAAAGAGGCTAACAGGACTGGAGAGGGGAACAAAGCGCAGGAGGAAATGGGCAATGAGATTTCCTTGGAGAGATGAGAGGTGCTGAGGTACTGACTTTCACAGCACTTTGGGTAGGAGAGTTTGATTTACAGCTCTATGACTTGCATTTCCATGCAGTGGCTGAAATTGCTTTAGTAGTACCAACCCGTGTCTCACAACTAGTGATTATTTTTTCAGAACAATACAAAACCTCAGAACTTGTTGCCTCTCATCGTAAGAAATTTGGCACTGTCAGTAGTTGTTATTGTGGGCATTTATAAAGGTCCCCATCATGAACAGTACCTGAGCACATAAGAAAGTTGCTAGAGTTGAGGCAGCCAGGTGCAAACCTGCCCACAACATGCAATGGTCATTCCTAACAATTTTGTTGCTCATTTGAGACAGTCTCTTCTCATACTGCTGTACTCTATGTACTGAAAAGCAAGCTTCCAGCACACACATTTAATTTGCATTCATAATGGGAGATGAAAATTTTAAGACATTTGTCTCGATAACAAGAGCTGCGCCGGAAACTATTTGTACATTAAAAGCATTTACGAAGTGCAGGAGGCTGCCTGAATAAGCTGATTTTTAGATTCCAAGTACTGTGGTATCATGACATCTCTTCACTGAGAGTTGTAGCACACGCGTTTGTGCTTTTATTATAAATCCTCGTTCAGCTGCTGAAGGAGCTAAAGCCATTCTTAGGTTCTCTAAAAGATCTTTTTAATTCTCAGCTCTCCCTGTGGGAGACAGGAGGCCAGCTATTCTTTCTACTTGATGATTAGGTACCTAGAATTCTTGACAAATAAAGTTTTTTGTAAGTAGACAAAAGTAAGCTAAAAGCTTACTTGTTAAAAGACACTTGTTAGGCGTTATTCCACTACATATAGAAATTGAGAATTGTTGGTTCTTATCTGAACTTGTCAGTCCATTTCTAACATATGCTAAGGGCTGTTATTCTTGAAGAAAAAAACTTTCACAAGTAAAAAAAGAAACCCCAACCTATGAAAAATTGAAATATTTGCTAATTTTATATGTTGGTGGATGAAAACTAACCCCTTTAAATTTGTAACAATCTTTTCCCATATTTGTGTAGAGGGTATTCTCAGGTATGTTCTAGACATAGCTGGTATATGTGATGGGTAACATGATCCTAATGGAGAACCTAAAACTTTATCCTCAAGACTGTACCCAAGAAATCACATCTGCAGGCCACAACAGATCACAGGAGATGAAAAAAACTTCTACAGAGCCAGTAGTTTACCTTAATCGTGTTGCAGTGCTAAGCTTCCTACAAAGATTTCCAAAACAGTCAACCTCCTTACAGAATTAAAAAAAAAAAATTAGTAAAGCAGCAGAAAACAAACATTCTAAGTCCTTACTACAGGCACTATTAAATTTTTTAATATGTCTGATTTTGGTTTTGTAGCCAAATGGTGTTTCTCAGTGCCTAATTTTATCTTGGGAGATATCCTAAGAACTGGAATGTAAGAAAAAGAAGCCTGAAATTGTTCACCTTAATTTATGTGCACTAAACAAAATTTACTACCATGTAGTAAAGCAAGCTATAGCAACCATGTAGTAAAACACTTGTAAAGCAACACTATTTTTATAATTCCTTTAATTGCATTAGATCGACAGCAGTTTAGGAATCACTCACCACTTGTCGTCAGTAATATGGGTTTTTTTTACGTTACCTGTAAAAAGGAAAAATATCACCAATGTTATCTACACCATATATTCCTTATGCCATCAGCTCTCTGTTATCTAGGACAACCTGAGTCTGAGAGACACCATGGACAGGAAAACCCAGTGGCAGCACTGTTGCAGACCCAAAAGTCACTCTGGCATCCCTGTAGCACATTCCAGTTTCTGCAAATGCTCATTAGTTAAACCGTCTCCTCATAGATAAGGTACAGAAATATGACTTTTCCAGTGACAGAATATACTCATAGTTGAATAATCTTCCCATAGGCGTTGGGGAGTGAAGGATCTTAGCATTTAAGACTCTCAGAAACTTAATTTTTAAAGTCTTAATCAATGCTTTTGATATGGTATCCTCCTTCTCAACAGAGGAGAGAAAAAGAAACCCATTTTCTGATATTTTTTTCTTTAATTTGCTGCTTTCCCATTTTAAACTGGCCTTTAAGGCTGAGAAACAGCTGCATGTATACAACAGCCATTCCAGAGGCAATTAATGAATCCAGCGTATGTTTGTTAACATTTTAATTATTGTTTCAATTTGACTTTGATTTTCACAATCTGTTTATTGTACATTTGTTGAGGACCATTTAGATTATTGTTTAAGCTGGAAGGCACTCCTAACATGGCGTAAAATATTAAACACGTTTATATATAATGTAAAAACACGTTCACGACATAATAAAATTCTCCTTTCCAGGCCAGATACCATCTGTTAAGACAACTTTTTAGATCTTTGTAATGTACATCCACTTTCAAATCAGGATAACTGGAGATTGCTAGCCCTACTCTAGCATGTAGAGACAACGAACAGTTGTCTTCATGTCTTAGTGTGCAATTTGAACAATAACTGGGGGAATTAATTTAATTTGATTTCCTGGGTGTTTGCATACTTCATCTTCAGATCCTCCCTCTCACTGAGATAGCCTTTGGCGTGTACATCCTCTCCTAAAGAGATCTCCCAGGCCTGGTGGTGCCTCACGTCTGCCCTGAGGGACAGCATGGCCACCTCCCCACCCCATGGCACCTGTATAGTAAGAGGGTTGCCATAAACACTCAGAGAAATGCTTTTGTAAAATTACACCAAACACACATGCTGTGCACTCTGGGTAAGGCTTGCTTTGATACAGTTGGAGGGTCACATGGGACTGGAGAGGGTCAGCCTGGTAGGGTCTCACTCCTGCTGCCAGTGTGAGCAACTCCTGAAGCAAGCTATCCCTGAGTCCTACAGAGATTTTTGTCACGGACACCCCAGAGAGCAAGCTCCAGAGTGGACTAAGACATGTGCTGCTCGAGGCAGCCAGGGGAGCCTAGGAGCATCTGTAGAACTGCTGGTCCGGATAATGCAAACATAGCCCATGGTCTTCACCCTCATATGCTTAACTGTTCAAACCACTAACATCCCATGGCTTCACCCTAAAAAAACCCTGCCTCCCTCCTTGGCTGCTGGCTGGCTTAACAAGAGGAAGCCTGCAGGGGGCCTGGGTATGAACCATTAGCCAGGACAGCTGTGACAGCCTGTTACCTTCTCCCAGCAGGATGCTGAGTTGGTTGCTCCTTTCTACTTAATCATTCATGATATCCACAGGAACAAGATATCTTCCTGACTTCTGTGGGCTGTGGGTTTCAAACACACCTGAGAGAGCCTGGGAATAACAGAGCAATTGAACATACCCGAGTTCCATGGAAAAAGTCAAATAAAATTAAGCCAAAAAAGGTGAAAATTAAATTTGTCACCTTGGTGTTCTTAATAAAAATGCAAGACCTTCAAACTGACTTGAAGTGCCCTTTCTTATAAAATAAAATGACACCTTAATGAGAATCTTCATAACTCTCACTTTTATTTCTTTTAGCTTTTCCTGTATTAGTGAGAGCCAAGGAGATTTTAAAACAAATTACTTCTGGGTTTGTTTGCTTGTTTGTTATCCAGGACCTTTCAAGTACCCTACATTTTGAGCTTCTATATTTTAAGTGAGGTACTTTTGTCATTTGCAAGCTCCACACTTTCGTTACTAACAAGGCAAAACTTGATGCAGTTCCTTTTATAATTTTGGAGTAAATTCTTCAGCATGTAAAACCCCACCCTTCTTGCTGGTTGAATTAGCAATATTTGTCTTCTGCATTTTTATTTAGTATAGCCTTTTCTCCTGCATTATCACATTTCTCATTAGAAATGCACACTTTTTCGTGTTAGGTACTGTTTCTCACCACTGTGTTTTATCCCTGACAACAATACGGCAGGAGCACAGCTGGTGGAATTTAGATTTTTTTAAGCAAATCCTTTGTTTTTCTTTCATTCTTCTGCAGAAATAGCTCTTTAAAATAATAAGCACGATTTTTAAGAGATACACAAGCACTATATGGGTAGTTCCTTCTGATGATACACCTCTGACAGTTGCATACCATTCTGGCTTGTAATCCATTCAAAAAATCATTAAGTCCTCAAATTCCATGCAGGAAAAGCTTTCACTTGGAAAGATAGACAGAGCTGTCCATACTATTCTTCCAACCATTCTCAAGTCCCACAGAGCAGGTGATCAGAAGCAAACCCCTTGTGGTCTAAAGTATACATGTAAAGTATATACGTGTCTGATCAATGTAAAACTTGACAAGTCTTGTCCATCACAACTGCAGAGTAAATACCAACTACAGCAGAATACTCATGGATCCTCTCCCCGAGTGTCCATATATGCAGTATACTTCATCTAGTTCAGGACAGCAAGTAAAAGAAAATAAATAACCACGGTGCCCCAGGAAAAATTCACAGAAAATAGCTATAGAGGAAGAAATACTTATTTGCCAGTGGATGAATATTTCTTGCAAAAGAATCATTTAATCTTAATCCTTCAGTCCTGACCCTCAGGAGAAACTCCTGCAGATGGGTCTGGGGACTAAGGGCTCATTTATAACTCTGCACAACCCCAGAAGCCAGAGACATAGTAAAGATATATTTTTTACATTTTATAAACTCTCTCCTCCACTTTTAACCTCCCCATTCTCTATAGGTTATAAAGTACAAGTCTCTCTTTTCTTTTCCCCAGGAGCTAGCATGCCTGGTTTTTCCCTGTCTCTTATGCATTTCCCTCTTCCCTGCAGTGTGCTCCATATTTCACAGGTACCAATCATCTTTAGTTTCAGGCAATCATCTTTTTGGTACTTAACCAGCTAAACTCTGAGTAATTATCCTCAAGTCATATTTATCTTACAGACTCATAGAATCATGGAATGATTTGGGTTGGAAAGGACCTTTAAATCATCCACTCAGGTTCACAGATCTTTGAAATCTATTGCTTTTATTTCAGTCCTGGAAAAGTGGGTTTGTATATCTGAAAGCTTGTCTGAATTCTTTAACTATGACAGTTGCCATGATAAAAAATTCTTTCCCTTTCCTACAAGCCTCGTAGCTGCAGCAGGTGACATTCTATCATCTTTATCTGGTATTCTGTAATCAACATATCCATGCATTGTGAAGATGGTAGAAAAGGCACACTATATAATTATTTCTTAATTAGAATTAAGCATGTATGGTATGTAATCACATAACAATACACTGCATACACATGTATGACAGGGAAGGACTTAAGGTTGTTCATTTTCACATTTTCTCCTATGTGAACAGCTGTGTAGTTTTACCATCACATTATATATTTTTTTAAAATTATTTAATACTTTAACAAAATTGACACTGAGAATTCATATTTTGGTTAACCTGGGATAGAGCTTTTAACTATAATTTGCCTGTTAAATACATCATCCTTTTTTACTGTACAAAATAACAGAATTTATAGATTATTTCATTCGGCAGTGCTAAAGATATGTGGAGTCAGAAAAAATTCTTTGTATACTCAGAAGGAACAGCAAGTCAAAGCTAATTAGTGTGGTGAGAATCTGAGAGATGAATTTTCTTACTGTCTTTGAAATTTTCCAGTCTTGAGTGAGCTGATGTGCTTTGTGACGAGCTGCAAGGCTGATTATATGCTTTTGGTTTTTATTTATTTTAAGTCATATTTCCCTATTGAAGTTCTTACTTAGGCAGACACTTTTTTCTCTAGCTTACAAGAGAGTTGGTCTTAAAATTTTACGTTCATAGAAGCTGAGTAAGGCACTCAACATCAAGTAATTTTTCACTTTACAGTGGGTTTTAGTGGGAAGAGATATGTGCCAGAACAGAGGAAAATGTGCTGGTGTACTACTATGTGGGAAACAGCTAGACAGGTAATAGTAATATTAAGCATAAGCTTTTATAAAAGGTAAAACTTTCAGCTTTTATTTTTTCTTTAATCAGTTAAAGAACTAAGGGTTTTAACAAGAACAAAAAAGCATCAGATACGTGTAGAAATTGAAAAAAAACATGAGTATAGTCTTGATGAATTCTCCACATGTATGAGACTGAGCTAGTCTGTCATGTACTGCTTCTTGCACACGCACCATCAGCATCTAAATTCAGTGCCCTTAAGGCAACTCCAAGACTCTACATCTGAAAAATGTGTGCAGCTTGATGAGCTCCACATTCCCAGTTTACAATTTTAAAACATTTCTTCAAAGAATACATTTATGTGTGGCTCCTAAGAACAATTTGATCCCCACAATTTTCAATCTACACATGAAACAATGGTGATCTTGTAATTTCTACTTCCTGTTACAATGAAATAAGCCTTTGAAGAAGGGAAAAATGCTTGACTGAAGTCAAACCATGCATATCTTCATGAGCAGGACAGATACACTTAGAAAATAAGCCATTTCCTATACAGATGACCAAAACTCAAATGTCCATGGACACTAAAAGAAGAGCAACTATGTGGCTGAATCGAACAGCTGTTTGTTATTAGAATGAGTGCTCTCAAGTATAACATAGGTGATATTTTGGATACTGTTTAGGATAAGTTAAAGAAACCAGTCTGTGTAAATAATTGTTTCTGCTCAGACTTTCATTATCGCATTTCTTTTCTCACCCTATCTTTCTCTCCCATTAGCTGCCATGGCACCTCATCTGTGTCTGGTAAAACAGATAAGTAGTTGTCATCAACCTCACTACATGAATTACACGTTATATCTGCCCTCTGAATACTTCAGATGCTCTGAACAGCACATTTCTCTTCCTCTGACCCCCGCAGTTTGTAATATCCTTGCTGTCTGCATGCTGACTAAGGGAAACATGAGTTGCAGGGTTCCTCCAGGCCCTGATCGTAGGTTCTTGCTTGTTAGTGGGCTCTTTGTTTAGCTTGCTTATAGCTGCAAAACATACTTCAGGGCAGACACCTCCCTTGTTGAGAAGCCAAATTTCATATCACCTAAAGATGGCAGGCTGAAAGTTACATAAACATTCACACTTTTTGAACAGCTATGGGAGAAAGGAAGGCAGATCCGTAGGGCAATGGTGGAGGGAGACAGTCGTGCTCATAGATCACCTGCCTTTCCCCATGGACTATCCAGGCACACCAGACAGACACATTTGACAAGGTGCCCCATTTCTAGGTGGTTACAACCCAATGAGATGTATATAACTCAAGTGACTACTGTTTAACATGTTAAGAGCCTCATTCTCCTTTGAAGTAGAGACAGACTTATGATGAATTTAGCCCGGTAAGTAGACACTAGATCTGTGCTAAACTGTAATCCACCACAGCCTTTTAGCCATATGTTTTTGATACTTGTAACATTACTTGAATTAACGTTCAAGGAAAACTTCAAAGTCTACTATTGCTTGGTGAAATGAATACTACTAATGGCATTAATCCATGGACTTTGGTTGGATGCTCCACCTGAGGAGAGTAAAGAATTAGTCTTTTATAATGATGTATAGTCACAAATTAAAATCCTCAAGAACTGCTGGTATTTTACTTCCTCTACCAAAAATCTTCTTCAGAGAAAAGAAAAAAAATCCCAGCACAAAACATGGATGATTTAAGAGCTTTTCCATCAATTAAAAAAATAAAGAAGTAACTACTTTGACTCTGGGAAGTTAAAATACATTCTTTTGTGAATTCCTGTTTTGTTTTGTATTTTCTGTTAAAGATTCAAAGATCTTCTGTTAAAGACTTAAATATATAGGTGTATGCCTAAACATATATCACTTCATGTGCATGTAAAAACACAAACAGGAGCAAAGGCAAATTAAAGGGACATTATGATCTGAAATTTGACTCTCATTTTAACTTAGGAAAGAACTGGTAATAAGTTTAAAAGCAGAACTACTACAGAATTCTAGTAGTTAAGATTTCAAAAGGAAAATAATTTGTTGATATTAGATTTGTCCATTTGGTCTCAATTTGTAAATGAGAGCAGTGCAAAAGATGGCAGTAGTGACAACTCATTTGGGCTTTTAAAGTATGTTTTGCTTAATATTCAAAAAAGGCAAACCACAGAAATAAACTTTTGTTTACAGCATAAGCTTTTGGATTAATGCCATCAGTAGTGTTCATTTCACCAGACATAAGCTTTTATCCCTTGATGTTATTTCCACATATTTAGATCCTGAATTATATTTACCTTCCTCAAATAACGGGATAAAAATAAATGGAAAATAATTAGCATGCTGAGAAAAAGCAGATTTCCTCTGGATGATAAAGGATCTACTTATATATTGTTTCAATAGACCAACTGATGTGTCTAGTAAAAACAGATATGCTTTTATGCATACAAGCCTGTTTTCAGATCTAATAAAAGATATTACCTCTCCTTACAAGTTCTGCCTTGCTTATTGCCTTATACCATTCTGGCTACAAAGACAGACAGTGCTATTGCTCAAACATTATTACCATTACTAACCTCCCAGCTAAACTAACATTACTACAACAAAAGGCCTAGTATGAGTTACTTCATATTTCTCAAACAAATATGTAATCTATCAGAAAGGCTATAGGGCTACATAAAATAGAACATGGCATAAAGTTAATCTGCATTATGTTATGAAGTGACCTGTCACAGTGAGATAATAGAGTAGCAATTCAATTGCAGTTATCAAAACTGAGTCTTTACAAATCAAACAAACTGACATTTGGATACTATATTGTTTCATGAAAAGAGAAATAATGGTTTTTTTAGAGAAGTTTTTGAGAATGAGGATTATTTTTGCAGGTAACTGGCAATAAAATACAGATAGCTGACAAAAACTTCTGCCAAAAAAAGAGATAAGTGACAAACATATAACTAAGAGTTCCAAAATCTTACTATTCTGCATGCTGCATCCCTAAATCCCTCTTTAGACTGAAAAAAAAAAAAATCTTCAATCCCAAGAGAGAAAAAGAAAACTGGCTTTATAATATAACAATACATACAATTTATACAATATAACAATAACAATTTCCTGTACATACATTTAGATTTAAGCATTTCTGACAAGCTATTTTGTAAAACTCTGATCAAACTATTGATACAAGATCTAAAATGGATCTGCACTTCGATTCAAATCATGTTGGCATGTTTATTTCAAATTTTCTTTTCTACTCTTAAATGATTTTCTTCTTTTTTTTTTTTCTCTCTGATCATAACTCTGTTGTTTGAGGTTTTTTACATTCCAAAACTGCAGTAATAACCTTTCTCCTACCAGACTCCCATGTTTTGAAACTTTTCATGGTTTCTTAATGATATTGGTTTCACATGATCTTCTTGTTTAGCTTTTTTTCTGCCTATCAGTTCCCCTTTAGCCCTTCAGACACTTTCAATAAAAAAAGAATGCGGGATAAGGGCTTCCAAAAAGATGTTAATTCCTACAAATTTTAGGAAGACAGCAACAGGAGGAAGAAATGCCGAAGAACTGCCCATTGTTGAAAAGGCAAGCACAATTCAGTTGTTATACCTCCTCCTTGCTATTAGCTAGTTAAGCTCGTGAATAGTCTAGCACATTTAACATCGACCAGACAATTTAGCATGTGAGGGATGTAATTCAAGGTTGGAGGGAATTTGTGGTCGGAAGCATATAACATGCTCAGACTTAGGAAAACAAGCTGCTTCAGTTCTACTGTGGCCATAGCAACTCTTGTGTGTAGAAACCCTATGCAAATGAAAATGACCATCACCTAGTATGTCACTGATACGATTTTGTGAGCAGTGTCCTTCAAGTTTATACTGTTGCAATGACAAACACTCTGTGTGCGGAGATACCTTTAGAAAAACTGAGGAAATAGCGGTAGTTTATGAATCTACAGAATGTCTTGTAATTTTTGACAATGTTCTCATCTAGCACACTTATGAATAACATTGAAAACTTTTTAGAATAGTTTCCTTCTTCCTTCTCTCTACTCTTAAGGTTGGAAGGAAGACAAACTTCTTCAAGGTTCATGTGGATGAAGAGGACCATATGGTTGTCAAATCGATTTGTTGAACTCTGTCCAAATCCTATGAGATGGATGCATTTCACATGGACACCACGTGGTTTATTCGAGGACAGTTCGGCTAGGAAACAACTAGATGGAAAGAAAAGACATTATTCTGAATTGCTCCCTCTCTATAAAAGATGGATGAGATACACTTTTGGGCCTGAAAATAGGAGTTTTCATAATCAGTCTCTGCAATATCCTCGAAGCATTCGGTAGACAGAGAATTTCTGTTTATGCTGTTCATTCAACCCATATTTGAACAGCTGAATTAATAATGGAAAAATGCCACACCATGATAAGACTGTTCTTAATTAAGCACCATTCTTTCTCCAATGCAAGAGACCACAGGTTCCTACAAAATCTTTTTCTTATAAAATTTCTATGACTTCTACCTAAGTATTCATTATTTTGCACTTGTAAGTGTGGAGCATAAATTGCACTAAACTGCATCTGTGAGTCTTTTTGAGAGTGACATTACGCTCACTCCAATATCACTACTAACATCTCATACAATCAGAAATCAATAGCAGAAAGATGGGAAGTTATGACTGTCAAGGAAGCCTTACACTGATGTGAAGAATGGTAATTAAAGTAGCCATCTCAGCAGAAAATACAATGAAATGTCCACACTTGACCTTTATTTGTAACAGAAAAGACATACAGCATCACTCCAGAACAGGTTTTACAACTTCTTTATACATTACTTATATGGGATTTTTTTTTTCTAATTTTGAATTTTAATTTATATGTATAGCACGTACTATCTGATATCTCAAGGTGACACCTCCTCCTCTCCTCCCAGTTTAATAAACTCGGGATAGTATGTAAGGTAGGGATTACATCGCAATTCTGGAATACATACACAATAGCTGCATTTTAAAAATGTTCTGCATTTGGAGTCTGGCTTTGTTCCATATAGAAAAGCATAAATATATGGTGTCTAGATATAGTTATTATATGTTAAACATTTAAAATGCATCTTAATTATTTCTTATTGGAATAACTTTATTGAGTTTTCTTATCAACTTAAGGGATACAGAGGACAAAGTTCTCCCTGAGCTGCTTGGCATTTTTCCATCAGACACACTAATCACCCGCCACGTTGGCTGAAAAATACAGACGTATCAGGGCTTTGAGGGCACTAATGGCGCCTCTTGGCAGCCTCCCCTGAGACTTCCCTACACCCCTGCCCAGGACCTCATTTCAGCCTAGCCAAGTGCAGAGGTGCCCAATGCTTGAGGTAGGGGCTGCACTGGTGGCCCTGGGTGCTCCTAGCTGGGGCAATGGGACGGGTCTGGGCTGCCAGGGCCTGCTCAGACACTCTGGGCAGCCCCCAGAGTCAGCCTCTCTGGAGGTTAGCCTCCTGACCTCCAGAGAAGAACAGGTCCCTGGGGTACTCTTATGAATTCCATTTCCTGTGGGAAATATCTCTGCACATCTCTGGAATAATTCTTAATTTTTGGCGTATCAACCAACCGTACACAACAACACATGAACTGAGCATGACTTTTGAAAATATAAGAAACCGTACACCACTCATGTTGGATCTGGGACTCATTACCATTCGCAGGATGAAAATATCGTTTCATCATCTAAGTAATGTTCTGTGACCACTGCGATATAATTACACTTTACATTTAGAAATGGCAATTGTGACAAATAGTTCTTTTCTGAAAGAGACGATATCCTGTGACTCAATGTTGTACAGAATGACATGCACCTGCACATCATTACTGACATAATACTATCCAAAATACATGCTGCACAAACCAAAGACTCAGGCAAGTTCAAAGTACTCTTTTCCTTACAAGCACTGACATACAGGCTCAAATAAGTCAATGAAAAGTTATGTAAACCCAGAGCACTACTCATGTGCTTAAAGTGATTTTGAGCCCAAAAGATTGATTCTTGACATGATGCTTTACAGCAAATCTTAATTTCGAGGAAACAGCTCACTTGATTTTCAAGCAGAGTTTTAATAGAATCTTTCCTTATCTGCTACGCTCGTTACTTTAGTTTCTGGGTTGGTAGATACTACATAAAGCAGCATCTAAGGGTCCAAACTGGAAGGAAAAAAAAAACCCTTTTATGGGTTGGTGGTGACATTCTGTTTTCTCTTGCCTGTTATTCTCTTTTAATGCTACCCAGTTGCATTACTCTGCATCAGCAACGTTATGTTTAATTTCTGCCTATGGAGAAGCATGGTGTCAATCAAAGTGTAAGAACTGGGGATAAATACATCTATGAATGGACGTTTTCTAAATTCTGAATCACTCCCTCATCACAACGTTTCATTTTTCTTTAGGTTTGGTCAATAAACAACATAATCACCTAGTTTGCAACTGGTTTCACTTTTTGTTTGATAGGCTGACTGCAGCCTGTGACCTCAGGAAATGCCTTCAGGGAAATGCTTCCATTCCCCAAATTTTCTCATTGTTTTTTTAAACACGTTGCAAAAGCATTTCCAATCAAACCAAGGATTGCATACAGAAGGAAAATTAACCAAAATGACTACTGAGGAAAATTAGTCCGTCACCTTTCTCTCTGTGGATGATTACTTTACCATAATGAGCGAGTTGTGTGAGCACCTACTGATTTCTGTCTTCATACCACATTACCCTTTAATCAGCAATTTATCTCACTCATATCCTTTTGTTTCCGTAGTTGCTGTGCAAAGATAAGCCAGTAACATTTATTTGCTGTATTGGGGGGGGAAGCATCAATCTTTTCCAAAGGCAAAGCAGCATCGTACAAGATGAGCCACAGCAATGGTGAAAGAGAAGGAACCAGCAGAGATTTTTGTCTGGGAGGAAGAGGAAGAATTCCCCAGTTTGAAGTCTGGTGTGCAGTTTGCTTGTTCAGTAACCACCGAATGCCACTGCCATTCCAATATCTTCTTTTATTTGGTGCCATAAAAATAGCTGTCTACTTGAGCCTGTCACGACCTTTGATTAGCACGGCTACAGGCAACTGCTCGTCTGTCAAAGCACTTCAGAACATACTTTTAAAACAGGAAGGAGGTCAAATATAAAAGTAAGAGCATGAAGTAATGCTGAGGCTTTCTTCCCCATGCAAGTGCAAAATTTCTCCTATCTCATTACACTCGTGCAAACTGTACATAAAGTGGAATCTAAAGTGAGAAAAATACCAGAAAAGGTCCTGGAAATCTGAAGAGGAATCACTTCTCAGTTTGGTCCAAACCTAAAGCTTCAATTGAATTAATTGGAGGTCCTGCTCTCACTCTCTGGGCTGAAGGAAACCTTCTTCACAAGACTTTCTACAAGTCGTACCAGTATTGTTTCCACTAGTATTGTTCCTATCTTTCTTTTCGTTTGACTTTTATGTAAGCTGACAGTCAATTTCTTGGTGGACAATTGCCCACATTATAAAAATCCACTGATGTGTCACTGCTTGACTCTGCCAATAAAGCCATAGCAGTTAGAAGAAACACAGTATCCAGCCTGTCATTAAAAAGGAGGTCTAGCTAACAATAAAAAGAAATGACCATCAATAAACACAGCATTAAGAAGACACCTACAATTGTTTCAGGTGCTGTTGTGCTCCTGTAAGTCAGCATAAATAGTGGAGAGCTGTGAAGAGGGAGAACACAGCATCAGGGAAGGTAAGTTTTAAATGCATTATAGGTACAGCTCCCTGGAGAACAAACTGGATACATTGGAAGTAGAAGGGAAAGTGCAAAGTAGTTGAAAAAGGACAAAAAAGTTAAAAGGGAGGCCACAATACCACGCTCAGAGTAATGAAAAAAATCACTGAGATAAAAGGACTGTTCTTTTTAACGGTTACACATTTCCAAGCCAAACATGAACAAACTCACACAGATTTTCACCACAGTTATGGCTTGTTTTTATTGTTGGGTGAAGAAAATGTACACTTAGCTATCTTCTCAGTAAAGAAAGTGTTGTATTTGCAGCGATGAAGCAGCTGCATACTTTGTTTTGTCTACCAAGTGGTTAATGTAGGGATGTATTTTGGATTTCCTTCCAAAATAACACAACATAGTGATCAGCAAAAAAAAAAAAAAAAAAAGGCTAACTTTGTAAAAATAGGAAATTACAGTAGATATCACCACTTGGTTTTGAGCTCTAGCTTTTTTTTTTTTTACATAAAAACATCCACCCACAGCTCCTGCAACGAGCAACGGTTATTTTAGTCTTTGCCACTGCGTGCTCCAAACATAAACCTTTTGCACAAGAGCTAAAAGGTTGTTAGCCCCAAGTCTCTTGAGCAAACTCCAATCCATGCAACCTAAATTCCTCCCGTGTTTTAAGATGGACACTGCATTTTTCACTTCCTCCTCTGAAATTCTTGGACGATGTTGTTAGAAAGAGACTTTGACCCTGGAATAGAGACAAACAAAACAAAAACATCAAGTGGCATCTCAGGTACTGAAATCAAGCTCCCCACGCTGACCAAACTTCTGTCCTTCCAGAAGGCATGCTTTCCTCTTTCCACTCCCCCACCCCCCGCCCGAAGGCTTAAAATCCAGGGTTAAAGTCTCTCCAGTTGCTACGTAAGGTGTCTATGGGGGTTCTACCGACTCCTTACTCTTAGTCATGTACATAAATACAAAATGTATCAAAAGAAGAAACGAGAGCAAAAAAAAAAAAAAAAAAAAAAGAGAGGCCCGTTTGATTAAAACAAACGCTGACAACCCTTAACCGGGAGTCTGTTCTGAGATAAATTCCCTTTCGGTGAGGAACGAAACACAGCCTGTGTCTGTCTCAGCTCAAAGCCCGTTGTCGGACAAGGAGCCCCGAAGCCTTAGAGGCAGCCGGTGCCCGACGAAAAGCTTGGCCGTGGCTCAAGTGACCGGCGCTAAAGCCGCCGCCGCCGCCGCCGGTGCACACGCGCTGGGGCGAGCAGGGGAGAGAAGCGCGCTTGCCCAGCCTTTTCCCCGGCTCGGGGCGGTGAGCGGGCACGCCGCCCCGGCTCGCCGCTAACCGGCAGCACCGCCCGCCCCTGCTCCCCTCCTTGCGGCTTCATTCCGCGAGTCCCCTCGCACGGCGACACCACGCCGGAACCTCAGCGCAGCGCCCCCCCCCCACCCCGCCCCACGCCCCACGCCTCCGGGGCGACAGGCGAGAGGAAAAGGCGGCCGGCACCAGGGAGGCAACGGCCGCGCTGACGTCATTATCCGGGCCCTCCGCGCGGTTCGCCCCGGCGGGTCACAATGGAACCCGCTCGAGCTCAACCGTCGTGAGGCGGCCGCGCGCGCCCTCGCCGCCAACCTTCCCCTCCACAAACACAGAAGCGGGGCGGCGGGAGGAGGAGCCCGCGGTTTGGGCCCCCGTCGCCGTCGCGGCGTTGAGTGACAAGCCCGGGGGGGGGCGGCGTCACGCCGCTCGGGTAGCGGAGGACGCCGCCGCCGTTTGCTGCGCTTAAGGTCCGGGGGCCTGTGGCGCGGGAGGCTGTGCCGGGTCCGCCATCTTTGCCCAGGGCTCCGCCAGACGGAGGTGCTGCGCCGCCGCCGCCGCCGCCGGGAGCGCGACAAACCGCCGCGTCTCGCCTCTCGCCTCGCTCCCTCCCCACTGCCTCCCCCGCCCTCCCCACTCCCTCCCCCGCCCGCACGCACGGACGGACGGACGGACCGAGCCGTCAGCGCCAGAGCGCTCCAGCCGCCCAGGTCAGCCCATCCGCTGCCACTTTCCTTCTTGCCGCCTGCACCTTCCCGCCCCCCCCCGCCCCAGCCGAGCCGCGGCCGCAGGCGCTGAGTGAGTGAGTGAGTGGGTGCGCGCTCGCTCGCTCGCCCCCTGGCTCATCCCTCCTTTCCCCTCCCCCCGCGTGCGCCCGGTCCCCGGACGGGGCGGAGCGGAGCGCGCAGGCCCCGGCCAAGCCCCACAGCCGCGAGCCGGAGCCTTGGGCCGCCGTCGTCAAATTGGTGACGCAGGAAAAACGCCCCGGCGGTGCCGCCGGAGCCGGAGAGGAGCGGAGCGGCCAGGACCGGCATCTAGAAGCGCGGGCAGCAGCGGCAGCGGCGGCGGCGGCGGGTTTCGCGAATTCCCCGTTCCCGTCGCGATACACGGGCGCCCGCCCGGGGCCGGGGGACAGAACCGAAGAAGCGGAGCCGCCCCCTCAACCAGCCGAGCCGGCTGCGCGCCCGGGATCGCGGGGGCCTTGGCATGAGGCACAGCCCTGCTGGCTGCCTGGGATGAGGCGGTCCCCGGCCGCGTTCCTTGGGCAGCACCCGGCAGGGCACCGGGACGTCGCAGTAGCAGCCGCGGGACAAGAGGAAGCCGTGCGGGGGTGAGTGGCCGAGCGCTGTTGCCCGGGCGGGGTCGGGGCCGGGGCCGGGGCCNCGCAGCCCCCGGCGTGTGGCCCTGCATCGCTGGTGTTTTGGAGGGCAAGGGAAAATGGCTGACGGCTCCTCATCCTCTTTCCCCGGCAGCCGAGGGGTTGAGGTGCTCCGCGCCCTTCGGGGGGCTCCGGCAGCCGCCGGGCGGCTCCTCCCGCCGTTCGGCGCCCGTGTCCGCCGGGCGAGGGGGGCCCGCTGGCTCCCTGCAGTGCTGCACCCGGCTTCGCCTCCCCTGGTTCTCGCTTCCCTTCGCAGCGAACGCCATTACTGAGGTGGAGTGATTGGAGCTGTGTAGGCCCGGGCGACGCCTGGAAATAAGGCCCTTGCCGAGGCGCTTTTCCTATAGTCTCAATGAAAACCACCAGCACCGGCTCGTTCACGCCCGCTGTAAACATTGTTAACACGTAGGCCACTCCTCTAGTCTCGGCTTCCAGCAGCCCGATTTTGGTGCACAAAAAACCCCGCATTTGTGGCTTTTTGCATCTTGTAGTTCGCCCTGCTGCTTCTCCTCGAAGTTACATCTGAAGGCTCGTCTGTTGCGATGTACTTGAGGCAATATAACCCTGTCCCCTTGTCCAAGGTGTGCGGCAGGGGTAGTTGCGTGCAGCTTGGCCGTAGTTATTCACTGTTATTGTCCTCAGGAAGACAGAATTTCACCAGTGGGATGAGTGATTGGCTTGCTTTTTTTTTTTTTTTGTGTGTGTGTACGTGTGCTGTCCCACTTGGTGTGTATAGAAAGATAACAGACTTTGAAAATTATTTACTTTATTCTTACGTGATTTTGTTCTCATAGAAGCATCCAAAAATGTCGAGGTGGTTTTTAAGATGCCATATTTCATTTCCAGGTTGATCTCTCAGAAGTCTAGTTAAGTATTTGCAAGATACGCACTAACATACAACAGGACCATACAGGGGGNCCTTGGCATGAGGCACAGCCCTGCTGGCTGCCTGGGATGAGGCGGTCCCCGGCCGCGTTCCTTGGGCAGCACCCGGCAGGGCACCGGGACGTCGCAGTAGCAGCCGCGGGACAAGAGGAAGCCGTGCGGGGGTGAGTGGCCGAGCGCTGTTGCCCGGGCGGGGTCGGGGCCGGGGCCGGGGCCCGTGGCCGGGAAGCGACGAGGGGAGGGCGGCTTGTGCTGCAGCCGGGCGTCGTGCGGAGCGGAACGGAGCGGAACGGACGGGAAACGCTCCCTGGGGATGGGGTTGGCCGTGTCGGGGTGCGGCGGGAAGGAGGGGGCGAGCCGGG
>WBNH01006478.1:156088-271496 GCA_013401255.1 Urocolius indicus
CGCTTCCCTTCGCAGCGAACGCCATTACTGAGGTGGAGTGATTGGAGCTGTGTAGGCCCGGGCGACGCCTGGAAATAAGGCCCTTGCCGAGGCGCTTTTCCTATAGTCTCAATGAAAACCACCAGCACCGGCTCGTTCACGCCCGCTGTAAACATTGTTAACACGTAGGCCACTCCTCTAGTCTCGGCTTCCAGCAGCCCGATTTTGGTGCACAAAAAAACCCGCATTTGTGGCTTTTTGCATCTTGTAGTTCGCCCTGCTGCTTCTCCTCGAAGTTACGTCTGAAGGCTCGTCTGTTGCGATGTACTTGAGGCAATATAACCCTGTCCCCTTGTCCAAGGTGTGCGGCAGGGGTAGTTGCGTGCAGCTTGGCCGTAGTTATTCACTGTTATTGTCCTCAGGAAGACAGAATTTCACCAGTGGGATGAGTGATTGGCTTGCTTTTTTTTTTTTTTTGTGTGTGTGTACGTGTGCTGTCCCACTTGGTGTGTATAGAAAGATAACAGACTTTGAAAATTATTTACTTTATTCTTACGTGATTTTGTTCTCATAGAAGCATCCAAAAATGTCGAGGTGGTTTTTAAGATGCCATATTTCATTTCCAGGTTGATCTCTCAGAAGTCTAGTTAAGTATTTGCAAGATACGCACTAACATACAACAGGACCATACAGGGGGGAAAAAAAAAAAAGTTCTTTCAGAAAAGAATTTTTCTCATTAAATGTTCAAAGGACTTCCAGGCGCACTGTGGACATGCTGTGTCTGTCTCAGCTGTCTTCATGTTGTCTGTGCAACTTGATTTATATTCTCAGCTCTGCAGTTGTATTCATATCACTGGACATTTTTTAGCAGCCCAAAGACCCTCAGAAGTCACAGACTCAAAGCTAGCACAAGGCCCACTTTTGCTAACCTAGTTGCAGAACTGGGGCCAGTATTTTTAAAAAGCTGTTGAATTTAGTTATTAATATGCATCATTAAGTATAGTAGTGCAATGCTTGTAATGACAGGTGGACTAGATAACCTGTGTTTTTTAGCAGGCTTCTCAAATGCCTGAAAAATGGATATTAATGTTCATACTTTTAGGAGGGGACTGTTGATGGGTGTTTTGAGGATTGACCTTTATTGATTATGGAATTGAAATGGTGTCTGTAATGAGAAAGATTTAGGAGTGACTGAAATGTATGGACACTATATAGGCAGCTAACTTTATTCTTGATGTTTTAAGGTTTTACATTGAGAAATTGACAGACCCCACCAGAAACATTTGTGACCAAGTAGCATGTTTATTTCAGCAAAACCTAAGTCATATGTGAGGGTGTTGGGGGCTTTTTTTGCTTGGCTATGGATTTTTTGTTTTTGTTTTTTTTTTTCAAAACAGTGCTTTTGATTCTTTGAGTTGAAGTAATGTTTGTTCTTTGAACCAGCAAAGTACAGTAGCTAATATCAAGAATTTTGGGAAAGCATAAAAAATACACTATTGATTATTCTGTTGCAGTACGGCAGACAATGGTGATGCTTAATGATAGCTTTGAACAAAAAACATAAACGTAGTCACAAAGCAGTTAGGGAGGGGGAGTAGAGGGGGGAATCTAGCTAAAAAGAAATGTAAGATTGCACTATAGTAACCTTTTCCTCTTCAATATCTTCTATAGTTTTTTGTAGCTTTTCTTAGTAGTATTTCTTTTGAGTAGCCTCTGTCTTAATGTTTCCAGGCTGCTGCTTCATGTCTCGCAGAATTTGCTCTTGTGATGATACTTGTGCCCATTGAATTGACAGGAAGACTACATCTGGAGGTGGTAGTCAATAAGGGGATAGTGGTAGCAAAACTGTTTAGTCTGTCTGTGGAACACTGTTGCCCTTACACAAACATTTTATTTCCCACATTGTGGTGGTGCACTTGTACTCAGACCAGTGGAACTACTCTCTGTTCTAAATAGACACTTTTAAGTTTATGCATTTTATTAATATTTTGGAATTCATGCAAGCTAGGCTCAGGATAAATATGATTTAAATTGAGGTTAAAATAGTGGATTGGTATCTATTCAACAATATTAAATAGACTTTTAAGAAAATAAAGAAACCCGTAATACCTTTGTTTCAACGCATCTTAAATTTAAAATAACAGTTAATGTAGGACTTACCAATACAAGTACAACTTAGGATAAAGTTGGATAGGAATTCAGTTATTTCTTAGTTTGAACAAGTTACTTTTAAATAGCTTTAAAGTTACATTTCTATCAGGTATGTATTGAAAATACATTAAGTTCCATGGGAAATATTTCTGTCCTTCCTTCTCTGGTTTAGGAGCAAGTTCAGAACTTCCTTCAGGTACTTGAATGGCAAGCACTTTTGTATAAGGCAGTACTCTGAGGATACTTTTTTTTTTTTCCCCCAGAAATATTTTTTTATAGATATCCTAAGAGATCTAAAAACTGTAGGTGTATTTTGAAAACGTCCTGAGCAGGTTAGCCTCATTTGTAAAGTAAATGTGTCCCTTACTGTTTTTCACCTAGGGCATGATTTATTTATTTCTTTAAAAACAAGCCAAACCTTGCAATGCCCCCACCCCCAACCTGTTCATGTACATTAATTCTTTTTCAAGTAGTCACAAATACTGTTTAATCAAAACAGTATTCTTGCTTATCCAGCACTTGTAGAGACCAGTGTGAAGTGATTGTCTGAAGATGCAAGGAACTTTGCTGATTTTCTTTTCACTTGAAAAGCTGTACGTGTAGAGGCTTTTGTCTCCTTCAGAAAATGGGTTTCTGGATGTTGGCGTTAGTATTAAACTGAACTTGTGAATGTGGTGTCTCTTGTTCAGGTATCTTAAGTTTTTCTTGCAACGTCGATGTGTGTCTCCTTGAAGCTCTGTGTAGCTGCATCCAGTTCTTTTATCCTTATCACCCTTGCTTTTAAAATAAGAGTCCAAAATATAACGCCATGCTTGAGGGTATGTTTTGGGAACACAGCTTGATAACGTCTATCTTTTGTTGTAGCACCTTGCCTTTTGCAAAGTTAGCAGTGCTGTGTGCTGTTGCTGTAGACTTGTCTTCCATGGTACATAATGTTTGTGGTATATAAATACACAACATGATTTATTTTTTTACATAACTGAGCTTGGTTATGCATACTGTCTCCCCAACGTAAGCCTAATCATAAAAGAACTAAAAATTAAGTTAAGCTGCTATAACCTGCCCTTTACCATCAGCGTACAACGTTCACCACAGTCTTTGTTTCCTTTTTCTTAGAAGGTTATTCTGCAGTATCCAGTAGTGACAAATGTCAATTGCTTAGCTGTCTTGCCAAGCAGTTGGTAATGTTTAGGAAGAGCAGTTTGCTAAACCTTTGTATTGCACAGCGGTAGTTAAAAGAAACAGTCTTTGCCTAGCAGAAGCAGGCAAAGGATGGAAAGAAGGTCTTTTGTAAGTGTGTGCTTGTATGCAGTGATACTTGTATTTTTCTACCTGGGATGTTTGAGCTATTTTGGATTCCTGTGTTAGCAACATGCAGTGACATTTTTCGTATAGTTTTTATATATAATCTAGTTTTTGTTCTTTAATTAATGTAGAAACATCTTGAAGTTCTCACGCTTACAATGGATTGCAGTTTTGTAGTGAGTTTGGAGGATCACTTTAAAATAGTTATGTTGTATTGGCTCTCTCTGCCTTACTTTAACTGGTAGTATAACTTGAGAATGTGGTTCCCTCTGTGCTTTCATGACAGAACTATGTTTTGACTCAGATCTTCTAGTTTAAAGGCTTGAATAGAGTGGCAGAAAGCTGTCATGACTTTGTACTCTCAAAATGTCAAGTACTGCATCGCTAAGACGTTTCAGTGTCCACTTGAGCCCACTGGTGCTTTGAGCGGTTTCTGTAAATCTGGTTTGGTAAAAATGATTTAAAATATTGAGTGTTGGTAAGATTACAGGAGAGAGCTGTTAATAGCTTTCCTCACAACGTAGGAGAGGAGGGAAGTAAATAAGTTCTTAAAGTAGCTAGGTATGACTTAATGTAAAATCTTTTTGTTGGCTTTTTTTTTATTATTTTAAGGGAGCTTAACAGCACAGACTGTTCCTTCTGCATTTTCTGCGTGAATTGTCTGATATTTGCTTCATTTTATGAGAAGCCATTAGTTGCTTATTTTATTTGAGAGTTAAATTCAATCTACTTGAGACCAAAGCTGGTTTTGCCAACTGTTGATGAAATTTTGGGAATAAAAACCATTTGGAGACATGTATGTTCACAGACTTGCTTTCTAAAGGAAACACCGCTGATGTATAGCTTTCTCAGTATTAACTGTGAGAATTAACTACGTGCTTTTGGTTAACTGCTTTGTGTCAGTAGACCTCTAAAAGAGATCCATGGGATGTAGATTTAAAATCTAGTCATGCTTTGAATGCTGGCATTTTCAACTTTTTTCGTTAAGTTAAAATAAAGACTGCTTTGTAAGTAATGATTAGCTATAAGGAATGTTATCATGGGAAACTTACTTGTAGCATGCTTGATCTGCTTACAAGACTCAGTATGTAACTCTTTTATTATTTAATTTTCCTTATACCTGTAACCACCAACAGGAAAATGAGATTTTCTTGCTTATAGATCTTTGAATGGACATCTTAGCAAATCATACTGTTTGGTGGTTAGTGTTTAGCCGTAAATTCAGCCGTAAGAGGGGAATTCCACATTGCATCATTCCTTAAGGATGTACATCTGTGAATGGAGAACTCTCACAGAAGAAACTTTTTAAGCATCTGACATTTAAGAATATGTTGAAGGCAAGACACAAACAAGCATCTTCTCGGTGTTTGCTCGTGTCCTCCTCTGCTGTAAACTGTAAAAGGCTTCCCTAGTGGTTCTTTTTTTAAACAGAAGTGTTGTTCAAACAAGTGCTTCAAAATAATGAAAAGTACATGAAGGGAATTCAGAGCTAACTTTTCATTAAGCTTCTATGTAACATTCCCAAAACTCAAATAGTAGAAAATTTTCCCCAGAAGAGGCTCTGTTAAAAAGAGTAACATTTTTTTTCTTTTGTACCAGCTGAATGGGAACATGGAATGATACAAAAATGTACATTAGGAATTCTACAGGCCTCAATCCTTAAGTCACTTAATTACTGCTAAACCTTTTCTCTGTCTTCAGTGGGACTAGCTGTGGGATGAGGAAAAGGTACAATAGTATGTGTTAGGGGTGGGCTATAATGTTCTGAAATGGTGAAAGAAGGAAAAAAGAGTTATTTATAAATGTGTTCAGTAAAGAAAAGCCAGTACCAGTGTGTGCCACATAGGATCCCTCTGTTACCAGACAGGCTTTTTTGGTTGGAGTGAAGGGCTCTTCTAGCACTGTAGTATGGGATAGAGGTGACAGGCCTGTGTTGGCTGTGGGTGGAACTTCAGGTTTCTTGTACGGAAATGAAGATTGACAGTGAGGGGAATAAAAGTCTCTTACTTTTCTAATATGAGAATAAACATTGTTGTCAAAATATATGGGCTTCTCAGTAAGTGAGCCTTACATCTCTTGGTGTTTAATTTCTCCGCTGTCTTAGCAATGAAGTGCTTCAGTGTGCTGTTGCATAAGTTTCAACAGAAGAAGTCCGTGGATTTGAAAGTGTAATAAGAAAGGTGGATCTGCTTAGCTTAATTTTTAGGTGAATATGTTGGTAAAAGATCAAAATTTTTCTAAACTAAAAGCTTAAACTATAGTTTGTATTAGACTTATTGCTAGTTTAGAAGTAAAATGATAATTGGTGATTTCTGATGTTTCCCTTTAATGTATTTATCTGAATCCTTTAGCTGTGAATATTATTTACATTTAAAAAAAAATTTGACATATTCTCTGAAGCTTAAAGGTGAAAACTCCAGCGACTCGTTCCAGACTTTCAGGCTCCGGTTTTGCACAGCTCTCTGTATGCCTTGACCTGTCTTTCAGACAGTGTTTCATTAATCACACTGGGACCTTAAAATCCCACGTGCTTTTCCTGATGGTTTGTAATTGTGTATCTGTGTATATGCACACACGTGCTGTCCAACATTTGTTTAGGATTGTCTACTGACTTTTTTTTCCTAGCTGCGGTAGTAATGTCAGATTTCTTGAGTGCTTTTTAGCTCTTGTGCTATGTTGTAGTTTCTTCATGACAGTTCTAGAAATCAGATAGGAGGATAACCTTCAGATTGTCTGAACATTTTTACTCTTGAAGTAGTTTAGACAGATTGCTATGGTTTGTAACATGTCTAGTAAAGATGTAACTTCAAACGTGAATTCCCCTTATATGAGAAGCTATTAATTCCCTTACCTTTCTTTCCGTGTTTTAGGATTGGGGAAATGAAGTTGTTTTGTTCTGTTGGTTTTTTTTTTTACATAAAATGAAAAGCTTTGAAGTGAAATTAAAAACTTAATTTTCATCAGTGGCAATGGATGAAGCAAGCTTAGTGTAGTGGCAGTGAAACCTTGTTGTAAGCTAATGTGTCTTCAGCCACGGAAAAAACCCTGTGTGATCAGTATCAGACTCTGGTTAGCAGATATATGACAAATATTCTGCTTATCTGCACCATCCTAAGGTTTTTGACCAGAAGAAGGAGGGTTTTGTAATGTATCCTGTCATGAAGTTTCCAGTTTTGTTGTGTCACTTTCTTGATAATGAATATTTAGAACCAGCAGCAATTCTGGATATGGTGCCTGGAGGAAGCTGGATGAGGATAATGAATGACCAATGTGGTGTTAGTTAAGTTTTATTGTTGGCAAGTAGTAGCGAAAATGATTTGGAGATTCGTATGCACTGTGTTGATTGATCTTTAGTTGGTACTTCGGTAGATCATATTTTTCTAAAATTTAAATTGTATTTAGTAGCTGATAATGTTCTTTAGGTGCTTTATATTTACTTGGGTGCAGGTGTCACACAGGAAGGTTGAGATATTGTAGAAGATGTATATATTATCTAGACCAGCAGCAAGTAAGTAACAGTTGGGAGCAGAGAATCAAAATCTCTCTTATGAGGGCTGCTTCACGCTTTTTAAGGATATGCTTAGGCTACAGTACACTTCAAATACTGTTTGAAGGGCTTTCAGTGTTGCTAAGCCACTGTGGTTCTTCCCAGGTTTGAAAATATGCTAAATAGTAGTAGTTCACAACAGTGAAGACTGAACTCTTTAGTTCTGCTTTTGATTATTCTAACAGCAAAACTTTGCTTTAAATGTGAGTTTAATATTGTGTGTTGTAAAACTTCTAAATGACAGCTGTCCACTGCAATTCATTATTCCATATGTCTTTAACCTAAGCAGCTTCTTTAGTGTACTTTAGAAATTTCTTTTTCCAGAACTTCTGTGCCAGAATGGGGGAGTGGGAGGGAGGATAAAGGCCTTGACATTGGTGTTTAAGCAGTTCAGCTGCTCTGGGTTTTCTATCTATAGGGATTATAAAGACACTATTTTTGGGGTACGTTTCAGTAGGTACAGTAGGTGTAAAAACACTTTTTTCACAGACTCTGGAAATGTTTGTTTTAAGATGCTTTTTCGTGATTTTTAAGATGTTTTCGCTCAAGAAATTAGGCATTTTTTTTAAAATTCTGTAGTTTGCACCTACTTCCCTGCTTGGTGTTATTAGTCTGCTTTAAAGAAACACTGTGGTGAGATTTTGTGGATTTGATAACATTGATGTCTATGCATATACTTTTTTTTCTTTTCCTTCCTGAATATCTTTTGTTTAATTCACTCTGTTTTAATGAATATCTTTGGATAACTTGCTTTGGGCTTTTTTTTTTTTTTCCTTCTTCTTATGGGTAGCAAGTGCTTTTGTGTAACTAATGTTTTAGTCTCACCAAATTGGTGAGGTTAGGTGTATACTTTGGAGATAATTTTTTTACTGTAACTTTATTTATGCTTAGATGTATGATAAATGCAAGTGAAAAGTTTGAGTTCTCCCCCACCCCAAGTTAAAACATAAATTGAATTAGGATGGGAGTACTGTTTTTTTTTTTTTTTTCCCCAGCTATAGTACCTATTATATCATCAGGGTTTGGAGTAGTGTTCCAGAGTAGATTCCTCAGCTGAACTAAAATCTTAATTTTGTTCATTTTTCAGTTGAACTGTCAGACAGCTCAGTGAAGTTACTTAAGAGTTGCATGTGATTGGAAAAAAAAAAATAATGCAAAGCCCCTTGGAAGAAATGGAGAAGCTGGCAAACAATTTTACTGATCTATTTAAGCATTTTACCATTGAAGGGGGATATTTTCACCTGAGCCATGGATAATTTAAGATTTCTCTAATTTTACATGAAAGTGGAAAATGAGGAAATAAAGAATGAAGCTTGTCATGGAACAAGTGGGGTTTTTTCCTCCCACTTAATTAAGAACTCTTCTTCCCATTGGATCTTTGACTCATTTAATTTGGGAGATGATTGAATTGGATCATTATTTGACCTTTGGAAAGTATCTTGCCTTTGGAATTCATTGTTTAAATGCATGTATTACGTAAGTTTAAATGCCATACTGAGTATAATTATTACTCTGTTTATAAACTTGATAGATGCTTTTCACTCTCAGCCTATACATTTCCCAAACATTAACATATTATTTCTCACATCGATCTATAAATTGAAAAGCTTGTGTTGTCTTTTATTTCATTGATGAAGTGAGGAACAGAGGCTTTAATCTTCAAAAGTATCTCCTGTCAGAACTTCATTGGATTTTCGTTAGATGTTCAGGTGTTACAGTTTATGTTGTCTTAAGTTCCTGCTGTGCTCCCTTTGCTCTTCCTCAGTTTTGCCTTTATCTCGTACCCAGAAAAATGAGAAGAGGGTAAAGTGAAAAATCTGTGATTTCTGTAGCAATATGTATGAACAAGACCCAAACAAGAGTTAACTTCTGTGAGGTTCTGTAAAGCTGCCTGGTAACCCAGAGATTTCCCTTTAACTTCTGCAGTTCTGATTTGTTTCTTGTAAAACATGGTTTTAACTTAAGCCACATCTAAGGTATGGACAATATTTCTTCCTGGTGTCTCAGTTACTGTTTACCCAGGGGTCTTAGTTTGATGGAAATGAAATTACAGTGAAAACCAGACTACTCTATAAATTCCAAACTATGTAGATAGAGAAAAATGACAAATTCAGCTTTTGGCAAATATGTAGAACATGTTCTGTCTGTCTGTATCTCTCACACAGACACAAAATTTTGTTACATGAAAATTTCTTTTGCTAAAAAGTAGTGAGAAGTTGACAGTCACAGTGGATGTAGCTGTTGTACCCTGTTGCTCACACTGTGTCTTCTCTAATCCCACTTTTTTGGACCTGAATTTCTAGACTATTTGAATTGTACAGCCTTGGTTACAATTTCATAACTCTAGGTTTTTTTTTGTGTCAGCAGAGTAAAATTGTTTGCCAGCTTCTGCATTTTACATCATCTGCATTACCTTCTGTATCTTTGTCACTGATTTATACACTTGTGGTTAGATTATTCAAAGTGTTACTGCAGAATTGATTTTCCTGAGTCATTGTGATCAGATAAGTATTCCATTGGCTTTATCATATTTTCCAGGGCAAAGACAGGTTTTTTTTTGCCTTCACCTTAAACTTCTCTTACTGAGCCTTATTTTATATGGCTACTTAATTTCTTTCGTGACTGAACTTGTGCATTCATGAATTGACATTCTTGGCATTTATCATATACTAAACAGCTTTCTCATTATGCATGTTCCTATGATGTCCATTGTACTTGAGAAAAAATTTGGTTTTCATGACACCTCTGTATTATCAAGACTCTAAACGTATGTGAACCGTGGTTGCTATCATAGTGAAATATGTACTAACTGTAATTATCCCTGTTCTGTTTCCTTTCCTTTTCTCCTGTTTCAATGTGTATTTCATGATACTTTTGCACTGATGCTGAAGGAGTTGGTCCTGTTCTGTTTCTCATGGTATTTTTGGTATTCATATGACATCTGATGCAGCTGAAAACTAAAATGATTTTCATTCCTTTCCCCAAGTTACCTTCCAGCCACACTGCCTTCTTTATCTGGCTGGCTATGTGGTGATGCAAGGGCTAATACTAGTGGTGAGATGGTTAGGTAAAAGCGAGAGAGATCACTCCTCTTCTTGCAACAGTGGAGACTTACATGGTTTCAGACAATCTGTGGAGCCGTGCCTTCAGCTGAGATCTGTCCACATGCAGAAATACAATGAAACTTCTGTTCTAAAATTTACCAAGGTGTAATACTTTTGCTGGGGAATAAGGTTGCTGTTTGTCACCGAGAATGGAAGCAGAAAAGATCCATGTAAACACTGTAGTGGCAAAGATAACTTCTGAGGGTTGTGTTACTGTCATTGCTAGTTAAGGCTAAAAACAACACTGAAAAGAACAGTTAGGACATTACTCTTGTCTCTTGGTCTGTTCGTGGATTCAGCTGAAAGCTGGTATCTTTGTAGTCTATTATGTGTACTTAACAGAGATGCTTTTTAGCAAGGGAGTTTATGGGATTCATCAATTAACCATTTTTAGTGCAGGGAGGTTAGTTAGTAGTGTGTTTTCTCGATCGGTCTTTTTTTATGGAAGACCTATGGGTGGGTTGGATTTTCTGAACGACTTTGGTTTTCAGACAGCTGCAACAGAGTTTTCAAACCTTTCCTCAGTCTTTAGCATGTTTGGTCATTACCTCCTGCATTTCTCAATCAACAAAGTTATGACATGCTTTTTGATAGCTTTATAGATACAAGAATATTAAGTTTCTGGGAGAGTGGAGTTGCTTTTTGGCTCTGTGGGATAGTGGATATAGTGGAAATAGTTTTCCTGGTTTTAGCCCTGCTTTGTTCTTAACATACTTTATAAAGACTTCCTTACTTACTCCTATACAAAGTCCTCTGCTATTTACGTTCTCACATTTTTATCAAACGACAGCCTTTGTTGTGTTGGCAGAAAGAGCATTAAGACAAGAGATAAAACTGATGTTCCTGTTGCCACTTGTTATTTCTCTGCAGAGAGGCCGGGATTTTTAAGGAGAGTTGGTAACAAAAGTTCTCTGGAGCATCATGATGGGTCTTTGTCAGTGATTTCCTGAGCATTCACTATGCTTAGGCAGATGCCTTGTATGCATTGACTTAGAAAAGAGCAAGTTTAAGGCAGATAGTTATTTTTTTTTAAAGTCTATCAGCTTCTGACACCTCCTAGTGAGCTTGTGCAAGCTCAGTTTTTTCAGAGCAAGTGTCTTCTGACTTAAGTGGTTGTAAAGCAACAGGAAATGGCAAAATGTTTGCCTGCAGTTAGCCGGCAAGGAACACTACGAGAATCTCCAGGCTGAGTTAGGCATGTGATACATTGAAAACTCGTTGAAAATTTGACTGAGTTTAAGCAGTTACGAATAAGCGTATTGAAGCATGGATTTCTATGCAGCTATCACCTTCTTTTGTATTTGAGACTTTTTAAATTGATGGCAATGATAATGGTAGGGTTTGTGCTCCTGTGCTTAGTATGTGTTTTCGAATTGAACGTTACATGAAAAGCAGAGTTTAAAAAAAAATTGTAATTAAAGCTAGTAGAGCAATGGAGGATAGTTAGCTCCTTTGAATTTAAAGCATTTCAGAATATCTCAGTATTTCACAAAAGTTAATTTTGTCGTGATTAAATAATGCAAAATGCTTCCAACTTGGTGTAGATGCTGAACCGTGCTTTAATTATTTGCAGTTAGCCAAACAATAAGTTTTTGATAATATGTTGATAATATGACAGGGTATTAGGAATGTAGACATAATAATAGTTAGTTAAATAATAATTTTCACCAGTGTAATGTTTAACTTAGTTTAGAGAAGCCCTTAAATTCTCCGTAGAAAACATGGAGTGAGAAGGAACTAGCCTGGTTTTTTGCATGCTAACTTTAAACTTCACTTTCCTAACAGAAGCTGTATAGTATAATAGTGGTAGCAACATTGGGTACTGCATGCTGTGGTGATAATGTCAGTTGCTGTGTATGACTTAAAGAATAGCATGCAAATAAAACATAGAAATAACTTTATAGTAATATCCATAAAAGTGCCTTGTACTGTAAATAATTTCGTATTTTAAGGCCACAAGTGGCATGAACTTGGAAGATGCCATTATGCTTCCCTTCAAATACTTGAAAAGGATTGCAAAAGCCATTGGCCTAGCAGTAGCCTGGTAGAATGGACAAACCTCATCAGAAGTCACAATGTATTTATGTTTCTCAGAGGGAGACTTAGCCGGAGGTGCCACTGAGCATGAGTGATGATTTGGGCATTTGTGCATTTCAGCAAGATCTTGTAAGGATGGAACATGGAAGTGTTACTTTGTTTTTTGTTATTTCTCCAAGACAAATTTGATTCGTTGAGTATAGCAGATCAAATGCAGCTTCTTGATTTAAACTTTTTGCATTCAGGTTGGGGGGGGGGGGGGGGGGGTTGGTGTTCTGTATTTACTGTTATCTGTCATCCTTGCACTAGGTGATCATTGTAGGTACCTTCCAGCTGAAAAATGTTTCTATTCTTAAATATTATGTTCTGCTCATTGAAAGTATCTGTCTCTCTTTCATAGTTTCATCCTCACTAATCCTGCCTGCAAAATTGTGCTAAAAAAAAAAAAAAATCTGACATTTCTTTGTGAGCTCTGCAGCAAAAGAAGACACAACTTTGAAGGAAGTTTCAAAAGTCAGGAGAGCTAGAGGATAAAGGTTCTAAACAATTATTAAGAATCTAAGCCCAGTTCCCAAAAAGAAGTGTGAGACTTTGTGAATGCTTTTGGGAATTTATAGAACCCGCGTTCATCTCTAATTAACCTTTGGACCCAGTTTAGACAGAAATTATAGCATCTATATGCAACCTGAAATAACAATAAAAACTTCCTCTGTAATTTGGAGAGCTAAAGTTTTGATATGTATCAACAAACATATGATTGTGGTGTTAAGGTGCAGTTGCACTTTTAGAATAACTATGCATCTAGCCATGTTTCTCTTACACAAAGTTTTACATCTATGAGGTTTTCTGTATGTCTTCTTTTTTTTATTCAAGGCAAATGACCTGACAGTTGGCTATGTTAATGCATATTTTATTTTGCCAAACTCATCAGGTGATCCAGATGACTCTCTGACATGTTCTTATTGTTTACTACATTGTATGCCATGTACAAAATTTATTAGTAATTTTTAGGTTTTTTTTATATTATCGGTGGTACTGACAAGTATGTATGTGAAGGATTTGTCTAGAAATATTTTCCTTGTTTATTAAAATCATGTTAATAATTTTGGTTTCAATCAGTGGAAATTTTTTTTTTAAACCTGCATTGTTCACTGTAAATTTAATCAGACAAGCATGTAAAAATGCAGAAGTTCAGATGCTATCTAACATCTTTCATATTTATTATAAAGAAAAGCATTAAATTGATCTTATTTATTAGACTGTAGGCAGTTGCATTAGTGGCTGTGAGTTTCACTAAATGGAAATTATGTCTAGAGATGGTTGTTGCAATTTTTTCAGTTTCCCTTAGTGCTTCACCCTCTTCCTTTCTGTGCTCTTTTGGACTATGTCTTGTTTTTCAAGACCGTAGCAGTAACTCTTGTAGATTTGTCGGGATTTTTGATCACATTGTAAAACTTTGGAGTGCAGTTTATCTGAGTTTTATGGTTTTAGAGTACTTAGTATAAGTTACTTGAATATGTTACATTATAAATATTGGAAACTGAGTTTTTTATGTCACTGATGGACCTTTTGTGTTTAGATTCGGAGCAGAAATATTAATACAATGGCAGAAGAGGCTGAGATGTTTAACATTCGCTTACTGATTTATATGGTGGTTTCTGGGATGTTTCAAATATATTAATTATGACTGAATAATATATATGTACTAGGAAATACAGCTGAAAATCAAGTATAATCTATTAGAATAAATTTAGAAGACTAAAAGAATTCCTTTGAGAGACGTTATTCTCTTTTGTTAGTGTATTGCAGTATGTTCATCGGTAACTGGATTTTGGCTTAGGTGCAAGAAAAATCAAGTATTACTTTTTTCCCTGAATTAGTATATGAACCTATATGTTCTCTTGAAGTGACTTTAAAGACTTGTTCCACTAGGAAACTGAAACTGCTGCTATCACTGTCAAAATTTTTTTTAACTGCTGCTAGGTATTATTGGAATTAATAAAAAACTTTCAGTGCTGTTTCAACAGAAATACAATTTGCATCTGACTGCTCTTATGAAGAGCAAGAATTATAGACTGCATTGTGGGCATCCTCATGCAGAGAAAACATGGAGGTGAATACTACTGTGTAAACTTGGGTATCTGGTCTATACTCTTTCAGACTTTCTAGTGCATCCCATTCTATACACGCCTAAAGCTTTTAATGCCTCTTTTATAGTGTGCTTCAGAAACTGGTAGGAAGACATTGATACCTCAATGCTCAGAAATTTTTAGATTTCCCCTGTTCCCTAGTGCTTTGCTATAAAAAAATGATGTCTTGGTGAGAGAGGCCTTCATTACTTAAGTGAAATTAAGCTTGTATTTTTTGCTACCTGTAATACTGATAATGTATTTCGATTTATTTTTTGTTTAGCTTTGACTTTTGGGCATCCAGTAATGATGCTCTTTGTAGCAAAGAGGCAGAGCAGTCACGTTGAATATGAAGTAACATTAAAAGTTAATTATCCTTTTTTGAAATGAAGTAAGATTAAATATTTGTTAAAAGCGAACAGCATAACATCTTACAATTAGTAGCATTTGGATTAATGGAGGAACTAACATGGTTCTTAGAGGTCTGGACAGTGAATGTTGCTATATAACTTGGAGAGGTGTAACTATTGTATGCTTTAGTTATCGTAGAATTAGATGAACATCTTGAAGTATTTAGTATTGCCATCGTCAAACTACAGATTTAATAACCAGAAAAATGGAACCAAGAACATTTAATCAGTCTGCTTTGGACATAATTTTTTTTCTATAGATGATAAAGTAACAACTGCAAGTGTGCATATTCCTTTTAATCTAGAAAATTATTTAAATGTAAGTATTAAATTCTGATCTGTCCTTGCTTAGAATCGTAGAATGATAGGGATTGGAAGGGACCTTTAGAGATCATCTGGTCCAACCCCTCTGCAGAAGCAGGTTCACCTAGATCAGATCACGTAGGAATATGTCTAGTACAACAATATTGTACTGCTGCCTCTGAAGGACTGTGGTTACAGTTGGACTCACAAGATCGACTCAGTCCTAATGGACTGTATTGCCAAGAGCACATGCTTTTGGCATTGAAGAAAGGCGGTCTCCTGCATAAAGAAAACTGTAGCTTAATTGGAAAACAGTATAACGTTATATTGCTCAGCAGCATGAGATTGAATCTGACTATTGAAAAGAATGTATATACTAAACCTCTTAGCTCTAAATTATTTATTTATTTTTTAGTTTTGAGGTTGTTAACTGTTGTTGCTTTTTGTTTTAATACAAGGAGAAAGAAGTCTTGCCCACTTCTTTGCATGTTCATTTTGAATTCAAGAAAAGGGCTGCACAGTAAGTGAAAGTCATAGTTCAAAACATTTAAGCAATTTTAAAAATAGATGTTAGCATATTCCTGACAGAAGTGACTATAACCTAACCTTCTTAGGTTATAGTGCATGCATTTACCAGTACTTTTTTTAATTTACTTGACTTCATTATGTTCTTGGAAAACCTGGTTTGTTTTATTGTGGCCAAAACTCTCATCTCCCAACATACAAGACACTGCATTATTGAGCTGCTTACCATTGCCTTGAATGTAGCTTCTTAATAATTTGGAAATGTTTAAAACAAGAATTTAAATAATAGAATTGCAGGGGCTATAAATTTTATGTCCCTCTTCCTTCTGTCATTGAGGTATGTTGAATATCTTTGAGGATGCTGTTTCATGTCAGTTGATTCAGTTGTAACTCCCACTAAAGGATCCTGGGAGTGAAAGAGTGGCCATACCTGATTAGAGGCCCAGCCTTGCTTTGTCCTCCGTCCATGGCAGCAAGGCCACAGCTTACTGAAGGGAACACAGTTAACTGTCTTAATATTTGCTGCTTTTGTAAGTAAGGCATTGACTACTTGTTTCCTCGGTGCTATGTCATTGGCATTCTTCTCTTTTTACTGTTATATGAGCAAAACACTTTTTTGGAACAGGAAGTAGAATTGACTAGTCTGTTTAGTAGCCAGAATTAAGAGTATGATCTGAAGACCTAACCTCTTGTTACATTATCTGGGAAAAAACATCATGTACCTTAAGTAACCAGTGGTACACTAATCGTTAAATGCCCCAAGAATTATTGACAAGTGAATGTCTTTTAGAGAATGACGACTTTTACTGCAGTCTGGTTCCCTTCCAAGGCTTGATCATCATTGATTATTGCCCTGAAGTAAGACAGTCCTTTCAGTGGTGTAAAGGATTTCCTTGGTTTTTCGGGTTTTTTTTTAAGTCTTGTGGGACGTTATTAGCTTTGTGTTTCTGTGGGGAATAACTTCTGAATATGTTGGGTTTGTTGCCTTGATGTGCAAGATTGGATACTGCGTTCTCTGCCTTGGCTTGAACACAGTTTGCTTTGGTTAGAATTTCTTGGACTCCCAAGTGTGGCATTTCAATGACAATTTTGTGTTGTGACTGAAAAATGTTTGAAGGAAGGAGGTCAGCTTTATACAGCAAAGCCTGAGGAGAGACTTCTGATCACCTGAATAGAGAATCAGAAAAACATAAACTTAGGCTACCTGTTACAGCTGAAACAGTTAAATGTAGTCAGATTCTGCCCTTCATCAGTGTACCTCACATCTGGTTAACCAGAGTTATTGTCCAGTTTTCTGTTTGGGTATATATTTTTTTTAAAGATGAAGTAATTCACATGGTTTTGCTGTAACAGATCTACTAATAAAACCTCTTAGTATCCTTAAGCTTTCCTTGTCTAGTTGTTTGTTTTGGTTTTGGTTTGTTTTTTTTTTTTTAATAATCATGTGAGAAATACCAAAGCTTGTTCTTGAATTATGTCAGGTATTAGTATTTTAGTTTTCTTAACACAAGGTACAAATACAGCATTGTAATTTCTTTGAGGTTGCTGAACTTTCTCTCAAATCTCCTTCACATTAAGGCCTCAATCTTTGAATGTCTGCAGAACTTAAAATTTTCAGCCAGTCCTCTGCGTAAGTTCCTGAGCAGAAGACGGTAGGATCAGGCCATCACACCTAGAAGTCCATAATACATGTAATACTCTTACCTGTTGCTTAAGGAGGAGGAAACATCATTGCTTGAAAGTAACATTTTCCTGCAGCATTCCTCTGCATTCCTCTTCCTCTATAGTCTCTGCAATGTAGCGTACTGCATAGCTGCTACTTGATCTGAATTCATTTAGATTACTCCTTTGGGACCATATTTATGGATTTGAGAGTTGTGGTTCATCTGCTTTGCCCTTGACCTAACAATAAGCAGTTAATGCTTCCTTTTGGAAGTTCACTTTCTGTGCTTTTCACTGCTTGCCTAAATTCACATGAATGATAGGCGTAGGAGCGTCTTGTATGCAGTGAAGTCCATACCATTAAGTAGTTGTTTTGAGATTAGGTGTAGCTAAAGCATTAAGCTTTGAAGTTTAAGGAAAAAAAAAAAGAAAATTCTGAAACAATTAAAGTATGTTTTGGGACATCCCTCTTTATTTTGTCATATGATGTTAAAGGCAGATGGAATTGTACGTTTGCATGGATATTCCCAGTGTTCCAGAACCTATGCTGCCAAGTGTCTTAATTTCAGATGCATGATGTGGAGAGAGCAATAGAAAAGGTTATTCAGAGTGACCTATTTTTCAGTGAGAAGAATTTTAGTTCATAACAATGATAGCTACCCAAAATCTGTCTTTCACTGTATTGCTTAGAAATCTGTTGTTTTGAAATAATGTCTTGGAGCCTGATGGCGATTGACTAAGTCTCATGTACACTCACTTCTTTACTAGGAGAAGAAATCTAAATTAATTGTCTTTATAGTAAGAACTTCTTGAAATAACCTTTTTTTCTGATTGCTACTTACCAAGTATTTTTAAACATTGAAAGTTAGACACTTCTTTCTCTAGGAAGTAGTGGCTTAATGACAAGTTTTTAATTTAATATTGAATGTGTTTCCATTTGATGCATGACAATGAGCACATTGCTGGGACCAAAAAGGTTTCTATTCTGATTATATAATTTCTTCCTTCCATAAAGATACGAGGCACAGTTAAGAGAGAAAATGATAAATAGGTGGGGGTGTGTATAGATTGTGACTACTGAATTAGGTCAGTGTTACAGTTTTAGGGGAGATATTTCTAGATGAGAAGGCGTTTTGTTTGAAATGAAGGAATAGGACAGAAAGTTAGATTTCTGAGTCTAGGTTTTATATACTGGAATCACATCATAACCCTTTTGATGAGTCAGTATTTATTAGGATTTTAAGAAGGCAGTTCCCAGAATCCTGTATGAAGCAAAGCTGTTGATACCTTTCAACCTCAAAGTTGTGTTGATTCAGTTTAAGCTTTTTTTTCTGTATAGTGCTTTTGATGAAAAAGCACATCTTCTGGTGGTTTTTTTTTTCTTGATAAGATTTTTAGAAAGCTCTGTTGTTATGCCTTGAGTATAGACTAGTATCTTGGCATACTTTGCTACTGTACTGCAAAGGAGTTTTTGTAGCATGTATTCTCTCTTGTATATAACCAGGAAACTTTAAATAAAGGAGAAATAGATCTATGTCCATAGATAGAGGTTAAGGAAAGCACATGAATAATAAATTGTGTTTTCATGTCTGCTAGTGTCTTGTCACCTTGCATTTACTTCTTTTCCGAGACTCTTTTAGCTAGCTAATTTAGGAGAAAAGCTGTATATAGAGGAGTATTTAAGTTACTTTTGAGGAGATGACTTCGAGAAACTCAGATGAAAGCTGTTCTAGAAAATGGTGTATGTTACTTGATTATATGGAAAAAATGCCATCATTTGAATTTACCTGTTACACGTTATCCTATAACAGAGTAATATGTAGATATGTGTTGCTTATCTAACATTTACCCAGGAACTTATGTCTTTGTTTTGTTGTGGTTGTTTTGGGTTTCCCCACCCCCAACTTTGGAACAAGTGCTTGATTTCTTTTATTCCCCAAACAAAATGAACTTATTCTACCAGGCCGACGGGAGGTTGCCGGCTGTGGGAGCTGAGGTGAAGCTGAGATGTGCATCTGCACTGAACACCTGGAAGCACAGGCCTTGCCCTGAGCCCTGCCTGGCATCCTCTGCACAGTCTGCTAGTACTCGGTTGGGTAGTGCCTTCTAAGTAGGAAACATGTGGAGTCAAAAACCCTTACATGTGTCTTTTCCTGGTGTTACTGAAGTTATGAGGAGTCAGGTGAAGCAAAAGCTGGCTTTCACTTACAATGTAGTGGTAGATCAGGGTGACGTAAGAACATAGCAAAAGCATGGCAAATCAGAATTTCTTCAGTTGGCAATCAAGCAATGTCAATGGGATTAATTTGATTCAGTCTTTGTAGCCTCATACGTCACTTAATTAACAGTGAGAGTTAGCTTGTCATTTAATAGGCATCTGTTTCCCATGTTGATGCTTTAATAAAACATCCATTCAAAGCTTTGGGTAAAAGTAATATTTTTTTTTTTTAACATGGCTTAGTGTGCTGAATCCCAAATCAATTATAGTAGAAATTAGACATATGAATCAATATGAGGTCTCCATTACAATTCAGCTGTTTCTGTTGGTTTGACTGTGTACTAAAAAACAAGGTATCCCTACATCACTTCACATTTGTTTATAAATAATCAAATTAATTATAAATATGTGTAAAAGATATTCTTGAGCTGAACCAAGTTGTGCCTTGGTGAGTTTTAACTCTACAAAAAAAATGAAATTGAGTAGTCTAAATTACTGATGCTTTTTAAAATTTCACAGTTAATCAGTTCTAGGAAGATTAAAACAATACTGTGTTCTCTGTGTGCATGCAGTTTGATGTTTCGTCTAAAACATAAATGGTTAAATCAGTGGCTGTAAACAGGACTCGTAAACTATTCCCTTCTAATACTGTTTAAGGTGCATAAATGGATGATGATTTGTGTTTATGGAAACACATTTGTATACTCTGTAATTAGGAGGAAAATACCTGAAGAAGATTATCCTTGCAATTGACAATACACAGATGCCATAAGAGGCAATTGGACTGTTTATTGGAGATGGAGTGTTTTTTTGTTAGGTGCAATATAACTTCAGATAACTTTTGTGTAATGTCCTTGGAGATATAAAATGGGATGGGAAAAGTGATGAATTCACTTAAGAAGCTGGCCTTGTCATACGTACATGGCCAAGCCAAGTGAACTTCTCTGAAGGCACTGTAATACACTTTCCTGGGAACATAATTTAAGTAATATACAGAGAGTATCGTGATTAGAATTTTAAAGCAAACCATCACTAAATAACAGGAAGAGAAACATGTTTTGGTCCTTCATGTAAACAATTGATATTTACTAGTGTCTACAAAATTCTGTTTTTGTCACACATATTTTACTCTGTGAACTTAGAATATTTTGAGTAAGTTGGTTGTTTCTGTAGTAGTTTACTTGTGTGACCTGGTTAAGTCTTCACTTGCCTTGAGCAGAAAGTGGTTTAAAAGAATGCTTTGCCCTGACCATTCAACTAAGCAGAGGCGAAATCTGATGGCAAATCCACACTAGTCTCAGTCAGTTTAACAGGAGAGCTGCAGTTTTGTCCTGGCTCCCTGGCTGGCATTGGGATGAGTATTCTCTGACTTAGCAGGACACCAGGTTATCAAAGAAACTGAAAAATAATCAACCTTGCTAAGTTTCAGTGGAGTATTTTTGTTGTTGTTTCCTTTAGAACTCTGAACTGGTTCACTTCATGATAGTTTAGCCAAAAGCATTAGAATAAGAAAGAGATGAGACTGAAGCAGCTTCCACTTGATGTAAGTTATTTTGGAACCCCAGCTGCCAGTGGTAACTTCTTTCTGCAATTTAAGCCAACCCAGGTCAGCATTGCCGCTGAAAGGAACTGCTTCACCCTTTCCCTGCTTTCCTGCCTCACTCCTTGTGCCAGCACAGGTTTTTGTGTGGCTGTTCTATGAACCAGACCTGTTAGGGAAGAATGGTGGTGATTAAAGAAGGTTTATTGTGGTGTCAGTTGGCTTAGGGCTGTTGAAAAGTACAGTGTAAGTTGGCAGAAGTTTTTATTTCTTTGGTTTATGCAAGTACCTAGAGGCCCTAATCACATAGTGCTGGGAAACTGACTGCGTTGAATTGCAGTACACTGCAGTGTGTGTGTGTGTGTGTGTGTACATATAGCAGGAAACTTTGTCTTGCTAATACTTTCTACCGAGTGATCTTTCTAAACATCAATACAAAACAAATACTTAGGACAGAATTGTAAACAGAGCACCAGTTAAAATGTTAGTGTTCAAAATTGCATTTAAAAAAATCAATTTCTTCCCAAAGAAAACTTGAATTGGTTTTGCCTTTCTTCTGGATTTAGCAGGCTTACTGAACCCAATGGTTGATTTGTGAAGGGTGGTGATGGGTTACAATTGACTGTATTGAAAGAATACAGTTTTGTTCCAAGGTGAACATTATTTTTAGTGACTATTAGAGATCTCTAAATTTGTTGGTGGTGTTGATATTGGAGACTGGACAGGGGACAAGTAGCGTATTCAGTCAAAATTTTTATTGTCTATGTAACGACTTGCACATATGTCCAATTTAGGAGAGGAATTTAAAACGTCTTGGAAAAAGATAACAATTGAAAATTAATCTGAGATGAGGCGTCATAATAAACCAGTTAGAAATATGCCCAGCGGTACAGCAGAATTGTATCTAACTTGAAGCTTTTGCTTATTGAATGAGGAACTTAGTACTGCCAAATGAGTTTTGCTGAAAGCTCATTCAATTCTTTATACCACTGTACTTGGCTTTCAAACTTCGAGAGCTCTTGTTGAGTTACGTGGTGCTTGGAAGTCCAAGTTTCTCTGGAAGACTACATTGCATTTCATCTTCTGTGGTTCTACAGTGCCCTGTGGTATAGAGTGGGGTTGCTGTTAACAGAAAAAGAAAAAAAATACACTGTTACATTTAACACAGTGAAGTTGAAATACATAGTGATTACCGAACTGTTGGTATGTCATGATTACAAGACCAACACATAATTCTGATGTCAGAATTTTCTTCATATAATCCATTTAAATACTTGATGAGGATGTGATGGGTTTTGTAGTCGGTCTGAAAGGGCAGTGGACCTAAGCTTCCGTAGGTACGTGCTGGAGGGAGGAAGAGAACACAAGTCAAATGCCCCGGATAAATATTGATGTGCTGATAGAAGTTTAACTACAGAGTCTCTGTTAGTCTTCACTGATAAAGAATCAACCTCTTATCTCACTCTCAGACATCTGTAGTTAGTGTTGGGAGAAGAATATTGCAAAAGATGACAAAAGTGTCTGTTTATGCTCTTAACCAGTCCATTTCTACATAGACATCCTTCAGCACACTGAATTCAAATTGGGAATCTACTGTAGCAATTCAGGCATGCCAGAGTCAGAGTAAACAGCTGCATTTTGGACGTGTGTCAGTTTTTCAGTGGTATAGAAGTAATTATCAATGTAATTTTCACTTGGAGCATTAAAATCGTGTAAATTATTTCAAATGTTACCTTCTTTGGATGTAAGTTGCACTCAACTAAGTCTAAAATAAAAGATTCCTTATAGAAGGCTATTGGGTTTTGTAGTGTTCTACTCCAGGTACAGATTACTTTTATCTACGTATATCAATATAGCATATAACATGTATCTTTTTCTCTTTTTTTTTTTTTTAGGTTATGCAATGGTCTCTGCAAGATGGCATGTTCTTGAGTTGGAGCTTTTTAAGGCAAGCATATGTGGGTACTTCAGCTTTACTAAGTGGACTATAATTTCTTCTCTTACCACAACTACATAAGCAGACAAAATTGCAAAGATCTGCCCTGTGTCGAGTATGACAGCCACGACTCGTGGCTCTCCGGTAGGAGGGAATGACAGCCAGGGCCAGGCTCCTGATGGACAGTCCCAGCCTCCCCTCCAGCAGAATCAGGTATGTTCTTAACAAATCAAGTTGTCATAAAAAAATGGATTTAGATCATTAGAAATAATGTTTCTGAAGTATTTGAGTTTATATATTCCCAGAGGCATCTAGTTAGTTAATTATTTTTTGTGTGTGTCTGGAAGTGCAAAAAAAAAATTATGAGGGATGAAGGCACAGCTATTTTCAAAGTAGATAGTTAGGGAGTACTGTGTTGCAAAAATGCTCCCTTTTTGAGGCAGTGTTGTAGTTCTTTCAAGCTTACATATTTTGGATAAGATGCGTTCTTGGAATAGTATCAGAAGCTTGCTCCAAACTGTGTTGTAGACTTATCTGCCACTGACTGGTTAAACTGCTCTCTGAGTTTTTATGCTCAATTCTGCAAAAGCACTTTTAGGCAAAACAGCTTACAACTGGGTATCGGCTCTTTAAGACCAGCTTCATCTAGATCTCCGTTCATTATTATAGACTTCCTGAACAACTTGGCATGTTTCTGTTGAACAACTTATCCTACTTTCAAAAGACAAGCAAAAATTTTCATCATGTTGTGACATAGTGTTTGATTCTTCAGAGGGAAAAGTACCAGAAAAGGCACTTCTAAACAGTGCAGCCAAGCCCATTTAAAAGAAAAGGCACACTTTGTCATTTAACTACTACCAAGATGATATTTGTTTAATGCCATATGGTTTAATGGTTGTTATTTCCCAAGGACTAATTGTTCTTTGGAACATATGTGGTGTGCAGACCTGGCTGCCAGGTGAGCGTCCACCCCATTGCTTACTCTACCTCACTGGGATGGGGGAGAGATTTGGAAGGGAAAAGTGAGAAATAATATGGGTTGACATAAAGGCAGGTTAGTAACTGAAAGGATAGTGGAGGAAACAAGTGATGGAAATGTAAGTCACCACTAGCTGATGGATGCCCAGGTACTCCTCATGCAATTGTTACCTTGGAAGAAACCTCCCACACCATTTTCTTGATGAATGTAACACTTTATGGTATAGAGTGTCTCTTTGTCCAGTCCAGATCAACTATCCTGTCTCTTGTCCATCCCTTACCTACTTACTGCTGAGGGGCAAAGTTCGAAACACAGGGCTCTGCATCTGTGTAGGCGCTGTTTAGCAAAAGACCACACACTGGTGTGTTGTCAGTACTGTTTCGGTCACAGATCCAAAACGCAGCATGATACAGGGTGCTGTGAAGACTGACAACTCCATTGCAAGCAGATATGGTACAACATGTGAAAAATATTCTTGAGGTTTTTGTCCTCCCTTGTACTTCTAAATCTTGCCGTTGATTTGAATCTTTATTACTGTCAGTTCATACTATTTCTGTACACAAGTAAGCATACATTTATGAAATGTGTTCTATTTAGCGTGTCCCATTAAATGGGATTAATTGATCCTATTCTAGTAGGTTGGTTAGTAGCCAGCTGTAAGCAGTCTGTTACTCATTCTTAGCAAACTGTTTTAGAAAATGTTTTTCACGATCGTTTTCTTCTGTGCTGTTGCTGAAGTTAGTCTTTCTACCTAAAATAGTTGTATATTCTGCAAAAGATTTTTAAAAAATGAATCTGTACTAGTCTTTATTTTCAATGTCTAGGTGGATGATTTACTGAAAGCAGAAGTGTGTTACAAAAAAATCCCCCTTTTCTCACTGAGAAAATAGTGTAATTTAAACTGCTGAGATACTAAGCATACAGCATGTTCTATGCTCTGGTTTTTGTTAATAAATTTGAAATACAGTGATTCTGTATTTTATGATGACAGGTACTTAATTCAATCAATTATTTGAAACAATGTGAAGGAAAAATGCCAAAATAAGTGGCACAGTAAGTGCAGACAGTATTTAAAGTTTTTTTTTTCTGTATCAATTGTAGACTTCTTCCCCTGATTCTTCCAATGAGAACTCCCCAGCTACCCCGCCTGATGAGCAGAGCCAAGTGGATGCTCCACCCCAGCTTGAAGATGAGGAGCCTGCATTTCCACACACAGACCTGGCAAAGTTGGATGACATGATCAACAGGTATTTTCTTGCTTTTTTTTAATGTAGCTTACTTTCACAAATATCTTGATAGTGGAATGAGGATTTTTTGCATATTTGTTCCAGTAAATGTCTTGAAATAATTTTTAATTGTGTTAGATTTCTAAAGAGGCTCAAATCAGAGTTAGGGTTTTTTGTTTGTGTTTTTAATGGAGTCAGGGCCTTTAAAGATGTGTACTTCCCCTATATTAAAAGCATTACAAAGGGGAAAGGATCCTTGATTTTTAAGACATGCAATTGAAATACAGGAGGGTTTGTTTTGTTTCTTAATCTAGGCCTCGATGGGTTGTTCCTGTATTGCCGAAAGGGGAATTAGAAGTTCTTCTAGAAGCTGCTATTGACCTAAGTAAAAAAGGTGAGTTGAAAAGATGATTAATGATTATTTGAGCCAGTGTGTAAAGTCTCTTCGTGTTCTTTTGAATCCCTGATGGAAGCTTAATATTTTAAAATTATTTCTGTTACAACTCTGATCCTGAAGACTGTGTCAATGTAGTATGCAGGACCTTTGTAGATCAGTAATTTTAGAAGGCCATCAAGGTAGCTGGAAATTAGATGCCTTAGCATGAGCAGGGAAGTTGAATAAGCTCACAGCAGTAAAAATCTTGTCACTCCTGTCCTGCCTGTTTTCTGTATTATCTTTGATATCAGACCTAGTGGCTTTGGTCTTTATAATACATATTAAAACTCAATGAATTTGGAAACAAGTTACTAACCTAGCTTTTCAAATGTCTTGCCATAAACTTCTTTTCTCTTGAGAATATTAGAAAAAAGTTAGAATTTTAAACAGCTTGGCTTAGGCTTAAAATTCTCCCATATTGCTTACTGTATCTGACTTGCTAGAAAGTAGGAGGGTTCCATACTAGGACTGTGTATGTATTTGCTCAGTTGTACTAGTCAGATTGACGAGTTTGTTGTGTTCTTGAAAGTTCTGTTCTCCTGGAAAGTTCCTTTGGTCTCCTATTCGAGTCGATATTTGTTGCCCCAGCATTTGAGTAATACCAAAAGTCATATCAAAATACTTTTCTAGGATATCTACACTTACCAGCTAGTTATATTTGAGTATAGTGATATACAAAGTGCCTTTTCCTGAGCAGCAGCTGGACTAGGACAATTTAATTTCTGTATTCATAAAGGCTATTCTTAGAGGCAGTTTTAAGAATAAAAAACTGATTGTGGACATGATATTTTGGGTTATCTTGATTGTTTTCTATAAGTCTTTTTTGCTTTGGAGCACTCTCTGGAAAAACAAAAGTTACGGTGCACCTTTGTGATCCAAAACTGGATAATAAATGACGTATTGTTGCCAACACTAATTTATCAGCCGTAGTTGCACGTAGAATTGCCTTCTTTGCATGTAGTTAGCTCTGGCAGGAATACTAAGGTGAGTGTACAGTTTTCAGTCATTGTGTCTGTTCAAGGAACAAAAGAAATGCCAACTTACATAAAGAAAATGCAGCCATCTATGTGTCTGGGCTGTTGGAACAGTACAGTAAAAACAAATCCTCTGCTTGTGATTTGTAAGCGATGTATGTACTGCCAGCTGTTAAGTCATATCTTAAAAAAAACAAACACAACAACCAAACAACAAAACCAAAAAGCTGTCAATGCGATGAAGTAATAAGAGCAGAATGAGATTTTTGGCTACTCATAACACCAACATATCTCTCCAAAGCATCAGACTTAATTGGCAGTTCCCAAACAAAAAGTCTTCTCTTTTTCCTCTTGAAATTGTGAAAAACAGTGGAAATCTATTCATATGCTTATGTACTTTGAGTTTTATAAAGTTGTTGATGTCTAATTCTGAAAAAGGCTTCTGCGTTGCTATCTAATTCTTCTTCCTCTTGCCCTGTAGATGAATTCCTAAGTGCATATGTATGCGAGGACTATTGGCTAAGAAGAAGACAAAGAAAGCTGTTAGGAGTTGTTTGTTAACTGTGTTACGTTTACAGTTACATCCTCATTTTTTTTTTTTTCTTTCCTCACTATTTGAACTTACATGATGGGTGAGATGGTGGTTCTTTAACTTTCAGTGTTCAAGGAATATGAAGGACTCTTATACTCCTGATGACTAAGTTACTGAAAGTGTGCCAATATCTAAATGCCGCATGTAGTCACTGTGCCTGTGGGCAAACTGTATGTTTCCCCTGAGCTTATTAGCTTCAGGTTACTGTCAGTTTTCCAGTGTCTGAGTCAGACCTTGCCAAGTTGGTGGAAGGTTTCTCTGCTGCACTTTCTGATACTCCAGGTCTGATGGGGGCTTTGCTGGCACAGTGTCACACCAGTTTATGGAGCCACCTGCGCTCTAGAGTTGCAGCTACAAACTCCAAAGTCCTGGAGAACAGGAGTTGGGTGATTTTGCTTGGGGTCTTAGTGCTTTCTGTCTCTATACCGTAGAATGCCTCTGAGATGCATCAGAGTTTGTTCATATGCAGTTTTATTCGGACTGACATGTTTTGTCGACCCAGAGTTCCTGCTTTTGTGGCTGGTTAATACACTGCATGATTTTTTCTGGCAAATTGACTGTTTATAAGAACAAGAATGAAAATCAAGTGGCCTTCTGTTATTCCTCCAGTCCTCTAATTGCAGCTCACATATCCTTTGTTGCATATCACCTTTCCCTTTCATGTTCACTTTTTTTCTCTCTATATTATCCCATTTCTCCAACTTTTCTTTAAATGCTTAGCTCAGGGCTGCATGCACTTATCTCTTGTGTTCTTTATCCTTCTCTGCCCTCAGAGTGTGGACAATGGAGAGGAAAACAGCTATTTACAGTCTTATCTAGAAGTTAGTGATACTGAATCTGATTCAAGCAGTAGATGCCAGGTGTCTAGTGTAATTGTTGCTTCTCTTCTCATTATCTGTGGATTGCTCTTGCTTCCTTGCCCAGTCTGCTTTCTTCCAAGATTCCTGCACTCTGCTTCTGATTAATACTCTGTTCCTTGTAGACACCTAGCCCTAGTTCCTTCTTAAGTGTCATCTGTTGTGGGGGAAGGTAGAAGGTGACTGTATATCCAGGAGTCCCACAAGTATCTTTTGAAGTTTGATATCTTCTCTCTCTTTTCAAGTTCAGTGGAGTAAAGAAAAGACAATGTATTTTGAAACATACTCAGTTTTGGTATTCCTGAACTTGGTTTTAAATCCTCTTGACTGAAGCTGGCCAACCATTGTGGGGGTAGACGGTCCAGGTACTTAAAGGTTTCAGTGCGGTTATGTTGGTACTCTAAGGAGCATTAAAATAATTTGAGTGCCTGTTTTAAATTAGTATTCAACAATTGAATTTCAATGTTACATTTAGGTTCAGAAGGGAACAATTTGCCTAGGTCAAGTTGACTACATTGGATGCCTTCCCTGTCCTTTCTTTTGTGTAGCGTGAAATTGTCATCTTTACCTCCTTGAGGAGTTAATTTAACCCAAGGCCTTTGTTTACTGCAAATGCCTAAGTTTTAGGCGGTGTCCATCTGTCCTGTTTTGCTATGTTGTGCTTGCTGTGACTCACAGCTTTCTGTTACTGGTCCTACTACTTATTATATAGTGTAGGGATTTTCAGATTGCAAGTTACTTAGGAAGACAATGTGGAGTTTTTTTATACTTTGCCACATAATATATATTGCATACCTCTGGTAGTAAGGAAGAGAGGGAATGATGGAGCAGTTTTTCAAGGAGGTGATGGGTGCTCTCCAAAGATCTGAGCTTTACAGAAGTTGCTTGAGAGCTGCACTTACTGTAAGAGCAGTAACAAGCCTTGTTACAAGACTTTGGAAAACGTTTGTGGTGTGTATGCAGGGCAGATGTTCTGTGACCACTGTGGAAAGGAACCTGCATTGTACAGTTGTTTGTGGCAATGAGAAACTTTAATTTGATAACCCAAGTCAGTCCTTCCCCAAACAAAGGAAGTTACTGTCAGGATATTTTATTCAGGAGGTTGCAGGGTGTCAGGGATACAGAGTGGTGGCAGTACTTTTTATGAATCTGAATGCTGTAGACTTGTTGAATTATAAGATGCCCTAACTGAAAATCGAACTTGTTTTATAAAGAAACTGTACAGACAGGTCACAGGGTTGCTTTTCATAATGTGCCCAGTGGTTTTAATTGTTTCCAGTGTGTGATACAAGCTTCTGTCTATTTTTCTACTGACTATTAGCCCTGTTTTTGACTTGAACTTTTGAAGGGGAAGTACACACTTCTTGCAATATTGGGTTATAATTAAGTCCAAAGTTATAAAATAATAAAAAATATCGAGCACTGTTCTTTAATTTTGAACTTAGTGTATGGTGGCTGCAAAGGTTTGTGGCAGTGTTGGGATCTAGGGTGTTAGAATTATGTAAAGGAATGCAATTTTTTAGGTGACTTTACTAGAATATTAATGTCCGGCTGGTTTTTTTGCATTCAAGCTTATTAAGTTTGTCTTCATCCAAGGCTTCTCTGTTTAAAATAATTCTGCATCTTGAACACCAAATCCTTGAAGCCCGAATAACTACTTTCAATATCTAAAAGTTCATGTGGCACCTAATGAAATCGTGTATCTAATTTTTTTTTTTCTCTGTTTTTTAAATAGGCCTTGACGTCAAAAGTGAGGCATGCCAGCGATTTTTTCGAGATGGGTTAACAATATCTTTCACAAAAATCCTTACAGATGAGGCAGTGAGTGGCTGGAAGTTTGAAATTCATGTGAGTTTTTAAAGTTGGGTTTCTGAAAAACATAGTAATTGAAATGAAACTGGTAACTGCCTTTATGATTTTGAGGAGACTGCAGAGACTGAGTCTCATTTTTTAAATTCATCCCAACAGAGAGCTTGGAGAACTCTTGTACACATGGCTCAGGGTGCACGGGAGGAGTCTGTCGTTGTTTCATCTTACTGCTTCTGGTGTTTTTGGAAAGAAAGAAAACATTAGAGGCAATATGGGAAGAATGGAATTTTGTTATGTTCAGTAGTGCACCTCTCGTTAGGCAGGCTGTCTTTGGCAAAGTGCCTAGAGATCTTATTTTTATGTGTACGCTAGAACATATGAAAATTTACTTTTTTAGTAAAAACTTTTATCAACCTGTTAACTTCTGAATGTTTGTAACAGCTGCTTGAATGTAAAAGCTACCTGCTGAACAACTAGTCACATGCCAAAGGAGAAACTGTAGAGATCTTTGTAAGCAAATTGAAATCTGCAAGAAAATTGGGTGAAAGGAAGAAAAGTGAATAGTTTGGTGGTGATTCATAAATGTCTCAGCCAGAAAATATTTGTGTCTTTTTCCTAAATCTAATTTTTAGGTGAAAGCAGTTTAAAGTTTGTTTAAAGCCTTTACTGGAGGAAGTACAAATTAAAATACAACATTGTAAAACTAATGCAAGTTTGCATGCTAGAGACAAATGGTTTAAAGTTATAGTTCATATTCATTGTACAGTCACCTGCCATATTCATGGTTGTTGTTTTCTTCTTTAATAGAGATGTATTATTAACAACACTCATCGACTAGTGGAACTCTGTGTGGCCAAGCTGTCCCAAGATTGGTTTCCCCTTCTTGAACTTCTTGCCATGGCCTTAAATCCTCACTGCAAATTCCATCTGTACAATGGTACTCGCCCCTCAGAAACAGTTCCTGCAGGAGTCCAGCTCGCTGAAGATGAACTTTGTGCCCGTCCTCCTGACCCACGATCACCAAAGGTATAACAGCATTTTCAGACTGGTATTTTTAATTTTATGCAGGATTATCTAATTACACAGTAGCCATAGAGAAGTATTTTTAGAGGGGAAAAAAGAAAATCCCTTAATCCTCTGTCACTAAGATGTTCTGCTTCTTTTAACTCGTACGTTAAATCCCAATTGTTTAAATTTCCCCTTCTAACTGTTTTGGTCCACAAACTGTCATGTATTTCTGTGGTAAGCTGACACAACTCTGTTAGGATGCCATTCCTACTCTTTTAGTTGACTTGCTTATGTTTTACCAGTTGATGAATTTATCTTCTGATTCAACATGACTTTGTAGGTGACTTGTTTTGGGGAGGAGATTATGTGATAAAGTAGGAATTTTCTTTCCCTTTTCTCCACCAGTGATGAGAGAAATGTTTTCCATTGGACATGGAATGGATGCTATTGTCACTGTGGTTTTGGGGTTGCTTTTTGTTATAGTTCGGTGGGCATTTTTTGAATGCTGTTTTCTGTTGGTTTTGAGGGTGTTTCTGTGTGGTTTGTTGTTTATTTTTTAACTGGCAGTGCAGATTAGTAATCTGCTCTGGTGGTTCGGTCTGAATTTTTCAGAATTATGCTTCAAATGGCATTGGCACAACTTCAGGACCTGAATGAATTACATTTTTGTTGCTGCTTTTTTTTTTTTTTTCTTTTTAGTACTTCTACTACCTATTGATATTTAGGAATCAAAGATAAATAACTTAGTGTCCTTGAATTCCCTTGCATTGTTAGCTCTGCTCAGAGGAACATTGCATTCTTGCTGCTTTTATATGCAGCATTATCATGTCCAGGAACAGAAAAAAATATCAGAATTGTCTTGGTTTCTGTGTAACTTGAACCTGAAGTATAGTCATTTTTATTTCTATATATTTGATAAAATTCTTTTAATAATTGATATATAGCATCTGTGTTTTGACATCACAGGATATCGCCTGTTTCTAACCATTTCCTAAAACCAGCATATTTAGATTAAATAGGCAAGTTCACAGTCAATAATATGACTGCGTAACAGTTTACTGTGTAAGAATTTTTTCAAAGCATGTTTTATTACTAACAGGAGCTTGAAAGTATTTCTAGATGGTAATTTGTAAGTGTCAGAGAGTAACTGTTTGCTGTATTACAGGGTTGGCTAGTAGATCTTATCAACAAGTTTGGCACATTAAATGGATTTCAGATCTTGCATGATCGCTTCATGAGTGGATCAGCACTGAATGTTCAGATCATTGCAGCTCTCATCAAGTAAGTTCTGTTAAAAATAATAATCTAAGTATTTATAAATTAAAATATTATATTAGTACAAAGCTTAGTCTTCTCTTGAGGCACTTGCCCTCACTCCATCTCTTAACTACTTGTGTTTATATTCAGTATGAAATGTCCCTGTAAATATACTAGAGTTTCTTGAATGAATCACTCCTTAATATTACACAACTACTGATTATGTCACTTTGATCCCCTTTTTCTTTCTTTTTAGGCCATTTGGACAATGTTACGAATTTCTAACATTACATACAGTGAAGAAATATTTCCTTCCAATTATAGAAATGGTTCCAAAATTTTTAGAAAATTTAACAGATGATGAACTGAAAAAAGAAGCAAAGAATGAAGCCAAAAATGATGCTCTGTCAATGATAATCAAATCCCTAAAGAATTTAGCTTCAAGAGTTCCAGGACAAGAAGATACTGTAAAAAACTTAGAAATATTTAGGTTAAAAATGATACTTAGGTAAGATGCTACTCCTAATAAGATATGCTACTTCAGGCTTTTTTATTACACTTCTTACACTTAATTTCTGTTACAGGTTGTTACAAATTTCTTCATTCAATGGTAAAATGAATGCACTAAATGAAGTTAACAAAGTAATCTCCAGTGTGTCATATTATGCTCATCGGCATGGTAATCCTGAAGAGGAAGAATGGCTTACAGCTGAAAGAATGGCAGTAAGTTCTCCACTGAAATTCATTGATTAGTTTTTTATACTCCTTATCACTCTAGTTATAGAAATAACTATTATGGATCCTGCAGACACTGCTAATTTTATTATCTAGTATTACAAACAACAGGTATCATATTGTCATTTTAATAGTAATCTTTCTGTGAAAATTGCTGTATTTGTTTCAAAGCTGCTGTTGGGAATTATTTTCAGTGCTACTAAAACCATACTTTAAAAGTGGATCCTTGAATAGTATGTTTTTTCTATATAGTGTTTAAAAAACAACACACTCAAACCTAGATAAAACAGTTGTGATTAATTTGAAACTTTACTGCCACCATACCTAAAAAGCACAGATGACTCTGCTTTTCACATTTCACAGGCTGGAATCTTTGGTACAGGAAGTTCTAGATAACACATTTTTATTTAATATTTGCATACTTTGACTACTGCTTTGTGCTGGAGTGCACGTGTAAGGAACGAGTAAAATGAATGTTTATAAAGTTAAAGACAATTTTCTTCTTTGTGAAATTTAATTGGTTTAAGTGACTTGTACTCTTCTGCCCTGTCTTGGTGACTGCCTACCTGTTGTAAGGCTTATAATCTACAAAAGGACTGCTAAGAAAAACTGACTGCAGTTTGACTTCTAAAGCAGTAGAAGGAAATAAGTATTTTTTTTTACATACTGTAGTTTGACATCTCCAAGCTAGAAGTTTTCATTTGAAAACAGTTTTTGTCCAAGTATTTCACAAGAAATACTTGAATAATGAGTGTAATCAAGGACACTGTTGAAAGGCATAAAGCTGTGTACATTTGAAGTTTTTATCAGTGCTGAAAGCAAATGCTGCTTCAGTCAGCATAGAAAATAGATTACCTTAGTCTGTGGACAACAGTGGAAAATAATTATGTCTACTTTCATGTATCTTGAATATTTGCCTCTAATTCAATAAGAAACATTTTTAAATGTCCTATAAGTGGCAGTTATGAAATAAACTAGCCTTTTTATATTTAAGTCCTTGCTTATGCCCGTTTTATATGATATGCTGTAGACATACCAGAGTTTGATATTTAATGATTGTGAATTAAAAGAGAAAATTTCTTTTTCCTTGAGTAGAAGAGTTAACAGTTCTTCCCGCTGGCTCTTACGTTTGAAGTTGTTTGCCAATTTTTGTGCTTTGAGTTCACGATTCTAATGTGTCTGATAAAATGTTTCCTATTAAGATATCACAGTGACTAGCATATTGGGTTATTTAAAATGCTGTTTGGTGGATTTTTTTTAGAGAGAAAACTAAAGTTAGAGATAAATATCTTCCTCTTGTGCTGCGTTTTTATCACTTATCCCAATTAGAATATTATATATTAAGTCATTAATCTGTTACAACTTGGAATTTTATTTTTTAGATTAAATGTCAGTGTCAGCCCCTCAATAATTTGAGATGCACCACTTTCTTTTTATATTCAGGAATGGATCCAGCAGAATAATATTTTATCTATTGTGTTGAGAGATAGTCTTCATCAACCTCAATATGTAGAGAAGTTAGAGAAAATTCTTCGTTTTGTCATCAAAGAGAAAGCCCTCACATTACAGGATCTTGACAACATTTGGGCTGCACAGGTAAAGAAATCAACTGCTTGTCTGCTACTGTGCAGAAAGAATCTTTTATGTTGTGTACTGAGAAGATGAAGACAACTTCTGCTGCTTATGCTTTTTCTTTTTAAAGAAAAATTTGAAATGACATGGTATTCTCCTTTGGGGTCTTAGACCTCAAAGTTTTCTCAAATGTCTTTAGAGAAAGTCGTCAATTACATATGTATGTAAAGTATAAAGGAACAGTTCAGAACACAGTGCAAAGATTATCCTTTGTAAGTATTAAGGAACTGTCAGTGTTGAGGGAAGTCTAGATTAAGGGGGACTATGATACAACATAGTATTTTCAAATGCATTAAGAATATGTACTGCTAATGTCGGAGTTCACCTCAGTTGTATTTTTTTTCTGGACAGAGCGCTATTAATAAGGCTTATAATAGTGACTGTTCTGAAATTGTTTAACAGCACATTCTTTTGTTTTGTGTGACAATTATTATTTCGGAAAAATTAGGGGTTTTTTTACTATTGGCTTGTTTACTTAAATGATCAGTGAAGCTGAGCTTTCCTAGCTGTGTGCTGCATGAGTTTTTAGCACACATAAAGGGCAGATGAAGAGACAAGATCATTATTTATTGAGTAGAGAGAAAATAAAAGCTAACTTGTGAGATAAAAATAAGCATGAGTACATATATCCTAGTTTATAAGTAATTTGTAGTGAAAGTCTAGCTTAATTCTACAAGTAAGCCCTTAGTTAATTCTTGCAAATGTGCGAAGACTAAAGCAGGTTTCCAAGATGGATGACTCGTTTTGGCAGGGATAGTATTAAATTTCTTAGTAGTAGCTTATATGGAGATATATAGATAAAGCAGAAAATGTACCTGTTAAACTCTGTTTCAACTCATGACTTTTTTCCCTTTTTTACTTCTGATTCTCTCTCCATCCCACTGTGGGGTGAAGAGTGAGCAAGAGCAAGCAAATGTGTGGGGCTATATCATGACAAGGACTAATACAAGAATTGGGTATTATTATATCCCTGGTTTGTGCATGATCGTGCTTTTCTGAAACTGTAAAAATTTGGCCTAAGTGGACTTAAGCAGGTGTCCCTATTTTCAGGCATTCTGTTTGCAAGTTAGATCTTTAAAGCATGTTGGACTACAGGTGACCTAGTTGGGGATTCACTTGATCTTTTGGTGTTTCAACTAACTCAACTAAGAGTTTGATTCCAGCATGATAGTAATTGCACAGGCAGAAACTCGAGAAAGTGTTTGTTTTCCTCATATCCCCAAGTCATGTTGAGAAAAATCACATCATGTAACAATGCAGTATACAGATTACTTTAATTATGGTCTGTGATCATACTGTTAGTTTTCAGCTTGCAGTCTGTAGACCTTTCCAGACTGTCTTTGTAAGAAGTCTGTGGGGAAGAAATTAACTTGGAGAAGTTAGTTTGCTGTTAGTAGGGGACATGCAGATAAGCTCATTTAAGCCAAACTTCTTACCCTTCCAGAAAAGTATGATCAAGAGGTGGGACCCTTAAAAGATAGGGATAGTCCACCCCAACAGTTGCAAAAAAGAAATAATTCAGGAATGAATCTCTCGTGCCCAGAGACACCCAGCTTACTCTGCTCAATTCTCATACTCTGTTAGGTAGTTGTCACAGTGCGGGTGATGCAGTTTTGCCCTGTATTTTTTTTTTTGTATGATATTTGAGTTCAGTCTTACTCGGGGAGGTGGTTTCACTGTTGTTTTGGCTTTGGAATTAAAACTGACTGAAAGGTTAAGAATACAAACATCTCCTGATACAGACTTATTTTTACTTGCTTTACTGCTCCTGTGTTTTAGAAGTTCTTATTAAATGACTGCTTCTAAGAGCAGCTAGAGCATGAAATTCAGTAGTGAGGAGTTGATTTACTGTGTAGCTTTATATAACAGACAAGCTATTTTAACTCTGGCTCAGTGCAGCAGTGGTGTGGTTTTGCTTTCAGGCTAGAGCTGTTACATTGCTGCCTGGGTTTAGAAGGTGAGCATGCACTAAAATATAAAAACATTGAAGTGCCCTGAGAACCTCAGTATACAACCAGGACATAAACAAGTAGTTTATGAAAACCAATGTAATCGTGTTAATTTTGCCTTTAGAAGACAACATAAGTTTTAAGTTAAGCATTTTCATGTTTTATAAAGCCTGTGCTCACAATATAGAAGTGTATTTGATTCAAGGAATAATGTTGGAAGTCTGTAAAGGCAAGCATTAAGTTGCAACTTCTGGAGTTGTAGAAAAAGATCCAAGTGAGCAAGAAATAAAATTTGAGAGGTTAGACTTGGAGTCTTATTACTTACATTCTGGAGTATTTAACTAAACTTTACAGGTTCTTTCCCGTTTCCACCTAGTAAGCTGACAGTTCACATAACCAGGTTCCAATATCCTCCTGCTGTCTTGTACTGCTTCCCCAGCCTTTTCTGTTCTTAAGGACTTCCCAATGCCTGTTAAAAACCTTCCAAGACAAGACTGTTACATCTCTTAATCTTACTCTTGAGCAGCCCTCCTGCCTTGCAAGCATATTTGCCCTTTTATTTGTTAATATTGTAGATCTTATTTCTGCCTTGTACACTCCTAGTTTAAATTTCTATGCTGGAAGTGGTCTGGTAAGAGGAAAAAAAGAAAAACTAGAGCTTTGCAAAATCAAGTGGAATAAATGGTTTGGTAATTCCTCAATGTCAAAGTTCCATTTAAGCTTCCATTTAAAACTGTCTAGAATATAACTCAGCATCTTGCCATTAGTTGTTAGATTGTTAGACTTCATAAATTTATACACTGCTAAAACAAATATTGTGTGCCAACACACTGTTTGTAATAAAAAGCATTAGTTGTTGATGAGTCCACTAGCACAAAGGAAGTACTCCAGCCTGAAAAACTATGTGAAAATACTAAAAATTGTTTCACAGCTTGAAACACCTCAATGAAATTCATTCAGAGTTGTTTTTGAGTCCTTTCTTAACCGCAAAAAAACCCAAAACTATGTTCAGTTAAAGTAGTGATTTTTAAGTCAGAATACCTTTTTATACTTTATTGTCCCAGCACAATTTTGTTAGAAAGAAAACTATTGTGACACTGCAGTATTTCAAATAAACACACAGAGAGCACACTAAAGTACTTAGATGTACAAGGGAAATCTAAACATTGTGACTTCTCAATGAAGTAAGTATTCAGTTTGCAACGCTGCTCCCACAGCATCAGCTTCCCTTCCTGGCCACCCTAAACAGTTGTCTTCTAAGAATGACATAGGATGTCTTGCTACTTGACTTAATACGAATTGCAGCAAATGTTTGTGGATTTCTTTTTGTCTTCTTGACAGGCAGGAAAACATGAAGCCATTGTAAAAAATGTACATGATCTCCTTGCAAAATTAGCTTGGGATTTCTCTCCTGAACAGCTTGATCACCTCTTTGATTGTTTTAAGGTAACTAGGCATGTTTTGACTGTATTCAGGAAATGGATTGGAATGTTGGGTACAGATTAGTGACTCTTTCAGCGTCTACTTTCTGCTTATTTTAGATATAGGCAACTTCCTGGTGTTAAGACTTTTTAATGAGCAGCAACAGTCTGTGATATTCAATATTAGAAATGCCAGATTGTGCTATTCTTTAATTGGCATTCACGGTGAGATTTTTTTTTTATTTACTTCCTCTCTAAAGCGAAGGTTAGCTATGCTAGTTCAATTGGACAGTTTTATTTTCTGGTTTAAATGATTTTGCGTAATGGATGTTTGTTGGAGACTGTAGTTTCATACAGTAATCCTAGGAATATTGAATTTTTCAAATAAAATTAATTATTTATCTTAAATACCTTTTTGAATTTGTTCCAAATTACTAAGTCTTGGTGATTTGATAACTAATGTTTTTATCTTAGCATTAGAGTAGGTTTCATCGTGTTTACCAGACATTGCTACTTTTGATCTTTAATTAGAGGAGATCAAAGACTTCCATACCCCACTCCCCCAACTTCCTCTTTATCATGCCATAGTTTTTCTCCAGATGACATGGATACAGAATGAAATAGTCTCAGGAAGCTGAATGTTTTTAAACATACAATGATTTGATTGAAATCGCATAAGGTCTTGTTTCTGAAAGTTTGTTACACAATGGCTTTTAATAAATGCTGACATTACCATCTGTAGCTAACAGTAGTGGTGCTATCTGACTTGATTTTACTGTTTCACTTTTAGGAGATGATCTGCTGTACTAGAACATGCTAGCTAGCTTTGTAGACTCTGTTTTTAGATAGTGTGTTACATTTTGGTTTACATGCGATTTATGCTTCAATTAATGGGGAGTCCTTCTGGTTTGGTAAATAGGGCTCTAATATTCTGTTATCCAGATACTGAACTAAATGCTCAGAAGTTTTGTGTATAAAGTGCCGCAAGTTGTATCTGGCCTTGAGAGATGAATATGAAGTAATGTTATATTTGAAACTTACTCAGAAGATTGATAATGCAGAGGACATGTTTTTCAGTCAGATCAGAGACATAAGTGCTATTAAAATAAGTCTTTCATGCGTAAGCATAGGAGTTATGCGAACGCATTTGCAAGAAATAACTGGATCCACTCTGTTGTTGGTGAACTTGTCAGTGTAATGTTGACTTTTGCAAGCCTATCTGAGATCTTTAAATAAAGATCTTTTTTTAAAGTTTGAAGTTGAATACACTTGAGTAGACACTAGAAGAGTTAGCTCAGTTATGCCTGACTTAGGTATTGATCTGACATATTAAATCTATGGATTAATTGATCTAATCTAATTTTTAGTGAAATATATTAACATGAAAGTTCTATGTATAGTTGCATCACTTCATTGTTGCATTTTTTTTTAATGGTGCAGATGATGTGGATTTTTTTTCTAAAAGACTGATTTTCATATCAAATAAAATATTTTCATAGGCAAGTTGGACAAATGCAAGCAAGAAACAGCGTGAGAAACTACTTGAGTTAATTCGTCGTCTTGCAGAGGATGACAAGGATGGTGTGATGGCACACAAAGTGCTGAATCTTTTGTGGAATTTGGCTCATAGTGATGATGTGCCTGTTGATATCATGGACCAGGCTCTTAGTGCTCATATTAAAATATTAGATTACAGCTGTTCACAGGTGAGTGATATGGTATGTTCTATTGTGAAATCAGTCACAGTTTGTTTCCTTCCATCCCACATGAAAAATTCAAGGCATGAAGTAATTTAACAAAAAATTCCATTATCATAGATTCTGGATGTTGGTAAAATAACATGATACTTTTAAAATGTTACAGGACATATTTTAACTAACACAGTTTGTGCTTTAATTGGAGAGAGTGAAATACATTAGTTTACCTGTCTTGCAATTGGTGACGTAACTGTAATGAGCACATTGGAGGAACTGGAAAACAACTCTACCAAACTAAATAAGGAGAAAGGAAGAGAAGTCCCCCATGTGTATTTTTGGGTTTTTCTGGACTCAATTATGCTAATTTGTTTGAGTGGGTGGGCATTCTGGCTTTTTTTCAGTAAGTCCTTACATGCTTTGTATAACATTAGAAAGGACCTAGCAAAGTACATTGAAAACTATTACGTGTTCATCTTACCCACCTAAACTTCTCCGGCTGTCTGACAGTATTGATTGTGGTTGGATATTAATCCAGTATCTGTCTTGACAGCAACTGGCAGATTTTGTTTCCTAGCTGTTAAGAAACAGGTTCTCATTGTTTCTTAAGATTTTATGTCACTTTACTCTGAGTACTGATTAATAGAAGGAAATTAGTAGAAATAATTTACTCTTTCCCTTTTTGAATCTATTTAAAAACTGATGATCCTATCTAGTTGCAGGTTGCTTAAATATATACTAAATGTCAGAGTGCTGAAACGTAGAGAGTTTGTAACAAACACCTGGTAGCTTCTGACAACATGTAGTGCTGCTCAGATAATTTTCTTGTGCTTGTGTGCATCAGAACTCAATTGCTCTAGTACTTGCGTGGCTTGGTGTGTGCTGTTTTACCTTGGAAACAAGTAAACTAAAGGAATTATGATTTCTGAAATGTATTTGATATTGATTATCAACACTTATTCTTTAAGGATCGAGATACACAAAAGATACAGTGGATAGATCGTTTTATAGAAGAGCTTCGCACGAATGACAAATGGGTCATTCCTGCACTGAAACAAATTAGAGAAATCTGCAGTTTGTTTGGTGAGGCACCACAAAACTTGAGGTAAGAATGGAATTCAAATGAAATTTTGTCAAAACTTGAATGGGTTGGAAGAGGCAAACTTGTTTTGTTTTGTTTTTTTACAAGAGGCAAAGAAAACTTAGGTGAAATCGTAACCTGTATTTCAAGACGTTCTTGAGTTTGTTTCAATGTATGTAAATAGCCTCTAAAATTCAGACATCTAAGTTCAGAATGAGTGTCCCACCTACCATGATGGTGGGACAGCTCATATGACTGAAGTATTGTCATGGATGGCTTTCTACTATTTGGAAAAGACAGCTCAGCAAGGCAAGATGATGGAGTTGCTCTTCATGTGAGGGAGAACTGAAATGCATTGAGCTCTGCCTAGGCAGGGATGAAGAGCAAGTTGAAAGTCCATGGGTGAAGATGAAGGGTCAGGGTAATGTGGGTGATACTGTTTTGGGAGTTTGCTACAGGCCACCTGATCAGAAAGTCAGTGAGTCCATTATACTAGACAGTTGAAAGCAGCTTCACTATAACCGGCCCTGGTTCTTGTGGAGACTTCAACCACCCTGCTATGGCTGGGGGGTTGAATTAGATGATCTTTTGAGATAACAGAACCATGACACTGACACAGATGGTTGAGGAACCAGCAAGGAGGGGTGTGCTGCTGGACCTTGCCCTAACAAAGAAAGTCTGGCCAGGGATGTGAAGGTTGGGGGGCAGCCTGGGCTGCAATGACTGTGAGGTGGTAAATTCAGGATCCTGCGTGAAAGCAGCAGGACAGCAAGCAGGATTGCAACTGTGGGCTTCTGGAGAGCTAACTTTGACCTCTTGAAAGACCTGCTTGGAAGAATCTCCTGGGCTAGGACTCTAAAAGGTAGAGGTACCCAATAAAGCTGTTTAATATTCATGCACCATTTCCTTTAAGGCACAGATCAATGTATTCCCACGAGTAAAAAAATTGGGTAGAGAAGAGGCCTGTGTGGATGAACAAGGAGCTACTGGAGTGCCCCAATGGAAAAAGGATTGTGGAATGTGTAATATGGAATGTGTAAAAAGGGACTGATTGCTTGAGAACAGTATAGGAACGTTGTCAGAGTATGCAGGGATGTTACGAGGAAGGCTAAAGCCCTCTTTGAATGAAATTTGACAAGGAATGTAAAGAAAAACAAGAAGGGCTTCCTCAGGTACATTTGCAGCAAAAGGAATGCTATGGAGAATGTGAGCTGCTGCTGAACAAGGAGGTGACAGGATGCAGGGAAGGCAGAACTACTGAATGCATCCTTGCCATCAGTCTTAGTACTGATAAGGCCAACCCTCTGCAATCCCAGTCACTGGAGGACAGAGAGAATTTCTAGAGAACGCAGGACCTTCCCTTGATAGAGGAGGATTGGATCAGGGATCCATTGGGCAATCTGGACACCCATAAATCCATGGGCCTTGATGGGATGCAGCCATAACTGTTCAGGTAGCTGGCTGTTGTTACTGCTGAGCCACTGTCCATCATTTTTGAATGATCATGGAGCACAGGTAGGGCACCTGAGGACTAGAGGAAGGCCAGTGTCACTTCAGTCTTCAAAAAGGAGAACTTGAGAAACTACAGGCCGGTCATCTTACTCTCCATCCCTTAAAGCTGGTGGAACAACTCATCCTGGATGTCATCTTATAAACATATGAAGAAAATAAGTTTATCGGGGGAGTCAACATGGATTCACCAAGGGGAAATCCTGTTTGCCCAGCCTGCTAGTCTTCTATGAGTGCATAACCGGCTGGCTAGATGAGGGGAGAGCAGCGAGTGTCATCTACCTTGACTTCAGCAAGGCTTTTGACACTGGCTCCCATAACATCTTCATCAGAAAGCTCAGGCAGCGTGGCTTGGATGAGTGGACAGTGAGGTGGATGGAAAGCTGGCTGAATGACAGAGCCCAGAGGGTGGTGATCAGTGGCACAGAATCAAGTTGGAGGCCTGTGGCCAGTGGAGTTCCACAGGGATCAGTTCTGGGGCCAGTCTCGTTCAACATCATCATCAATGTCCTGGATGAGAGGACAGAGTGTACCCTCAGCAAGTTCACTGATTACACCAAACTGGGAGGACTGGCTGATTCCCCAGAAGGCTGTGCTGCCGTTCAGCAGGATCTCCACCGGCTTGAGAGTTGGGCAGAGAGGAAACTCTTGAGGTTCAACAAGCACAAGTGCAGAGTCCTGCATCTGGAAAGGAACAACCCCATGCACCAGTACAGGCTGGGGATTGACCTGCTGGAGAACAGCTCTGCAGAGAGAGAACTGGGAGTCCTGGTTGATAATAAGCTAAACATGAGCCAACAATGTGTCCTCATGGCCGAGAAGGCCAGTGGCATTCTGGGATGCATTAAGAAGTGTGTGTCCAACAGGTCAAAAGAGGTTCTCTCTCTACTCTGCCCTGGTGAGGCCTTATCTGGAGTCCTGTGTCCAATTGTGGACTCCCCAGCTCAAGAGGGACAGGCAGCTTCTGGAGAAAGTCCAGCGCAGGGCCACCAAGGTGATCAGGGGGCTGGAACATCTTCCTTATGAGGAAAGGATGAGAGTTCTGGGGCTATTTAGCCTGAAGAAGACTGAGGAGGGACCTTAATAACATTTATAAACACTTAAACACCTTATGTAGATTTATAAACACCTAAGAAGTGGATGTTGAGAGGATGGAGGGACAATATTTTCTGTAATGCCTAGTGACATGATAAGGGGCAACAGGCACAAACTGGAACTCAGAAAATTCCACTTGACTGTAAGGAAAACTCTTGCTGTGAGGCTGAGGGAGCCTTGGCACAGGCTGCCCAGGGACAGTGTGGAGTCTTGCCTGGAGGTTTTCAAAACCCACCTGGATGCATTCCTGTGTGGCCTGATCAGGGTGAACCTGCTTCTGCAGGGGGGTTGGACTAGATGATCTCTAGAGGTCCCAACTGCAACCATTCTATGTTTCTGTGAAGATACTGTTGAAAGGTTTTTTTGTTTGGGTTGTATTATGACTCAGATGACTGAGAAACCTAGTGAGTTAAAACATCATTTTGAAGCAAACGGTGACTTTCCAGACCTCTGAGTTTTCTGATAACATGGATACATCCAATACCTGTTACTATGAGTTTACCTTGTCTGACTTAGAACTTGAATCTCTTAACATTCTTCCAGAATTTGGATTGAAAATAGATCAAAACAAGTATTTGTGACAACTGCCTCAAAAAAATTTCAGAGCTTTGTGTGCAGCATTAATTCTACCATCTATATATTATTGCTTTGACTTGGTTTGTTTTATTGTCACTGGCAATTAAAAGTTCGGTCCAGAGCAACTAAAGCTGCTGCTTCTTGGCAAAACTAAGTTTAAATTATGTTATGCCATTGGCAGTACAGAGATTCTTTTGAGGAGGAGGAGGATTTAATTGTTCCTAAATATTCATGGAGTTAAGCAAAGTGACAAATCGGTTATACAATTGCTTTGGCAAAATTTAATTCCCTGACCACAATGAAATGTTGTGTGTTTCAGTGTCCTGGTTTATGCCCATCCAGGGACAAAATACCACGATTATACTCAAGTACCACAGACTTGAGAATTCCTAATGGGCAGGGAGGGCTTATTTGCTGCTTATGGTCCCGGACAAAACCGAGAAGGCTACTCGCCTTGGGTTAGAAAACACCACCAACCAACACATAACCATAAACCCCCAAAACATAGTAAACACAAAACAGCACAGAGTGGTACAATGATGAAGAGCGCAAACAGTCCTTTAAGACCACTTTCTCCCCACCCCTCCCCTCTTCCGAGGCTCAGAGCCATGGGGGCATGGAACGATTCAGGGGGGCAGGGAATGGGGGTTTATGTCAGTCTGTTCCTAATGACCCTTGCCATTTGTGTCTCCTCAGAGCACGTGGGCTTCTCACCGGTCCCACCTGCTCTGTGGGGTACTTCACATGCCTGGCAGCCTTGCACAGTCCACTCTGACGTGTGTTCATCCCAAAGGCTGCAGCTCTTCTCTGCCTCCCATGTGGGTCCACTCTGCAGCCCACAGGCTCTCCAGCAGAGCCTGCATCATGGCCACCTTCTCACACAGTTTCTCACCCATCTGGGTACACTTACACAGAGCTGCAGGTGGCTCTCAGTCCTGCCCTTGCCCTCCATGGGCTGCAGGGCTACAGCCTGCGTTCTCACCACGACTTGCAGAGGGATCTCTGGTCTGGTGCTCCTCCTGCCTTCCTCCTCCTCTGACTGTGGGGTCCGTGTGGTCACTTCCGTTTTGTACCACTCGTGCACCTCTTACCAAGCACTTCAAATGCCTGTCCTTAAAATAGTGACGGCAGAGGTGCCAGACTGGCCCAGCTGGGCTGGAGGTGGGTCTGAACCCAAGAGCTGAGGGAAAGTCCCAAGAACTTTTTACTGGGCCTGCACTGGAGCCCCATCCCCGTTTTCAAGCAAAAGCAGCTCGTTGCTAAACCATGACGTTCGAGAAGTTTAGCTTAACCAGAATTGCAACAGCATAGGAAAATAATTGTTACTTGGATGCAAGGATTCTTATAGGTGCAAGAATTCTTACTAATGTTATAATTTTATTACTCGACATAGTGTCTTTAAATGTATAGATAATTAGTCATCTTAATTTTATCTGTGTTGGCTAACATAGCATTTAAGTTTGACCTGTATCTACTCAGGCAGTTAAAGACTGGTCTTCTGAGTTATTGCCAAGCATTGAGAGAATCTTCTGTATGTGTTTAGGGATTTTTTTTTTTAGTGCTTTGAGGCTTCAAGTCAATTTTTGGCCTAAATAGTAGAATTTGCTTGGCATGGTCACTGCAATTTGTAGCTTTTAATGTTTGGTTTTAGTGATACTTAACATTTGCTTGTCTAGTAGAATACCCGTTTAACTTCAAAAGCTGAGTTACATATGCAGTATTACATTGGGCAAATTATATATGCAGACAAAGATTTTATTGTTTTTTAAGTTCACTTAAATTGAATTCTCTGCAGTTTTGCCTTTTTCACTTTGTCAATATTTTTCTACCAAATAATTGTACATTCTAATTATACTAAATAAGGCATTTCATATCTAAAATACTTTGACATAATTTCAAACTGCTAAGATTTTTCTTCTTATACATTGGCTTTTGCTTTCAGTTTAATAGAAATGCAATGAAAAGATGAGTTTCACTGCTAATTTAAATGTTTTGTGCTTCTCAGTTATTACTAAAGGAGTAGGTCCCAATGATGTCATCATATAGCCTAATACCAGATGCTTAATCCTATAGTTGCATGTGGAATTCGCTTTAACTCTAGAAAAGTGTGCTGCAAAGTCTCATCATTAACACCTTTCTTTGTGTGCCTGAAGACAATTGTCTTGCCTTTGACTCCATCCCAGCAAATGATCAAAAGACAATCTTAAATGTTGCTCACAAATCCTACATTACGGCTCGTGTCTTGATGCTCGTAACTCTATTTACTAAAATTAATCAACTTTTAGAAATAATTGCTAACCAAGATGAATTCATGTGTACAAATTTATTGTTTGTACATGTGGTTGAGAGGAGAAAAGAAAAAATGAGTCTAGTGCAGAAGATTTTTTTAGTGTTCTGCTGGTGAAGCTTTTTTTGTTTCCCCCTATACTTTTTGTGATACAAATGCATCATGTTGTGATCATATAAATATGCACTCCAAGAGCTTGTCTTTACAAAATACCCCATCTGGTTTGTACTTCTTCCTTTAGTTGTTTCATCATATGCATTTCGCAAATAGCCAGTGTTCTTATTTACTGTTACCTTTTGTAAATGCATCTATCTAGACTTAACATCTCGTGTACCCACTAAAATAGAGAGATCAAAACTTTTGCATTTTTGCTGCTGATTTACGCTGAGCAAGGAGGGTTGGCAGAGATGGAACGAAGTGTAATTGGAAAACTTCTCAAAGACAGAGGATGTTCTTTTTGGACATAGCAAGTCCTGCATGTTTTCTTCCTTCATATTTCCATCTATTTTGTTTTCTCACTGACAGGTGTCTGAGTCTTGTTTTTTTTAAACACAGTTTGTGTTTAAAGTGCCTCTTTCAAACTGTTTGGAAAACTCTGCATATCATGAAATTCAGTCGTCTGAAGACCTGTGTTCTTAGCAGGCCTGGATGTGTTCATGTGTGACCTGATCTAGGTGGACCTGCTTTTGCAAGGGGGTTGGATTAGATGATCTCTAAAGGTCTCTTGCAACACCTACTATTCTGTAATTCTATAACAAAATTATTGATAGAGTATTGATGACTTCTGTCTTTGGAACCCAGAGTGACAGTCATCTTTGGCCTAGTGAATCTATTTATCTGTTGTTGTTACATCTACAGTGAAATGTGGCTATCAGCTGCAAGATTATTATCAACTGATGGCTGGAACCTGCCTTCCCCACTATTCTCAAAAGGTGGGGCGATACTGTAGTGCTGCAAATCATGTAGCATGGATACCTTGTTTCCTAGGAAGGATTAGAATTCCTACCTGTATTCTGTTCAGCTGATTCAGAGATCCACTTTCTTAAGTGTTGCAGAAAAGGAGAACAGTTCTGAAATCACATTTATATTTCTACAGAGCACGCTATAGGATCAGCTGAGTGGCAAAACAAGGAGGAATACTTTCCTTCCTTTTTACTCCACCCCAGATTTTTTCTCTCTTTACCATTTAAAAGCAGCACAAGTTTGCAGTGCTTTGCAGCCGAAGTCAGGGCTCTGATCTACTGCAGTTGAGGCACTTCGAGACTGTTCAGCAGAGGTGATTAGTCCTAGTTCTAGAATTTGATAGTTCATGGCATGTGGGTTTTGGACTCAAGCTCTGTATTTTCTCTTGCAGGTTAGTGTTGTCATCTGTGTGTAGTGTTGTTTAAGAGCAGCGTTTTTAGTCAGATCATGATCATAGACTTAATTTACAATTCAATTACTTATTGGGGTATTTATTTTCTTAAACTTTTATGGCTTTCCTTATACTATATGCTCTGTGTAACTATACTTTTTATGTAGACATTGTTAGAAAAAAGCAATGCAAAGTTTGGAGTTTTTTTTTTTTTTTTAAGTATTGAAAGAATTGTTGTGACTGTTAGCTACTGTTCTTTCACTCTAGTTTTAAGACCACAAGCTTTCATTTTGAAAATTAACCTAGTTTTACTTAGTGTTTTCATATGAAATTTAGAAAATAATATTAGGTGGTTGCAGAAGAATATTAGATGGTTACGTGTATTGTAGTTGTACTACAGTTGAGAGTCTCTGACAGGCAGTTTGTGAGCAGGTATTTCTGTCTTGCTACAGATATTCTGCCCCTAGCATACTGAGCTGCTGAGATGACTGATATTTTTCATATAGAATTTAACTGTATAACCCCCATAAATTTAAACTGTCTTTAATAAAAGGGTAAGAACTGTTGATGTGTCAGAAAAAAAAAGTATTGTCAGAGACTTACTATGCTTTCTCACAGAGATCTAGGAAGATTTGGAGCTTACATGAAAGATGAGTTTCTTAAATTGATTTCTAAACTGTTAGGTGCAAGATTTCTCCACTTGTCTTGTAACACTTGTATTTTAATTTCAGTCAAACACAGCGAAGTCCCCACGTGTTTTACCGACATGACTTAATCAATCAACTTCAGCACAATCATGCCCTAGTTACATTGGTTGCAGAAAATCTCTCTGCTTATATGGAAAGCATGAGGCAGTATGCTAAAGGTAAGTTTTAAAATTAAAATTGCCTTAAGTAGACTATACAAAAACTAGTTGAAAATAGAGTTACAAGCAAATTTTCATAATGAAATACCTATTATTTGCTTAATTTTTGAGCATCTGTGGGTGTGATAGCCTTTGCAGTATCTGATTGGGCAAAAGAAACCTTAAAGTGTAGACATTTTGTTTCATAATTGAAAATGTGAAAAAGTGGCAGACTCTTTATCTATGGATTCATAAACATCATCTTGCCTATTTAGGCTATTTTTGTGCGCTATTTAGTGATTATTTTTGTTGACATTTTTTGTGTGAGGCATTTTTTTTTAATCACTCTCATTTCAAGATAGTATTTGGAATTTGTCAGAGAAGGACTTCAAACCACAGGGGCTCCATTTCTTCTTACCACGCAACTCTCATTTCTATGTAGTTGCTTTCTCACTGCATTTGTTATCAGCAACAATTAGGCAGCACATCATGTTTGTACTTATATATTAACTCAGCCCTTCACTGATGATTTTACACTCTTATTCTGGATAAGCTTTTTAGCTACTAAGGTAGAGGTAGGGAACAGAAGAATTGTGGACCAGGAAACTCCTTGCTACACTGAACCACAGTATATAGAATTAAGAGAAGTGAGAGGTGGAGATGTACTTTACTGACTGGAACTAGGAACCATTATCCCTTGACTTAACATCCCACCAGCCTTTTCGTAACATCTTACCAGTCTTTCAGTTACATGTCAGAAACAACACTGTAAGAATTCAGTGTAAATTATTTAGAGGTATTTGCACACTGCAAAGTGTATGTGTGTCTTTCAGTGTTTGTGTAAGTTGCTCAAACATCTTTAATTTTGGAATTAAGCTGTTAAGAGTATTCTTTAACTTTACTAAAGTGATACAAAAATGCAACTTAATTTATTATGAACTTTGCACCTTAACTATGTGGACAGCTTACATGCTATGGTTCTCTCTTTCTCTTGGACTTCAGCCATCTCTGAAGTCTGGGGTTTGGCCTCAGGATTAGGAAGGAAGCATCATCAGCAATTAATAGTCTAATGCAACGTTGTCTTTGTTCAAAAATAGCCTACAGATAAATTATTTTTGAACTCTGAAGCCAAAAGTTCATTTTTGACAATATTGTTTTCCTATCAAATTGTTGATGACTTGGGAGAAATGTTAAGATGATGTCTTGCATGATACTGTTCTTGTGCCAAAAAACCACGTCCCGTTGCCTTGACCCTCCCCAGCTATAACAGCTTAGTGAAGAAGTAATATAAGCATCTTGAACGTGATAGGAATTAAAAGTGTGTAACCAAATCTAATTGCAAAGCAATTAAATTGTACTTCCTTGAGATGAAACTGTTGTAGAACTTCTCATTGTTTGCATCACAGTACAATAAGGATGAATGATAGTGTGAATTTTTATTTTATTTTATTTTTAAATTAGATGCTTTATTACATGCTTCAGGGCAGCCAGAAAATATCTCCTAATGTTCAAGATACAGTAGTAAGCCTGTAATACATGGTTCCTATGCAACTTCTCTTCAGTTTCAATTTTGTATCCTAAATAGAGCAAAACATAGAGAGAGCACTGTGAAGTTTGCCTTCCGTGCTTTCTTGGAGGAGGAGAAATGATGCCATTGGGGTAGGGAAGGGAATAAATGAAACGAGAAGAAAGAATGGTTGTGAATGTGAGGACAGAAAGAATGAACTGCACAACTGGAGAATTAAATTACCTGGAGAAGGTGAATGAGACAGAGGGACAACGTTAAAGGCAAACATCTAAAAAGCACAGATCAAACATGCCATAGAAAAAAATTATCTTATTTGGCAGTTAAAGCCACAACTACTGTGCAATTTGTGGTTGCTTGGATTTTTTAATTAATTAATTTTCAGTTTGTTGTATTTTTGTTTTCTTTTGAAGGGTTCAAAAGTGGGATGCACATTGTAGAAAATACATTGGGAAAACTGAGATTAGGATTATTTAGGGAGGCTGAATTTTTTTTACAGTTCAGTTTTTCTGAGTTCTGAAGTATGTGCATACTGCGTTTGGGCAACTAACTGGCATTTGTACTTGAATTTTTGTGTCATTGCTGCTACTGACGCTTGTGCCTGTGAGTTAATCACTATTCAGACAAAAAAAAAAAAAAAAAAAAGAGCCCAGATAGTTCCATAGTTAAACAGACAATCAGCAACCACACCTCCTCCCCAACAAAACAAAAGCAACCAAAAAAAAGCAGCCAACACTTGAAATCATTACTTTTAATTTCTCTGCAGTATATTTATCTACTGTAATTGTTTCTTCACCTAGATTCATAATATATTTTTCAGACTTTATACTTCTAATACTTAAATATTTTTTGTTCTATTACTTCTAAATTTTTCCCTTTTTGTTTTTTTTCATTTCAAATTTTTATGTTCCCAATGATGCTCACTTGGTCAGGATTTTAATTTAAATTTTTGAAGGACTTCTGCTGAACATAACGCTTCTAGTTTTATACACATCAGTTAACTACTAGTCTCCTGATTTTTATTGGGTTTTTAAAGTAATGTAGCATTTGCACTGGTATGAATAAAGCTGTATTTATGACAATTCCTTTTGTCTTAATTTTGAAGCATTAATGATGCACTTTAACTGTTAAACTTGTTTGGTTTGGGTTGTTCCTTTTTTTCCTCCTCCTTGATATAAGAGGAGAAAGTGATTTTCAGTCCTGAAGATAAATTTGTGATGAATCTGCATGTTGTTGTGATACAGTCTCCCACAGCTGGATCATCTTAGTTAAATGCAATCTATATTCCTTTGCAAATAAACATAGCATTAATTTATGTGTAAGGGAGCTATCATAATGAACATGTGCCAGGATGAAACATTACTAGTACAGATCTAGGTGGTGCAAATACAGACCTAGTTTAAATCTCTTGAATTAAAAAACAAACAAACAAACTACCAAATACCAAATAAAACCACTCCAAAACCAAGATCCTATGAAACAATGCCCATTTGTTAAACAAAATATTATGTTGAGATTTGGAAAAATGCAGGTAAAAGTTTTATTTATTCCCATACTTCCAAATTACTCAATCTTTTCTGTTTAAAGCTTGTCAGTATTACACGCTGTTTGTTTTTTGTACTTGGAAATAAAGTTCTTATATACTTTCCTACTCTGTATTCTGAATATACCTACTTCTAAAGGTGTTGAAATAAGTGGAATAATTTCCTCTGGAGAGGAAAAACCGTAAAAATTGAAAACTGAAATTTCACGAAAGATGCTCTGTAACAAAACTAAATCATCCTCAGAACAAAGCACTGGATGATCTGAATTATATGCTTTGTTTACTTTTATTTTAACTTTGTACCAACTACTTGAAATATGGAGAAAATAATTCAAATAAATAGAATGCAAGTTCTTAATTGTTCTGTAACATCATTGCACTGAATAATGAGCACATGTATCGGTGCATAATTGTTTGTTGGTTTGATTATAGACCTCAGCAGTTTTTGCTTATACTCATTTTAATTTAGTTTGAAATGTTAACTGGTAGCAGGCTGCTGAAAATTATTTTTGGACACCTTACTGAAAAATTACTGGGTTTTGAGTGGTTTTAATTATATTGAGACTAACAATGTTAAAACACGTCCTGTATTTGCTCATCAGCATGTCTTTTCTGAATGCGTTGTCTAATAAAACTTCTATTTGCAGAGCATGGTGAATATGACCCTCAAACTGTAAGACCAGGAAGCAGATACAGTCACGTGCAGGAAGTACAGGAGCGACTTAACTTCTTACGGTTAGTTGTAACTTGATCATTTGTTTAACCTCTGTAAGAATACTTGTAAGAAAAAAAATAAAGCTGTATCTCTGTCTCTCATCTAGCAATAAGTTGCTGTGTTAACTTCTTTAAAACTTCTGATGCAAAAATACTCCAAATCTTTTGGGTTTGATTTATTGTATTGTTGGTTTTTTTTTTCCCCAGAGGGCTTCTATGCTACTATTGAAATATGCAAGTAAAGTTGATTAGGATCTTTGCAAATCAGAGCTCTGATTCTGCTCTAAGATTTGTATGGGCTTTTTCTGTCTTTGTGCAGAACCCTACTGACTGAAATACAATGTGTGTGTGGATACAGTTACATACATACTAGGGTAACTTAGCTAACAATTTTTAAATACTCAATGTAGCTATATGTCCACGTATCACACTTTGTTATTCCATACCGGGTTTAAATCCATGATCATAAACTGACATACACGTCAGACACTAATGTTAGGTTGTCAGCAATTGAGCCTTAGAAAGATTGGAATAAAAAAAAAAAAATTGACTTTTGACAGGCTGCTGTTTTACTAAAATAAGAAAACAAAGGACCTTTGCTCATCAAAGAGCTGCAGTATGTTGATGCTTTTCAGACTTTGTCTCAGCTTTTTCTTACTTGGTTTTAACCTTTTTTTAGGCAAGTAAAGATCATAAATCAAGTTCAGAAACTGATTTTTTGCTTGCTTTCTAAGGGAATTTTTTTTACTTTTTAACACTTCAACAAAGACTCTGAAGTGTGGAACAACTGTTAAATGAAATTTACAGTAGCATATGGACAGCAGACTTAATTTGTAACTCGTACATGTTAAAAATTGTGACTTCTTTAAATTTAAGCTCACTAGTGGTTAATATAGAGGAATTTATCGAGTCCCATGGCCATGAAATAATATGTAGGTAGTAATTTCTGTTAAGCAGTACCGTAACTTAGTCCATGCTTTCTTTTACATAGAAAAGATTTTACATCTAACTTTTACACAGAAAAGAATCAGAAAAATTATTCTGAGGAACTATATGATTTCTTTTTCCTGAACCATTCTTGGTGTTAGCTCTCAGAGTTGAAGTTCTTGATAATTCTTTAATCATAATTTAACATTAATTATAAACTTACTTAAGAGAAAAATTTCCAGTTCATGAAATGCTACTTCTGGCTATATTCCTGCGCATTGATACCTTATTTTGTGATTTTGCTCAAATGAGTGCTAAAACATAGTAAATGGTTGCAGAAGTAATTTAATCTTCCGTGTCGCGACCTGACTTGTAATCTAAATAGTTTACATTAGGAGATATGCATTTGTTTGTATGTAATATATAAACAATGTTGTATATTTTTGTGGAAAATAGGTTGGGTTTTTTTTCTGAGTAGTATTACTTTTTTGTTTTGGATACAAAAATCTTGATTCATTCAATGTTACTAAGAAATCATGGGGTTAATTATGAGTGGATTAATGATGTAAATTAAGTTTTCAATGTAAATAAAGTTTTCTGAGTGATACTTACGATGTATACATGTATAATATGCATATTCACCTTTTTGCCTGTACTTTTTACTGAACTGTAACTCTAGATGTCTTACTAGACAGCGCTGTTAATTGTCTCTTTGTTTTGCTCAAGATTTTTATTGAAGGATGGTCAGCTGTGGCTGTGTGCCCCTCAGGCGAAGCAAATATGGAAGTGTTTAGCTGAAAATGCGGTTTATCTTTGTGATCGCGAAGCCTGTTTTAAATGGTATTCCAAACTAATGGGGGATGAACCAGACTTAGACCCTGACATTAATAAGGACTTCTTTGAAAATAATGTGCTTCAGCTGGATCCTTCCCTATTAACAGAAAATGGAATGAAATGTTTTGAACGTTTCTTCAAAGCTGTGAACTGTCGAGAAGGAAAGCTAGTAGCAAAGAGACGCGCCTATATGATGGATGATCTGGAATTAATAGGATTAGACTACCTTTGGAGGGTGAGTTAATTGGAGGAAATATCTCAAGGGTTAACTGAGTCTTTTTCAGTCTCTTTTTATGTTTTTAAGAATGTGTGTAGTTCACTAGTTATAGACTGAAATTACAAAAAGCTACTTTTTCAAACTAAATGCACGGACATTGACTCCACTGTCTTCCCTCCAAGTATGCAAGTTGGTAACTTTGCAGACTGATATTTAATGGAAAGTTATTTGAAACATCAACTATTTTTGTGTATGCACATGAGATTAAAAATTTGCCTAAACTGTTGAAGAAAAAAGATTGATCCAGGTGAACTATCTGTAGGTTTCTTTCTCTCTCTCTCTCACATGCACATTGGAAATAAACTTTGTTTTGTGCACTTCATAAGCTAGTTTGTGTCCTTCACTCCAGTAGGGTAGACTGAAGTAGTTCTAAATCAGATGAAGTGATCAGTGGTCTGATTCTTTCTCTTATAGCCACAACCTTTTATCTAAACATGGGTTAGAGTTTTTTTCACTAGAATTGTGACTTTCTGAAACTTGTCACATCTATTAGCGAAACATATTGGTGTCTAATTTGATAATTACTTTTTTCAGAGTATTTTTTGTTTTCATGAGCTGCATTAGAATCCACAGTAGTGTGTTGTGGCATGATTGTCGTGTCTGTGTTTTTAAAAATGTGCTATTATTTATGGCAGCAGTCTTAAGTAATTTTGTTTGTGGCTTGTTGAAGAGTTATGCATATTAATCATGGTGATAGTAGTTAAAACCAAAGTAGATCACAGTTGCTAAACAAATGAGTTTTCATGCAGCGTTTGTATACAAAGTGCCTACGTAATCGTCATGTTTAAGTTGTGGGAATCAGCTTAACTGGATCTGCCCTGATGTTGGGCGACGTGACAGAACTCAGGAATTTTCAGCTCAGTATCCTGCAAAGATTGTCTGTAAACACTGCTTTCAGAGAAAGTGGCTAGTTAATTAAAATTTAGATTTCCAGGTTAGAAACAGAACTCATTTGCCTGTCCTCCTTCCACCTGCTCATAACCACTTAAACACTGGGAAATTTTGATTTTAAGTCTTGGGTGATGTAGATCAGTCAAGCGTTGGAAAAAATGTAGTTGGTTTATTCTCTGAAACTAGTGAAGATGGAAATGTAATGTGAAGATGAATATATAAATATTACTTTTATTCTATTTATAAAGAATCAGCTTCTTTTAACTCTGAACTACTTTAAACTAGTTACTTTTACTTACACTACAGGTAATTATATAAGTTGTATCAATTGTATTTTGTAACTAAGTATTGTAGTCACTTTCAATAAATAATCTGTACTATTGTATTGATACTTGTGTAGTTGTTTTGGGTTTAAATTTTATACCAGAATGTTTTAAGATGTTCTTTTCTTTTCAATTATACTAGGTTGTGATTCAGGGAAATGACGACATCGCAAACAGAGCAATAGATCTTCTTAAAGAGATCTATACAAATCTTGGCCCCAGGTTACAAGTTAATCAGGTAAAAAAATTAACAAGCAACAAGAAAACTGGAATACCATATGATAGAGATCAAATTCAATTTGATGATAGTTTTATATGTGAAAGGGTTTTTTCATATTTTGGAGAGTGTACTCGAAGTCCAGTCTTCACGTTCTTGCATATGCAGAATTAAGAGTTCTTTGTGATATTTGCAGACTGAACACTGACAATTTTTTCATATCAAATTGATATGTTATATTTACTCTTTCTACTTGGAAAATAGTTCATATCATATGCTTAGGTAAGCCTTTTATTGAATTTCCAGTTGTGGTACTTACTTGTACTAGTGTGTTCACTGAATGAGTCTGTTGCGTGTTGTCACAAGGTAATCTAATCTTTTTTTTAATGTCATATCCCTTATAAAGGGTCACAGAGTTTCCTTGTAATGATCAAACTGAACTCCAGCAACTCAACTCACATACCTCTCTGTGTTAGTACTTGGTGGGAGCTGTGTTTCACCTGACAGAGAGGAGAGATAATGAGTTTCTGAAAGGTCAAAGGAAATGAACTATTGGGATTTCAGAAACTTGAGGCAGAATATTGCCCTCCAGACAATCTCCAATTGGTAGCTTACCAATTGTATTTCTTAGAACTCCAATTTTCGTAATTGTCTTCAAAATCACCTTCATAGTCTGCTAAATAAAGCACAACTAGTCTAGGTACAGCCCTTGAAGCTATATCTCACTGTAGTGGCAAATGGGCTATATGCTTCTTTCTTGCTGTAGGTCGGAACTTAGTAAGCATACATAGATCTGTCCATCTACACATGATTATATCAGACACTTCCAGGAATGCTGAATTTGCCTGACATACACAAGTATTTTGTCTCGGTGTGCTGGTAACTCCTCTGCTCTTGAGCTGCCTCTAAAAGAAGTAGCTACTGGACTGTGGTTTAGTGCCATAGCCATGACTGTTAATGTGTTTTGGTTGTATTATCAGGAGACACCAAAAACTCTTTACAGTGATGCTATATGTCAGTCTAGGTCAGGAGCAAGGGAATATTAGATACCAGGCAGAAGGAAGAGATTTGCTGCAGCTGCCGTTATACTGAATCTAGCTCAAAGTCCATTTCTAAGCTTGTGCAAGAAAAGAGTGTGTCTACAACGGGGTTATATGATTTTAAAGGAGAGAGTATAGCTATGCAGATGTTATGTGATGGCTCTTAGTGTAAAGTAAATGAACATTTACTAAATTGTCAGCTAGAGATTCCTTAAGATAGTATAAGGAAACGAATAAGAGAAAGTCCAATTTAGCGTTCTCTACAGAGATTCTCGCTTTTTCTAAGTGCAAAGTTGTACTGTGCAGTTACAGCTACTGATGTGCAAACATTTTTTAAGCACACACTAAATTAGAGCTATTAATTAATGGGAGTTTATTCTGTGTTGGCTTTTGGTTGGCTTTTTTTTTTTTACTTCTACACTTGGCTTAATCTGATAAAAATGTTAATATTTTAATATTTCTTGTAATTGCACCCATTTTTTTATATAATTAGGTAGTGATTCATGAAGACTTCATTCAGTCCTGTTTTGATCGTCTAAAAGCATCCTATGATACCTTATGTGTGTTGGATGGAGATAAAGATAGTATCAATTGTGCAAGACAAGAAGCAATACGAATGGTCAGAGTGTTGACTGTTTTAAGAGAGTATATAAATGAATGTGACAGTGATTACCATGAAGAGAGAACTATTCTACCTATGTCAAGGTATGTGTGAAAATGCACTGTTGTGATTTTAATTTCTTAAGTCTCAGTTACTCCTTCTTTATTTCTGTGGTTGGTACAAATAAAACCAAAACACTTAAATGTTATGTGGATTCTTTCACGGAGTATTTTGTTTCCTGAGAAAGGCAAGTGGAAAACTTCTTCAACATTCCAGTGTTAGTTGCTGGTTTCTGTGGGAAGAAAGTCTCAAAAATATATAAGAAATACAGTAAGATTGCTATGGTTTTGTGATGCAGCTTACATATTTTAGTCATGGTGGGGGTTTTTTGTCCCGTTATTTTAAATGTCCTTTTTCTTAAGACAGTGGAACAGATTGCTGTTTTTTAATGACATGTCAGTAATTTGCAGTGCTCCTACCACACTTTTATTACATGTGTTGATTGATTAGTTCTATCTAAGTTGTATTGTTGATTGTGGGTACATCTTTGTAACATGGGTTGCTTATTCAATTAGACTTTTTCACAGATCTTGTCAGCACACAACTTTTGTGAGGAATTTTTTGCCTTTTTTGTTGCATAGGATTAGTTTGAACTTATTGGGCACATCTTTCCTAATGAGTTTCCTGCCATTGTGCAGAGTGTGATCGCTGCTAGTGTGAAAATATTTCCTCATTTTTGACTTCTTCAAGTTATTTTAAAGCATTCTGATTTTTAAAATCAGAATAAATTGTAATACAAAACTTTTAACAGCTTTTAACAGAAGGCATTAAGACTTGGTGACCTGATGGCTTTTTCTGGTTTTGAGGCATTTAAAGCTCAGTTTTTCTGCCTAAAAGAGCAAGACACAGTTGCCAGTGTGATTAAGCATAGTTTTCACAGTTTGGTCAGAAAATTCCAAGCCAGAGTAAAGATCTAAAACTTAGTAAGAGACTTTTTAAAATTCTGTCTGTGTTCTTAAGCTGTAAAGTTGACCATATGTTTATGCATAAACTTGACTGTAAAGTTGACCATATGCTTAATGCATTTGTGTGGAGTTGGCCTTCTTGAAAGCAATTGCTGAGGCTTTCACTATCTGAAAACGAATTTATTTCATGAGTGCAAAAAATAACTTTATCTGGTTTGTTTATTTTCAGAGCTTTTCGTGGTAAACATATCACACTGGTAGTTCGTTTTCCAAACCAAGGCCGACAAGTGGAAGATTTGGATATTTGGTCTCATACAAACGACACAATTGGTCAAGTACGGCGTTGTATTCTCAATCGTATTAAAGCCAATAGTGCACACACAAAAGTAGAACTGTTCATTGGTGGTGAGCTGGTGGACCCTGCAGATGACAGAAAATTAATTGGGCAGTTAAATCTCAAAGATAAAACGGTAAGTGTCACAGCTTGATTATTTATGTGAATTCAGATGTTCCTTCCCTTTTGTAAATGCATGAAAAATACCATGCACGTGGTCATTTATTCTTGTGAAATAGTTTCATTCCTCATCCTTATGTTATACCATTTACATTGTATCAGGTGCTTATTTAATAAAGAATCTTCATTTTTGCATAGTATTAAAACTGTGATTATGTTTTTCAGCTAATTACAGCTAAGCTGACACAGATAAATTCTAATATGCCCTCAAGTCCAGATAGTTCTTCTGACTCTTCAACTGGTTCTCCAGGCAACCATGGCAATCACTACAGCGATGGCCCAAATCCAGAGGTTGAAAGCTGTTTACCTGGAGTGGTAAGTATATCCTGAAATGAACAGTTTAAAAGCATTTTTATCCTCTAATTTGTATGTAATGATTTTTATGTGGTTTTTTTTTTTTTTTCATTTGCTTATTTTAAGATCATGTCACTGCATCCTCGATACATCTCTTTTCTTTGGCAAGTTGCAGACTTAGGCAGTAGCCTAAATATGCCACCTCTTAGAGATGGAGCACGTGTTCTTATGAAGCTCATGCCACCAGGTAAAACTTAATTTTATCCTAGTTTATCTTGCAATGTCCTGTATAATATTTTCTCACCTGTTATATAAAAATGAAGACAGGGTATTTTTCACTATCTAGTGATTTATTGATACTGTAATTCATGACTTACCCTACTTAGGATTGTAAATGTATTTCCCAAATGGTTGATTTTTGTCGTAAAGTTGCGTAGTTTGCATTTGGCTCCTCAATTTAGTCCCACAGTGCAGTGAAAACAGGGAGAAGCATATTTTTAAGTGGTTTTGTAGTGCTGCATTAACAGGATCACTTTCATACTGGTGGAAATAATTGTTGCCAAACACACATAGTCTGATCTTGTCTGTCAGTTATGGTTCTTGCAGCTTCTCGGGTACACTTAAAATTTTTTTTCAGGTTTATAATTGTAAGAACTACTTACTTGTTCTCAAGTACTTAAGTTACAAAATGTTTATAATTTGTGTTTTTATTGCAGATAACACTATGGTTGAGAAACTGAGAGCTATTTGTTTAGATCATGCAAAGCTTGGGGAAAGCAGCCTTAGTCCATCCCTTGATTCACTCTTCTTTGGTCCTTCTGCCTCACAAGTGCTGTATCTAACAGAGGTTTGTGATTCTTTGCTTGTTCTTGGAAAAAAAAAAAGTTGTGTCTCGCATTATCAGTGCTTTCTGTAACCTTACAGAAGCCTAAGATCAAATTTTGGTTTGAAATAATTTGGAAATAGTTAAAAATTTACTGGAATAAACTGGTTAATGGCCAATGCTGTTAAAGCATTGCTTAAGTAGTATTCCAACACAGTCTCACTTACAGTCATCTGTTTTGAAACTAGTGCATTTCTGTTAGTTAATTCTGTATGTTGTTCTACAGGTAGTCTATGCCTTGTTGATGCCTGCCAGTGCACCTCTGGGAGAAGATGCCAGCGATTTCCAATATAATTTCTTAAAAAGTGGTGGTTTGCCTCTTGTATTGAGCATGCTGACCAGAAATAACTTTCTGCCAAATGCAGATATGGAAACTCGAAGGGGTGCCTACCTTAACGCTCTAAAAATAGCCAAATTATTGCTAACGGCAATTGGATATGGCCACGTTCGAGCTGTGGCAGAAGCTTGTCAGCCAGTTGTGGAAGGCACAAGTACAATTTCACCGGTAATATAAATCTTCCTTGCTGCTAAATAACAATGTATTCTGGTTTTTATAGTGTCTGCAGCAACATCTGTCTTCTCTCCATTGACAATCCCTTATAGTGAGTTGCATGTCAAGAACTCAAGATACTTTCTGATAATGTTGATTCTGTTAAAGAGATGAACATACTAAACAAATCCTGCTTCCTTCTGACTGTACAGAACTTAGTGGTTCGTTCCACCTGCTCTGTATATGATTTTTAGTGGTTTACATGATTGTCGGTACAGGTAGCTCTTTCCATTTTCAAGTACATCTGCCCCATAAATGTGAATTGTGAATCTTTTGAGCTGTTGAGTCTGTTGAAAGATGTGCCTCAGTGTCTTCTGTCTCCTACATGATTAGAGTGTAAAATAATAGAAATGAGGCTGAGTTGTGCCAGCCCTTTTTCTACAGAAAAAGAAGTCCTTGCCTTGCTGGATTTTTAATTCTGTCTGTTGTAGAAAATTCTTACAGAGAGCAGCTATGTACATTGCAAAGTTAAGTGTTGGTAGTTGAAAGATGTCCTACCCTAAGATTTCTCAGAATTGGAAAGGGAAGGTACAGCACAGGCATTCTGAACTGTGATGTCTCATGTCTGTAGTAGTAGATGTTATGTGTATTTAAGCGAGTTTTTCTACATCTGGACAAATGTGTTGTGGGTTAAGATTTTATTTTCTGCCCTCTTCCAGTAGACATACAGAACAGACACCAAAAATTAAAATTTACTGCTGTCCTTCATTTGCTTCCCAGGTATTCCAGCTGCTTTTTTATTCTGTTTGAAGGATTTTTTGGTTTTTTTTTTTTTTTTTCTGGCATTTTTTTTTATGTTATGTCCCAAATTATCTGCTTGAGCTATCAACTTATACTCAATAATGCATTTAAAGCCTCATTTCAGAGAGCTTCAGGAATATTTACTACCATTCATCTGTGAAGCAGCAAAGTACATTCTCCTTAAGTCTGAAAAATAAATACCTATTCTGTTTAGCTGCTGTATCTGTTGGAAGATACTTGATTCATTCTTTTTGCAAGGAAATCAAAACCCTTGATGATTACAAAGAGGTGAAGATATTTTTTCACATCTCATGTTAGAATGTTATAGAAACATCTTAAAACAAATATGTTTGCCACCCTATCCTTTGTCTATTTAAAATGAGTAAATTTTACTACCCTACTTTCTTACAACAAGTATTCAAAAAGCAGCGTGGAACACAGATAAGATCAGTTGAGTCTTGAAGTGCTTTTTGGAAGTGATTTATGCTAACCACTTAGCAGGTGGTAACATTTGTCCAAGACTGTTAACATTCACTGCTTAGTGTTACAAAAGTCTGACTTCCTTATTAATTGATTTCTTGGGGAAAAAAAAAGTTATTCTTACTATCATAGACATCTTTTTGAAGGACTTCATTTTGATAAAATTGATTGCTGCAGCACCAGTATGCTTACACCTTGGTTTGAAGGTGGGATTTGTATATACCTTTCATCTGTCTTACCTAAAGCAAATGTACCACAGCATAACTTTCTGTCTTGGCACTCGGTCAGTGCTTAAGAAAACATGGTAACCAAGGTTGTGTGTCTGCAGTCTTTCAGTTCCTAGTCTGCTGCTGTCATTAGGACTTGTTAATTTTTTATTTTCTTCCTTGCTTTCATAGAAAGCTGAATCAATCATGTTGTAAAGCGTAATATTCTAGTGCATAGATCCTGATTTGCCTCCATATATATTGTGGTTTATCATTTACAGCCCACTTCCGATAGCTGATTGACTATATAAGCACTATGAGTCTTCAGCAATTCTGTAGTTTTGCTCACCAAATCAAGTGTCTTAGTGCAGGTAACAGACCAAAGGGATACAACCAGCACCAGGTGTTGGAGAAGAATTTCACAGTGTGTCTTTTGAGCAGTAGTTTAACCAGATTTTTTGGATGAAGTGGTACTAGAAAGTGAATAAAGTCTTATACAAGAAATTTTAACTTGTAACCACAGCACACGGTCTTTTCAAGTAAGTTTGTCTATGGGAAGGAAACAATAATTTCAGACTTACACTTTCAAAACTATGAAGCTCTGTCAGAGCAAGGAGGAGGAAGTCAAACCAACAAAGAAAAGATAAAATCTTGTATTGCTCTTATTCTTGTTGTGAACACATGATTCAAAAAATAGGAGGGATAATTCAGAACAGAATTCTTCAGTAGTGCTTTAATTCAAATGTTTAAACATGCTTCACTCTCATGAGCACTGCAGTCATGTTCTGTCTGGACATTATTAACTAATCCAGAGGGAGACCCATTGTTTTAGCAAACCCTTTCTTTCCTGCATCAACAGAAAGGGAAGGAGGCATTGTGATTCTAAACATTATATTAACTCAATCTGATCTATAAACAAACCCCCAAATCTAAGCAATTTTGATCAAGTGCGTCTTGTCTGAACTACTTGTACTCTATGATCCTATGTTGGTATCTATTTGAAAATGAATAGGTTTATTTTTCTTGGTGTTTGCAGTTTTGGTAAGTAGTTTTCCTTCAAAGTCTTCCTTCCTATCTACTTCTACTAAACTTTACCAGGTAACATTATCATGCTTTCTTTTTTTCCATATAAAAATATAAGGAATACTTTCTTCCAGGTAAACCAGGCTACGCATGATCAGGCAGTGGTGCTCCAAAATGCCCTACAAAACATTCCTAATCCAACTTCAGAATGCATGCTAAGAAATGTAGCAATACGTCTTGCACAGCAAATATCTGATGAGGTTAGTGAATTCCTTTCTGTGTCACCTTCTTTTTTGCCTGGTGGTATCATCATTTTATTTGAAAAGAAAATACTACTTTGTGAGACACATATTTTCCTTCTAAAATCATAGAATGGTAGGATTGGAAGGGACCTTTAAAGATCATCTAGTCCAACCCCACTGCAGAAGCAGGTCCACCTAGATCAGGTTCATAATCTGTTAAGTAACTAAAAGGATTTGATTCATTGTTCCATATGCAATTATGAAATTCAGTTTTTCATAGCATGAAGAAGCTTAAGTGAACTAGGCAGGTCTGTACAAGCTCTTGAACAGATCACAGTGTTACACTTAGATCAGAACTTCAGACATGTGAAGTAATAGATTTAGAGAAATTAATGGGTATTTTCAAAGTGGTTTTGTGATACTTTCTTCTTTTTTTGGTCTTTCCTGTTTTGGTTTCTGAGTAATAGTCTCTTCCTGAAAAGAAATATTAAAAAATTGTATTTGTGGCTTTTAAATGCTGGAAGATAAAAGTCTCAAAATATTGCCAACGTGTCTTTATGTATTTATAATGCATTAATAATACAAGTGAAAAATTTGATTGTGGTACTCAGTAGGGTTAAAAACATGCTTTGCAGTTGTAATAGTCTTATGTGTATGGTACTATATGGCATGACTGAAGGCGACTTCTAAGTCTGGAACTACTGCAACTTCCTCTTCCATGGTGAATTGGGATCCCTCAGTTTCTAGCGTGAAAGCAGTGCATATTGTTTTTCTGGAGTGTATAGAATCTCTGCAAAGCTATCTCCAAAACATTTCTGAGCTATGTAAATAAAACTAGTCTCGTATTACCATCTTGATGTTGAAAAGTTCACTACTTCTGCACAAAGAGCAGTGTCTGAAGAAAGTACAATGTAGTAGACTGCAAGACTGAACCATCTGCTTTGAATTAGTGGTAGTATTGCATCCATAGATGATCATATGTGTAAAATCAGCCAGTTAACTCTGATTTACTTAAATTACTTCCACAAAATGTCTTTTGAGGTGAGGTATGAAGAAAGGTTCTTAATTGTGCCTTTGTCATTTTTGGAGGACTTCTAGTAAATAAATAAATAAATGACTTCTCTTTCATCGGGTACATCCAAGCAAATGAAATCTGATTTCCTTAAATGGTATTGCTGCTGTTGTCTGTAATTTTCTGAAACAGAACTGCTGTACATCTAAATTGCATACATGTTGTAGTTCGCTTTTGAAAGATGGGATTTTCTTCTTTCAGTGCTTTGATGGTCAGTCTTCTAAACTGACCTCACCATTCTTAGAAAAGCGAGATTCTTTTAGGCCAGATAGAAAACTCTGGCACAGAAAGAAACTTTCCACTTTTATAAAAATCCCCATATTTATGATGATAAAACTTCAGATTATGTGTAAGATTATAAATCTACAGTGATTTTTTTTTTTTTTTCCCTATGTGAATTTTTTTTCTTGTGAAGCTGTTAGTGGAAGGTTGCTTTACTTGTGACAAAGGTGAAATACCTATTATTTTTCTTGCATCTACTGTTAGTGTCTATATCAGTAGCAAGCATGTACATTGTTCAGGTTTCTTGATGCAGCTAGTTTATTTAGTCAGAAAAATGAAATATGAAATTTTTGAGATGTCTATAATCTGCTTTTAAAGATTGCCTAATTTTTGACAGTTCTGCTTTGAATATGTTACTCTGGATAAGTTCAGAGTTGTTTTGAAAGTTCATGCAAACTATAATAGTGGTAGTTGTAGCAAGTTTTTGTACATGCCCAAAATACTGAAGAGTGGCTCTGCATTCATAAGATACATAACCTATGTTTTTACTAATTTTAAATGCTGTATAACTTGAAGAACAATCCACATACATAGTAATCACATACTTAAGAAGGGTTAGTTTAGATAGCTGTCAGCTTGCACAAATATCATGGCGAGGACAAACCCTAAAATAACTCCTACTTGTTACATTACTTAAGGGGCTAGCTGCCTTCCAGAGACGTGCTTGGTGGTTTGTTGGGTTTTTTTTCCCCTCAAATCAAGAATGTTTTAGCATGGAAATTGGTAGTTTCTTCTAAGTCTTCTAAGAGTTTCTGGTTATTTATTAAAAATGCTCACTTTATTGTAATTCCTGGTGCTTGTAGCATTGCAGTTTAAGATTTCTGTAATATATCTAACACACATGCTACTTTCTATTAAAAAAATTGAAGTATTACATAAATAAACAACTTTACAAGATTTTTGTTTTCTATTAAAGGAAAAATTATTTGTTACCTTATAGATAATCCAAAAATTACATTTGTGATTATTTAGAATCATTATTTGCAGCTGCATTTTAATGTTGCTTTGGTTTATTTCTCTCTTTTTTTCAGGCTTCAAAATACATCCCTGATATTTGTGTTATTAGGGCAGTACAAAAAATTGTTTGGGCATCAGGTTGTGGGTCAGTTCAGCTGGTTTTCAGCTCAAATGAAGAAATAAGTAAAATCTATGAAAAGGTAAGAAGTATTTTATTTTCTACATAACTGTTCCCCTCTTTACAAAAGGGAAGAGTGTCAACCAGGTAAGGCTTAGAGTGCAATGACCTTTTAGGTAGGTATCTTGGTGATAATGTGTATCAGAGTCTAGTAAATTCAGTTATCGTACCACAGTTTAATTTTCTATTCTGAGTTCCTTTTCTCAGTACGTAGCAAATTGTAACTTGAATGTAGTGTCTGTTAGAAAAATGAATCAGTTCTGTAAACAATTGAGATGTTACAATAGGTGAAATTCAAGCAGTGCATTGTCAGTTGTTCTTTAAAGGTTTTTTTCTATATTGGGGTTTTTTTTTTTCATATTGACACTTAAGCAGACATTTGTAATAAATACCATCTGCATTTCATTTATTCTAGGCAAGAGATAAATAGAAATTGAAGGGAAGAAATTGCAGAAGTAATATGGAGCAACAAAGTACAGTTTCTTAACATTAAGAGAGAGAAAGGTGTTGTGAAAATAGAGGAATATGAGACAAGAAGAGACGCGTTCTCAATTTAAGAGAATTGCTTTTGGTTATAGATGAGAGGAAGTAACTCCTATGATGTTTTCTAAAGGTTGAACGTACCAGTAACTGGCAAACACTGGCTTAGGGGAATCTTGTATTTTAAGACACATGCTTTCAGTTTTCTAAGTTGGCCACTAAACCTTAGACTTTTAACTCGGGTCTTAGGAACATTTTGCCAAGTCTGTGGGCTAGAGATTTATCATTAAATGTTAGTTTAAAAACAAACAGACTGATTTTTGAGGAATGAAGAATGACGTCAGGATTGCTAAAAATATCAAAGGCAACTAAGATAAATGTTGTTCAGAGACAGTTCAGCATAGTTCAATCAAGAAGGATTCCTGAAAGAATGTTGTGAGCACTTTAAGAAGCTTCCAAACTTAACTGGCAAATTCAATTAACCTTTAAAGTCAGGATAGATCATTTTGAGAGCATAACTTTTATGGAGCCTCTTCTGCAAAAAAACCAATCTGCTATGGGAGACTTCTCAGTGGTTGAAGGTGACTGTGTATGACAAACTACCATTTCATCTTGAGATGAAAAGAGGTCTGTACCTATCTGAAATAACTACAAGTATGCTGCTTGTAGCAAGACCCATCTTGCTTTCCAAATGTGGGGAAGTACTTACATTGAGTAGAAAATGCATGTAGCTTTCCCTGCACCCATGCAGAAATAACTTTCTTGTCTAAACAGGGCTTCATTGCAGAACAGGTGCAGTCCTGAACTTGTTGAAAGTGTTCTGCTCTTACTTTTATATCTTGAGATGTGTCAGAATTACCACATCCTCCTGCTGCAGTGGTAGTGACTGCCTCTGATTTTTAGCTGTTCTGCAAGAATAAAATAGTGTCTGTTGCAACACTGAGACATACTGCTTCTGTTTGCTTTGCCTACATAGGTTTTATGGCTGTTAGCAATTAGCTATCTCTTCTGCATTGTAGTCTCATCTTTCTGCCTACTTAATACTTTTCCCTCTATAAAACAAATACTTATTTTATGCCTCTAATGTTGCTGACCTGCAGCCATGATTACTGATGAAGATTGAAACCTGTTCACGTTCAGTTTCTTCAGAACTTCTTCAGGCTAATTAATTTTGGCTTAGATGGAGGAGAGAGCTTGCTGTTATTCTCAATTGGGGAAAATGTGCCAAAATCAACTCACTTGATTCAAGTGGTTAATTGAAAGGGTGATGTATGTGCTAATTAGAAATATTGTCCTTTCCTATTTCAAAAATCACCACAGCAACTATGCTTGAAATTTGGTTTGGCTGTTTATTGTTTCTGAAAAATAATGAAGTGCTGAATAAATTCTAGCAGTGTTAAGAAGCATTTTGTCTAATAAGTTGTGAGTATCAAAGATTTGTAAAACTCGACTTCTTAAAGAATTACACTGCAATATAGTTTTAATTTGTTTGAGTCGTAACTGTTTCCAAGTCTTTCAGCTCCAGAAAAACGTCTTCTATAAAAATGAACAAACAAACAGAACCCAAATGCGAGGGGAAAAAATAACCCAACAGTATTAACTCATGTCACTTTTGCCTACAAGCTTCCTATTTAACTTCTGGCTTCTTAAGTTCATGCTTGGAATCCTCCTTTGAGGAGCACAGTACTAAAAGTTAGGTCATCCCGCGTAGTGCTTAGAATCCTGTCTGAGTGGGGTGCATATAATATGTGGCACTGATGATAACTTAGTGTATAAATTGGTGTTTTCATTGATATAGTATAATGTTTGCATTTATATTTAGTGTATATAGCTTGGAATCAGTTTGTTTTCTTGGAATGTTTTTCTCTGTACCCACTTAGGGCTCTCTTGTTTATTTCCCAGACCAATGCAGGAAATGAACCAGACGCAGAGGATGAACAAGTTTGCTGTGAAGCATTGGAGGTGATGACCCTGTGTTTTGCTTTGATTCCAACGGCACTGGATGCACTTAGTAAAGAAAAGGCGTGGCAGACATTTATCATTGATTTGCTATTGCACTGTCACAGCAAGTAAGTTTTGGTGGTGGGGTGTTTTTTTTCCACGTATGTTATTTTACGATGAAAAAATAATGTAAAGCCTAAATGCACAACAGTGAGTTTCTCAGTGGTTTGGGGTTTTCTTTCTGCAGTTATCTTAATTTATTTTTTAGCAATATAAATGTATGATTTGGATACCTATCCTAAATTGGTAGCCGTATTAGTCCCATCTTCTTTGTACTCATAAGGAGGATATTGTCAAGCTAGGCGGATGCCTGATAATGTGCCACCCGTGGCATTAGAACAACTTATTTAGAATAAAGTAATAGGTACTTTATGTTTTTCAGAAATTACGTGACTGTTCACTACATTAGAATATTTAAATAACTTAGGTACAGAGGAAGTTTCCTGGTATTTGTTCTGTTAAGTAAAGATACCGTAGTAGCAGTTTTAGGAGAGGGGGGGGAAGGTAAGATTTAATCTTCTGGTTTTCTTACATTGGAGTGGTACACATGTGACTCTTCACGACTCGCACGTTTTACGTAGAGCTGTCACAGTAGAGGAACCCTTGTGCATTGTTGGGGGACAGATGGACAGAAAACCAACAGGAACTGCCAAGAATTTTGTGATTCAGTTGCCCTGGAGTCTTACAGAGTTCAGGGATTTCTTATTCTTTTCAAGCTATTGATCTCCTTAGCATCAGCACAATACAGCATCATGCTGTATGATGTGTATCTTGTACTGTTACCCCTTCAGAAATGTTGATGTGAAATACTGGGGTGTGTAGTTTTAGAAGCCATCCAGGTTGGAAAGGTTTTGTATGTTGTTATTAAATTTGGCTACTGTTGTTTTGAACTGTTACTAAATACTTAATTCTAGTTTTGTGAGATCTCTGCTGTCCTTACATGTTTTTTTTAACTTTTCTTTGAGAAATGACAGAGATCAGAAATTAGTGATGTTGTCCTATCCTTTCAGTACATTGTAAATGGAGTCAGATTGTGATATGCTCAGATGTATGGGGTCAGAATTTCAGCACTGTTTTAGTTGGTTTACTTTTCTAGTCAAAATAAGTTAAAAAGTCTTATGTTCAGGAATATTCACCGTAACAAAAGAGTCAGTGGTGTCATCAGAGAGCATTTCTTCACAACGATCTATTTTTACACATTGGTGAAACTGTGGAGTGCTATTACCAGAATCCTATAGGCTTTGTTAGTTTACAACCACTGGTATAGGATGTTGAATTTTCAGCTTCACTGAAGCTTGTTGTTATCTCTTAACTTAGAAAAGTTTAAGAAAAGATGATGACAAATGTATCTTGTAATTTTACACATCAAATGAAACAAGCTGTCTCTCACTATTTTTGGCAACTTTCAAGGCTGATGAGCAAGAAATCACTAAATTTTATTTTTAAAACTGTTAACGGTTGACAGCAAGTTACTATTTTGTCCAGTATATACTAGACACGTTTTAAAGTGGGAGTACCAGTACAGCTGAATAACATGGGCAAGTGTCAGTGCTGCCCCATCTTTTGTTTGTTTGGTTGGGTTTTTTTTATGTGCATCTGCAGGTTGTTCAGATTTGTCTCTATTTACATGGTCTTAGTTGTGTAAGTACTGGGTGTGACAATTTTTGTAATGAATTTCACTGTAGTTACCTGACCTTATGGCATTATAGTTGAACTTCAAATTACATTTCTCCAGTGTTAACCAGCATGTGTTTGTATTTCAATAACGTTTGAAAACTGCAGATTCTTTGAGAGAATTTTTCTGTTGTAGTCTTGTTTCCTTGAAGTAAACTATTGGTTCAAATTGTGAACTTCTAAATCTATAGGTCTTAAGCAATTTAGTCTCTGAATTTCGTTGTGCAGGTTCTTGACTAACAGTTTGTGATGAAAGTAGAGCGTATTTTTGGAAGAATCTACAGTCTTGATTTACAAACGGGAATATCTGGCATGGTTTTGCCAGTCTTTTCCAATGGTTACTATTCTTGCTGATTAGAGCTTTGTTGGCTGAATTTTGATCTGAATTAACATTACTATGCCTGTTGAATAGTTGACTTTTCTTTGTGAAATAACGGAAGAAACTAGATACCTCCCCAGCTGGGGCATCTCTTGCCACATGTTCTGTTGGCATGTCCGCCAAAGTCTGAACAGCAGGGGATTGCTTCCCTAGGTAAATTAGCTTTTTACCCTTTAAAAATAAGAGCAGCATTAATGTTGGAGTTTGTTTTGTGTTTTTGGGGTTTTTTTTGTCCAAGAGGATAACAATTTGAAGGGCTTTTCTTCTCCGAGTAGACAGAGAGTGGATTATTTTTCCAGTAGATATTGTCAGTACAGGAAGCTAACAATTGAGCTCTGTTCTCTCACATGCTTGTAAAACTTCTTATATATATGATAACTTCCTTTAGAATGCAACTGCTCATTATTATGTGATAGAATAGCACTAAAGATGAGTAGAAATGGAAGACTGCTTTGAAAGTGAAGATGGTGAAGTTGAAGTAAGCAAAAAAAACCCCAAGTTCCTCTTCTGAATTCACATGGAAACAAATTAGTATTTACAGTGCAGAGAAGTTTTAGCAAATACCAGACAGAATTCTGAATGTCCTTCCATTTTCAGCTATTGTTCTCTAATCTCAGAGAACAATGTGGACAAAAATATGCATGTGAGAATGTGTTTTTGGTTCACCATAAAAGACAAGGAAGATGACCAAGTTCAAATGTCTCAAGTGTAATCTTTTTGGAAAAGATCTGATGGATTGGTAGATTTTGTTTGTTTCTTTCAGAGATTTAAGATTGTATGGGACGTAACCATACTACCTATAGTTTGAGTAACAGTATGCAAAATGTTTTATCCTAAATACTAGAACAGTTCTTATTCTCCAAAGTAATTAATTTTATAGAGATAATGCCTGAATACAAGACTGGCTTAGTCAACAGTAGGTAGTCCTAAATAATCCTGGAACCCAGAAGTATTCTCCTGGTGGTTGTCAAGTGTTTGGTGGTCCAAACATAAAATTCCTAATGCCATGTACAGCCAGGCTGGAGAGTTGGGTGGAGAGAAACCTACTGATACTCAGTATGGGGAAGTGTAGAGTCTTGTACCCATACAGGTTGGGGAATGAACTCTTAGAGAGTAGTATAGGGGAAAGGGATCTGGGGATCTTGGTGGGCAGCAGGATGAGCATGAGCCAGCAATGTGCCCTCATGGCCAAGAAGGCCAATGGCATCCTGGGGTGTATTAGAACGGCTGTAGTTAATAGTTTGAGAGAAGTTCTCCTCCCTCTCTACTCTGCCCTCATGAGACCACATCTGGAGTATTGTGTCCAGTTCTGGGCCCCTCAGTTCAAGGACAAGGAGCTGCTGGAGAGAGTTCAGTGCAGGGGCCACCAAGATGATGGAGTGGAGCATCTCTTTTATGATGAAAGGCTGAGGGACCCGGGGCTCTTTAGCCTGGAGGAGACTGAGAGGTGATCTCATTAATGTTTACAAATACATAAAAGGTGAGTGTCAGGAGGATGGAGCCAGCCTGTTCTCAGTGGTGTCCAGTGATAGGACAAGGGGCAATGGGTACAAGCTGGAACATAAGAAGTTACAAAGAAACATAAGGAGAAACTTCTTCACTGTGAGGGTGCAGGAGGAGTGGAACAGGCTGCCCAGATGGGTTGTGGAGTCTCCTTCTCTGGAGACATTCCAAACTCACCTGGACCTGTGTGACCTACTCTAGGAGGTCCTGCTCTCGCAGGGGGATTGGATTAGATGATGTTTCAAGGTCACATCCAACCCTTAAGATTCTGTAGTTCTGTGATCTTGGAGCTCCCAATAGGGTGGCATACAGATTGCTTGCCCTAAAAGGAGGCGTTTGGCTTTCTGCTGTTTCACTAGGTGTGAGTGTTCCTTATGCAGCTCCTGTCCTATCTGTCAGCTCTGTTGTGGGGTCAGCGTGTCTAACATGGCACTAAATGCCAGTGGTTAGGCAGATACATCCTTATTATGGTTCCTCAAGAGTTCTTAGATTGTTATAGCCTCACAAAAATAAAATACTTCTGTTCAAATACTCCTTACAGACATAAGTGTGAAGTGTATGTTTCCTTGTTCATGTTTCTCACTTTAGGAAAATACCACCTTTATCTATTTCATTTTGCCTTTAAGTGCATGAACCTGAGGAATGTCAGTGTGATGTGTCCCACACAGTTGAAGGGTTGCATCTTAATGAAATTTCTGTGAGAAGTTTTATGAAAACATCAACTCAGCAGTTAGATCTTGTAAAATGTCAGTTGTTATTATTAAGAACAAAACAGATCCCCTCCACTCCCCAGTCTTCTGCAACTCAAAGCATTGTAGTAGAACTTTCAAAGATCAGAGAAGGGTGACGTGGTAGATCAAAGCTCTGAAATTACTTCCATCTGAGGCACAGCTGAATAGCTTGGGGCACTTTCTGTAAAGAAGAGATAAATGATGGGAGGAGAATACCACAGAGACCTTTAAAATGACAAGTGGTGATGGGAGAATAGAGAACAGCGATTCTTTGTACAAGAACTTTTTGAGCTTAAATTTTAAGCAGTATAAGTTTTCAGTTTGGAAATAGTTTGAGGGGTTCTTTCGTGAATTTGTTTAGTGAGGGCTATGAAATACTGCTTTTGGTAGTCTTCCTGAACCATAGATTACTAGAAGCTGAGAATACTTTCTGGATAAGTGTCACTACATGTTTCCTACTTCTTGTGCACTTTCCTATGTGTATACCAGAGACAGAGTGCTCATCTAAGTGCATCTTCACTCTGACCTCATGGTCATTCTGGAAATGTCTTTGATGCACAGTTAATTGTACATGAAAGAGCTCAAAAGGAAATAGGATTCTCCATGTGTTTTCCACAGTGACTTCATGGGCAGAAACCAATTAATGCTTACCGGAGAGACACTGCAAAATTCAGTTCCTTTTATATGTTGAGATAAGTTCATAAAGCACAACATTAATTTGTATTCTCTCCCCACCTAGACAGATTTAGTTCTAACAGTTTCTACAAGATATATACTCAGAGAATCAATCTTGCAACTCGAAAGGACAGAGTTTGCCTTAATTTTATTTTTTTTTTCCTTAAGCTTGTCTGTTTCCTCATTATTGCAGTGGTTAGGTTATGTTCTTAGATAGAAAACTTCCTTTAATTTTAGCCATGTGAATTTTCAGGACATCATCTTTTCCCATTTCTGAGTAGTGATAAATTTTGATCGCTTCATAGATGCTCAACAAATTGCTGTAATGTTACATAAGAGCAGTTTTACTACAGTAACTTCATTGTTGTCTTACGGGCACTACAGATGCTTGATTAGAAAAAAAAAAAAACAGAAAAAAACCCACTTCGGGCTGCAAACTGGTTGTTGTGGCATGCAATATTTGCTGGCACTTGTGCAGGTTTAGTGGTTAGGTGCTGATAAGGTTCTTTTTACCTTTAAATATTTGATTTATGGGACAGGATTTGTAATAGCAATTCATGTGTCTAAAATTTCACTGTGAGGAGAACCAATATGATGAGTAGTGAATAATTAATGTACTCTTGTTTCTTAGATTATGTGCGGAAATGGTACCAGTTTAATTGTTAGTTTTTTTAAATGGAATTTTGGAATAAGGAGATTGAGTTTAATTTTTCTGTTAAATGCTTTTCAGAACTGTTCGTCAGATGGCCCAGGAGCAATTCTTTTTAATGGCTACCAGGTGTTGCATGGGACAGAGACCTCTCCTTTTCTTCATTACCTTGCTGTTTACTGTTCTAGGGGTAAGTTTTTAGAGGTAAAGGCTTCAGTGCAATGTGAATTTCTGTAAATAGTAGTAAGACAAAATAGCTGCAAGAAAAGGCAAATTGCTATTAATACCAGTCACTAAAATATAGATTCCTTGTGACCTTGTAGGCAAGAAGCACAATTAACTTCCATTTGAGTTAGATGAAGGGGAAAGGGGTTTTTTGTGTGTTTTGTAAGAAGATGAATGATAAGGGTTAATATATGCACCTTCTGTGAATGCTAAACCTTCAAGTAAAAAATCATTAGCAGGTTAGATACCTACAGTTACTGCCGCCTTTTACTGAGCCCGTCAGGGCTTTGCAGTTCTGCATGCTTATAGTTCTCTTCAACATTGGATCACTTCACTGTTTGTTGCCTATATAGGTATAGAAAGATCTACTAATATAATCCAGAAGTCATTGATTAATGACTAAATACAATTGTAAATGTCTAAAAGGTTAAGAATTACCTTACACTTCTGTCATATTTACTGCTAGTTTTAGGGAAAACACGTTAGCGTTGTGCTATAAGTAGAAGCATCTATGAATTCTATATTGTTTGGTTTTGTTTTACGTAGAGTACTGCAAGAGAGCGAGCTAAGCATTCTGGAGACTATTTCACACTCTTAAGACATCTTCTTAACTATGCTTACAACAGTAACATTAATGTACCCAATGCCGAAGTTCTTCTCAATAATGAAATTGACTGGCTGAAGAGGATTAGGGTAAGTTTAGAATCAATTTATTTGGATAATCAGCTTTTTTTGCTGCTTTGTTGTAAAATACAGTTTCAAGTTTGGTAAATGCATATCGTTTAGAGTATCTTAACATTCTCTTAAATGGCAGGATGAAGTAAAAAGAACAGGGGAAACAGGTGTCGAAGAAACTATCTTAGAGGGTCACCTTGGAGTAACAAAAGAGTTGTTAGCATTCCAGACACCAGAGAAGAAATACCATATTGGTTGTGAAAAAGGAGGTGCTAATCTCATTAAAGTAAGTTCGATTTTTTTGACCTATGGAGTTTGGGGTGTTTTGGGTTGGGTGTGTTTTCGGATTTTTTAGCTATCAATAGGTGAAAAGAAGCTTTGCATCTTGTGATCTGTAATCATTAAAGGCCTCCTGTTTGACAAGGGCTTTTAATTGGAGTGCAATGTTTTCTTTCAGAATAGTAGGGTTTTTTTAAATGCATGTTTCATTCATGAGAGTATTTAATATGCCGCTTCTTCGGGCCCACTGTGTATGGAGTTGCTGTGGCCTGATGAGCTCTTATTCCAAAGCTTGGCAAAGACCACACAAAGATGCTGAGCTAGTTACAGGGTAGTCCTGTACTTGACTGCTTTCTTCAGTTAGCCTTGTATTGTCTTTTCTCCACATGTTCATAATTAGTGCTATTAATGTTTATGGCAGGTTTGAACAAGCATCTCTTTCATCAGACATGTTTTCTTTATAACTCTGACATTGTACAGGAGGAATGCTGTATTTTTTCAGCATTAATTGATAAAGAGCCAGATAATTGACAAAACCAGATAATAGTGGTTAGGCAAAAGAAAATTATTACCAATCAAGAATAATCAAGGTTTATTTATAACTTAGGAGGGCTGGGTTTGCAGGGAACCAATTCAGAATGGAGTTATCTTGCTCTCAATTTAAAAGCTCATTATGATATTGGTCTGTTTTAATTGGGGGGGTGGGGGGACGTTAAGTGCTGTTCTAGTTTCTAGGCAGTCATTTATATAATAACTCTTGCTCTGTTATAAAACAGTGTGCATTTCCATGGTAACAAGTGAATTTCTTTCATCTTATCTTTTTTTTTTTTTTTCTTTAGGAGTTGATAGATGATTTCATCTTTCCAGCATCCAATGTTTATCTACAGTACACGAGAAATGGAGAATTGCCTGCTGAGCAGGCCATACCAGTCTGTAGTTCACCAGCTACTATTAATGCTGGCTTTGAGCTACTAGTTGCACTAGCAGTTGGATGTGTGCGAAATCTCAAGCAGATAGTAGACACCTTGACTGAAATGTATTACATAGGTACAGCCATCACTAGTATGTAATATTCTTAATTCTCTATTTTCTACTTTCTAATATATATATTGTGTATAGGTTTTTGTTTCTATTATGAACTGAAGTAGATGCCGAGTGTTTTCAGTTTGTGATTTCTTTGTAACTGCTTTTAGTGTTGCAAAATCAGGCTGTCAAAATGTAGAAAAGCTTGTCAGTGTAGCCTTTATTTGTTCTTTATGCAGTAAATGTACTGACTTGCATTATGTGATTGCATCCAAGTTCCAGTCCTTCCGTCACTTGTAGTCTGACCCTTCCTACCTTGATCTCTGGCTATTCCCTTTTGTCTATACCAGCTCCCAAGATCCTCATTCTGTCTGTATCTTCTACTTTTGTCTCATCGTTTCAGGTTCTGCTTAGCCAATCCCAGAACCTCATCAGGTATCTTTGGCTTAGTTTTAGTGCCAGTCTCTTGATTGTTCACCTAATTTGTCATCGTTATCCACACACAGACACAGGTCCACTCTCCTTTTTTCCCCTTTTGGTTCTATACTCATTCTCTGCTTGTCATAGTCCTTTCTCAAACGTTTGTTCTCTCGATTTTGGCCTTGTCTCAGCACAACTCTTCATTCAAAGAACTTTCTCCTCACTGGAGAAAGATTGTAGCTATATGTACAAAAACTTGCAAATGTTAAGGTTTCAAAAGCCAACAGTCAAATGAAATTTGGGCTAATTTTCAGAACGATGGCGAAGGCTCATACTTAAAACAGATTTTGTCACTGATAAAAAGCATGTCAGACTCAACAGACCTTCTTAAAAAGAAACAGGAACATATTTTCTGCACTCCTAAATGGGATAGCTAAACCATTTTGGCTGTAATATTAACAGAGAAATCCAAATACCACCTCCTCCCAAAAAAAAACCCCAAACCACAGACCAAAAAAGGCCACAACAACAAAGCCCAAACCAAGCAAACTAAAGCTTGTAAGGCAAGAAAGACTGGGAGCGTTGGGGTTGTTCAGTCTGGAGAAGAGATTTCTGAGGAAACCTTATTGTAGCCTTTCAGTGCTTAAAAGAAGCCAATAAGAGAAGTGGAGAGAGATTTATTTTTTTTTTACCAGAGTCTGTAGTGACAGGAAAAGGAGCAATAATTTTAAACTGAAAGAGAGTAGATTTAGATGGGACATGAGAAAAAAATTCCTTATGCTAAGGAATTAGCAGTGCTGAGGCACTGGACTAAGTTGCCACTGAACTGTGGATGCCTCATTATTTTAAGTGTTAAGGTCAGGTAGGATGGGACTTTAAGCAGCCTGAGCAAAGTGTCCCTGCCCACTACAGGGATTTTGACTGGATTATCTTTAAAGGTCCCTTCTAGCCCAAACCGTTCTGTAGTTGAACAGAATGTTGAAACTTGCAGGGTTTAGCAAAACTATAAGCAACTAGAAATAATGTCGCATGGCTGGGCTTGTCTGCTGCCTTTCACCATGACAGTGCTACTTGCCCAGTCAGTGGTATCAATGAGTCATTTGTGGTTTTTCAATCTCTTCCTGTTTGATTCCATCTCACATGATCAAATGAAAAGGGCAGCTTTATGGTTTTCCTCCCTGCCTGATCATTTTTCTTCACCCTCTTCTATTGGGAAGTAGTGTATTTCTTATCACTTCACAATTAGAATGATTTTATGGCATCTTCTTCCACTCAAGTATTTGATAAGCATGACAGAACACCAGATCTACGTGGTATGTCAGACGGAAGAGAGAACACATGTATGAACTGTGCATGCTGTGTGTTTCATGTACCAAGTAAAGCTTGCTTGTAGATATACGTGCTCTCTTACATTGCCTTGACATCAGAATTGACTGTGTTAAAAGCACAGAACGGGTTAGTGCAGAAAGACCGTGATCGTAAATGTACTTTGAACCATCTATCACATCATGTAGATAGTGTTATCTAAAACTATCTCCCATCCCTGTGAGGAAAAGTGAGACAAGTGAAATATTGATATTTTTAAAGGATTACAAGTTTGTGAAAGGCTTGTAATTGGCTTCTATATTCTAGATTCATTTAGCTGAATTGTTTAGCTAAGAAACTTGCTGATATTGAGGGAAGTCTTTTGTTTGATACATACATAGTCTGAATTTTTGTCTGGAAACCTTTTTAGTTATCCAATAGAAGAACATGGTGTACTGTTGGGATTACAGAGTTATTGTTCATATAAGTTGTGTTAATTTTAGCAATTAAGTTTTCTGATGGAACGTTTGTTTTATTAAACAGCAGTGCAATGCAGACTTAATACTGCTTTTACGCAACTGCTCATTGTACTGCATTGATGATCTAATTCTTTTATAACAAAATAGTTTTCTAAGCGCATTCTGCTCTTTTCTTTTAGCTTGTGAAACGCTTACAGAATGGGAATATCTGCCACCTGTTGGGCCTCGACCACCAAAGGGATTTGTAGGACTGAAAAATGCTGGTGCCACTTGTTACATGAACTCTGTCATTCAGCAGCTGTACATGATTCCAGCCATTAGGAATGGGATTCTGGCAATTGAAGGCACGGGCAGTGATGTAGATGATGACATGTCTGGGGATGAAAAGCAGGACAGTGAGGTAAATTTAATTATGTTTACCTTGCTTATCTTTTAAATTACAATTCTTTTTTTTTTTTATGGAAAGGTTATGAGAAATGTTACTAGTCATTTTGCTTTCCACTGCTAACAGTGGGGACAATAGCATATTTCTTAATTTAAGTAGTCTCACTGCCAGAGAAGTAGTTCAGGAGATCCAAGTAACAGGGTTGGCAGACTTCCTTTTTGTGGATTTGTACTTGAAAGCACCGTAAACCACTTCTACCACTAGAACTCCATTGGTGAATATAAAGACATTTTTGGTACTTCAGATGAGAATATGCCACACCTTAGTTTGTCAAATAAAACAAAGGATACAGCTAGCTATGAGACAGCTATGTATCAAAGCTAATTGCACCCATATTCTTTCACTTTTCAGAGCAATGTTGACCCGCGAGATGATGTATTTGGTTATCCACATCAGTATGAAGACAAACCAGCACTGAGTAAAACAGAAGACAGAAAAGAGTACAATATTGGAGTTCTGAGACATCTCCAAGTAATTTTTGGTCATTTAGCAGCTTCCAGGCTACAGTACTACGTACCAAGAGGGTTTTGGAAACAATTTAGGTAAATAAAAAATTTAATGTTGCTGTCTGTTCACTGGCCCACTGAAATGCAGCAAGACTATAGAAGTGACAGTGATGTTTAATGTATATTAACAGAACTTGTACAGCATTGTCTCTGTTATCCTACCTTTACACCATTTCATAAAACAAAGTTTACAGCAAGATTGTCATTTTGAATTCTAGCAGTTCTTGACCTTGATTTTGAGACTTTGAATTAAGTATGAAGTTACACACAAAAGCTTGTTTTTACTTTCTGGTAGATTTCAGGGACAGAGTAACAGGTGGTATCACAAACCAACAAATAGTTTTTCTTATTAAGAAAGAAGGATTAATAGCTCAAATAATATTTTTTAAGAAAAAATACTGGAAAACAGACCAAAAAATATTTGACTAGAATGTGGTTTTATTTTCAGACTTTGGGGTGAACCTGTAAATCTACGTGAGCAACATGATGCTTTAGAATTTTTTAATTCCTTGGTGGACAGTTTAGATGAAGCTTTAAAAGCTTTGGGCCATCCAGCAATGTTAAGTAAAGTTTTAGGAGGATCCTTTGCTGATCAGAAGATTTGTCAAGGATGCCCACATCGGTAAGTGTTAAAAATTCCTCTTTCTTAAAGAAAAACAGTGTTTGTTTTTATCCTTATAAAAATCAGTAAAGAATTAAGAGTGGATTTTTTGGTGGGGGTTTGGGATTTTTTTTTTTTGTTTTAAAGCTAATACAATATCCTACCTTGGTTTTTTTCATCCTTAACATTATTTTGTCTTCAAGTGCCTTGAAGTACTTGCTGCTTCTTAGCAGATTGTATTTGAAGTGTTATCTGTTGGTCAGAGGAGGAAAAGATACATGTTTTCATATGAAAAGTGAAAACAACTTAGGGGCCAAGTGCAATGTGTAAAATTATAGGACATGACCAACAGCTGTTGCTGTCTTCTGTCTTCTCCAGTGTGTGGATAAAACTGGCCCAAGTATCAGTCTTTAATTCCAATGAGTGAAACTCTATTTCATGCTCACTGTGTAAGCTGTAATGGTTTGAGAATCTGGATTATTTTTTTTTTCCCAAGATGTTTAATTTGCTTAAAATGGAAATACTGAAATTGAGCTTCGTATAGATGTGTGAAAAAATGCCCATACCAAATCAGGCTGATAGTCAGAAAGTCTGTAGCCCACTCTCTTGATAATGGTCAGTGATGAATACTTAGTGAAGAAATAGAATTAGACATTTTACAGTTGTACTTCTCCAGACTTTTTTCTTCTGTATCCCTTTTGGGGTGGATGATGAAAGTTGAGTGCAAGATTCAAGGTAGCCTAGTGATAGACTTGTTCTTTTTCAACAGTTGGCTTTTTTATTGTTGTTCTAAATTTCCTATCACTAACAATTTGTGTTCTTGCTGTTCACTGCATCTTTCAGAACGTGTATGATTTGTCTTTGCACATTACCATTGCAAATTCTCCATATTGTGAAAGTCAACATGTTTGGTTGTCCTTCAGTTAGCAATTAAAATACGGGACAGAACACTGATACAAATCTAGTTTATTGTGGTAAACTTTCAACTTCAGTTGAGCTCATGTGTGAATTAAAAGAACTTACAAGTGGAAGATCTTAAATTTCGTGGGGTAAAATGTATGGCCAGAAGTAATTTGAAATATGACAAGATAAAATGAAAGCACTGGTTTTATTTTATATGCAATGGGTAATTTAATGGAAGATACAGATGTGAAGCAACGTGAGTTACCATTCATTCCTGATATTCCTGATTAATACTTCCTATCCTGAAGTATTACCTATGTTTTTGGAACTCTGCTAGATTTACATAATTGCAGTTCATAATAAAAAAAATGTTAACCTTGATTGTAGTTTAGGGAGGAGAAAACTGATGATAAACTAAACTACTGGGTGAGTATGACAGATTAACAACCTTTCTAACTTTGTAAGTTATTTAATAGAGGAATTAATATTACTGTTTAGGTTGATGGATTTCTAAATGTTATTAACTTTTATAAAAACTTTTGTATACTTGGTTGCATATCAGAGAAACAAGCTCTGCAGGGTTATGTTGATATAGATGCAACTTTTAAAATTTATTAATTACTTATTTCTCTTCAAAGTACGTAATTAAGTTGTTTCCAAGATATCTTAACTGATTATCTCTCAAGCATTGCTGGTTCAATGCTAGGAATCTCTTTGACCATTATGTCATAACACAGTAAGTCAAAGCCAGTCATAAATATGGAAAATGATTTTGTGAAATCAACTGTTATGGTTTTATTGGATAGAGAAGTAAAAAGGTATTGGGGTTTTTTAATTGGAATTTGTTTTGAACTTTTGTATTTAGATACGATATAATATTTATGTTTATCGATCTAGTTCCCGACTAAGTGTTGGCAGTGGAAAAAGTGCTCTACTTTGCTCTCTGTGTTTCTCTATTAGCTGAGGTTGGCCAGGAGTCCGTCATGCTACTTTAGCTGTTTTAAAATGAAAACATACTAAAAGATTCAACTTCCACAATATTTTTGTTGAACTTGAGTCATTTATATGATATTCATAAAATAATTACAGTTAATGCAGGTCAAAAAACCACAGTGGGCAGATACTGTAATGGAATTACAGGAAGACCGCAATAAATAAAGAGTTCAGTTCTTTCTTTTACTACTTAACTCCTTTCATCATAAGTTGACTTGAAATGCTGAATCAAACTTTGCAGTAAGATGCAAAGCTTATGTAGCACCTGCAAAATATAAGTAGAAATGTTTCTAACTTTCTCTTACATACTTCTGTTAATTTTTAGGTATGAATGTGAGGAATCCTTCACAACTCTGAATGTAGATATAAGAAATCACCAAAACCTTCTTGATTCTTTGGAACAGTACGTCAAAGGAGATTTATTGGAAGGTGCAAATGCATATCATTGTGAAAAATGCAACAAAAAGGTAATGCTTAATATATATTAGATTTGTGTACAACTGTAACGTTATAGCCTTACTAAGCTCAGTCTTAGTTCATGTTCAGGGAAAGAAAGTTACCCATTAGTTACTGAATGGGGTTGTTGTGTAAGAGTATATGAATGGAAGCTTAAGAGCTGATAACTGTTGATGTCTTTCTTTTTAGGTTGATACAGTGAAACGCTTGTTGATTAAGAAGTTGCCTCCAGTTCTTGCAATCCAGTTGAAACGATTTGATTATGACTGGGAAAGGGAATGTGCAATCAAGTTCAATGATTATTTTGAATTTCCACGAGAACTGGACATGGAGCCTTACACAGTGGCAGGTGTAGCTAAATTGGAAGGAGATGATGTAAATCCTGAAAATCAGATAATACAAAATGAACAGTCTGAAAATGAACACTCTGGGAGCACAAAATACAGACTTGTTGGTGTACTTGTACACAGTGGCCAGGCCAGTGGTGGACATTATTACTCTTACATTATCCAGAGGAATGGTGGAGATGGTGAGAAGAATCGATGGTATAAATTCGACGACGGAGATGTGACCGAGTGTAAAATGGATGATGATGAAGAAATGAAAAATCAGTGTTTTGGAGGAGAATACATGGGAGAAGTGTTTGATCACATGATGAAGCGCATGTCCTACAGACGCCAGAAGAGGTGGTGGAACGCTTACATTCTTTTTTATGAACGCATGGACACAATAGACAAAGACAATGAACTAATAAAATATATTTCAGAACTTGCTATCACCACTAAACCCCATCAGATTAAAATGCCATCAGCCATTGAACGAAGTGTACGGAAGCAGAACGTGCAGTTCATGCATAATCGTATGCAGTACAGCTTAGAATATTTCCAGTTCATAAAGAAGTTGCTTACTTGTAATAGTGTCTACTTAAATCCTCCTCCAGGTCAGTACCTTTGTGCAATAATTGTGGATTCATATATTTCAATGAGAGTTGTTATTTGTGTTTTCAAGAATTTGTCTAGCCAGCGAAAATTTTCTGCTTTCTGGTTTGAAGACTCTGTGTTTCTGGACTTCAAACATCTGTTGTCGAGTTGTTCATCAGTGACAACACGCCAGAATATTTAGCAAAAAAAAAGTTTCTATAAACTGTCAGCTATTACTCAGCTTATGTACTGACTCATGTTAAAATACTTAAGTTTGTGGGCTGTTCAGATGTATGTCGGCCTCCAGGTACCTGTCTTAAAGCCTACATTTTCAGATTAGACATTAGAAGCTAGAGGTTGTTTTGATCAAGTTCCTTGATAAAATTGGAACACAGTGTCCGGCAAAGTCTTAATCTGGAATCAATTAAAATATTAGACGTAAATTGCTTTTGCTTTGTCTACATGTGAGTGTTTTGATTTTTCTTTAGGACAAGATCATCTGTTGCCTGAAGCAGAAGAAATAACTATGATTAGTATTCAGCTTGCTGCTAGATTTCTCTTCACCACAGGATTTCATACAAAGAAAATAGTCCGTGGCCCTGCTAGCGACTGGTATCTTGTCTTTTAACAACAATTAAACTTTAGAAGTTTTGATGTCTATCAAAAAATTGAAGTTATATACATGCGACAGTAAAAAGTAATCTACCACATTTTCCCTTCTCTCTCAAATATATGGCTGAGATGCACATGAAAAGGAGGTGAAACTTTAACACAAAATACTGAAAAGAAACTGAGCCTTCAAACAAGCAGCTGCTCTGAAGAGCTTCAAAATTCTTCTTTACACAGAACTGAAATCTACCTTTTATCTATCTTTTTTGAAAAGAGTAAAGGAGTAGAATCTATCACTGCACAAAACTAATGGGTTATATATTCTGACATATTCATAATGGCTTGTTCATGGTTTTAAACAAAGCTTTCTTCAACCTGTTTTTGCAGCTTCTGTTAGTACTCTTATTTCTGAAAGGTATACAGTCTTTCAGGCTTGTTAGCAGAGTGCTTTATGTACATTGCTGCAGGGCCTGTGATGCAAAACTGATGCGTAACAAACAGTACATAGCACCACAGCGTTTTAGCCTTTAAGCTAGGTTATTCTTTGTTGGGGAGAGGAGTGTGTGTTATTGCTGGTGGAACTAGAGAGAAAATCTAGCAATCATGACGACTGGTAGTTCACCAGCAAGTAGTACGTACTTGTATAATGCATGGGAAATACGTACCTCAGTTTTTCCTCCAGTAGTGACTTTCAGAGCAGCTAAAGTTATTCCTGTTATTTGAAGAGATCAAGAGGAGTTCAAATACTGCTGCAGGAAAGTGGACAGAGTCACACGAGACCCACTCTGGAAGAGATATTTTACTCTTTGGATCGTTGAGGGCTTCTTTTAGATTTTTTTAAAGGAGAATATAAATTCCTGATAGGTGATATATTTAGTTACTAGTCTTCTACATAGCTCATGAAATGCAGCTGGTGTTCTCTGCTGCTCACCCTCTCCCTCATTTCCAATACAGAGAGATTGAAGGCTGCCAAGCTGATTGCTTTCAGTAGTATTTTGGAAGTTAGGGGATGTAATCTTGTATTCATTCTTATGAGTGATAGACGTAAAATGTGACAATGGAATCTTAGATTTTTAGTAGAAATACTTTAATTTATGATTGCTAGTAAAAGAGTATCATTATAGGAAATGCAATTGATCTGATTGTAAACATTTGTGAGCAAAAATGTTTGAGCATCACCTTTAACATGTTTGGGTTTGTTTTGTTGTGTTTTTTCATTGTTGTTATATTATTGGTTTTTTCTGCAAAATAATGTTTGCTAAAACTCATTAATGTCTCCATCTGGTCATAAACTCTGTTACATCATCTTCTATTTCAGGTATGATGCATTATGCATCCTGCTTCGTCACAGCAAGAATGTACGCTTTTGGTTTGCACACAACGTCCTTTTTAATGTTTCAAACCGCTTCTCTGAGTATCTTCTGGAATGTCCTAGTGCAGAAGTGAGGGGTGCATTTGCAAAACTTATAGTATTTATTGCACATTTTTCATTGCAAGACGGACCATGTCCTTCACCTTTTGCCTCGCCTGGACCTTCCAGTCAGGTATTTAGTTTTCTAACGGAAAGTGTGTGAAGCTTTGTCTTACTACTTTATTCTAAACATTTAATGTAAAGTAAATTCTGGAGTAGGTGCATTGGTGTTGACAGGCAAGTTGTACAGTCCATTTTGGGCTACGTAACATGATGTAGCTCAACCAGTTTGCGTGAGAGCTACATGCAGAAGGATTTGGTTTCCCCCCATGTGCAGATCTCTGCAAAGACTTACATAGTGAGAATGAGTTGAGCTGCAGGTGTGAAATCTGCAAAATAATAGTGGCATGTAAGGGGGTGAACGCTTGTTTGTCATTTAGAATTTTTAAAATATACAATCAATACACAAATAACAAAAAAAAAAACCCACAAAACCACATAGGACTTCCCTGAGTTTTCTTCCCCTGTATCCTGCAACATTGAAATTGTCAAATATTGTAACTGCATAGGAGTGGACAGTTGCCTGATTTTATACACCTAGAACTGACAAACAAAGTGCCAAAATCTTAGTGTAATACTTTCATAACTTTTTGTTTGCACTGTATTAAAATATATAAAATTGGCCTTTTTGAGCCTTTGCTTTGTCATCTTTTTTAATTCCTACATTAAGACACTTTTTATTTGTATTGTTCCGCTTACCTGCTCAGAATGTTTTCACTACTGTATCCAGCAAAAGAATTCGTAAGCTAAAGCTACTTGCACTTGGTGTACACCTGTGGAGGTGATTCAGTTATCTGTCTTGTTTCCACTTCGAACTTCATAGACTACCTGTGCTTTTCTGAGTATTTAGGCCTAGGTGCCATGGGAGAAAAAGCACGATTGAAAGCATATATTTACATAATTTCTTGGATCAACATGGTATTTAGTGATGGGAGTGTTTTCCCCTGTATGTCTGTCTGACTGCGTGAGATACAGAAGACTAACCATCTGCTGGTGTTTTGGAGCTTGGATGAATCCCGTACCTTTTAAGCAATTCTGATTTCTGCCACAGTAGAAAGAATAAATTAAATACAGATTTTATAGTTTCCACAACTAATATTAAAACTCTTATTGTTTTTATTAGGCATATGATAACTTAAGTTTAAGTGATCATTTATTGAGAGCGGTACTAAATCTTCTAAGAAGGGAAGTATCTGAACATGGGCGCCATTTGCAGCAGTATTTCAATCTGTTTGTGATGTATGCCAATCTAGGTAAGCAAATTACGTGTACTTTTACTGATGGCACTGTCATGAACTGGTTTTTATTAACAATACACAGGTGCCAGCAGGAGAATGCAGTTTTTCAGTCTCAGGCAGATTGTTACCATTAAGTGTCATATAAATGTTCTTTAGAGTCTCAGTGTTCCTCAGTTTAGTGTTTGGGACTTTAGTCTTCCTCCCATCTTTGGAAGATTAACTCAAGAAGCTTGGAGCGATAAGACAGTGTCCTTCTGAGACAGTATTGGGGTGAAAAAATGGAGAAAAACGTGATGATTTGCACAGGACTCATTTGCAGGGAGATCATGAAGTTCAGGAAGCTTGTGGGGCTGTCAACAGGTTTGAGGGTGAAGCAGTTAAATACAAAAGTTTATGGAGTGTCAATACAAATAATCATGCTTTGTCTGTGTATTCCAACTGTGCCTTTTCAATATTAATTTCTTTAGCTCACCTTTGAAGGTCACAGCTATGAATGCAACACTGTAACTGTATTTATCTTCCCTTTTAAAAACTCTTTAGGATGCTGAGGAAGTAGCTCAATCTGTATATATTCTTAGACATCATTACTTGCCAGAATGCTTTCTTTCACCATGGGCGTCACAGGAGGTAAAAGAATGCAAGAATCAGGAAATTCCAGTATAAATTTAGCAGATACTTGTAGTTCCTGCAAGATAAACAAGCAAGAAAAGCCAGTAGTTTTACAATATAGGAAGGCTTAAGTAAAGTTCTTCCAGGCTTGAGACAGTGATTCTTTTCATAAAGACTAGAGTCCTAAATTTTCTGATGAAAGATTAAATTCCATTCTAAGATTAAATTAGAGATTGAGTATGATGGCAAATTAGGATTTATTTTTATCATATTCAAATGCAGGAGTAGTAGTTCTACCTGTATTTCCAGGTGCTACACTTCAGACTTGTAATACACATGCTATAAAGTAACTGAGAGGAGATGATTTTCAGTTTTGTGGTGATAGAAAATATAGTGACTGTGGCACTTCCAGCATCACCCTTTTTTCTTCAGGACCTTAATTGTATCCAAAATTATGAAAATAGAAATAAGTATAGACTTGGAAGCATTCAAAAACTTGTATTAAATTGTGGATTATGTAAATTCTTGACATAGAAACTCACTTGCCTACATACTAAGAAATGAATAATACTATCTGAGATAACTATTTGAAACAAAAAGTATTTTTGCAGTTAAGCTGCGTTGAGTGTTATTCACATTCAAGTGAACAGCCATACTCATGCTTTCTTTTATGCTGAAGATAATTGGTTTCTCAGGTGGGTTAATCCATTGCTGCTTTATATATTTACACGTGGGAAGAGCAATTAAGAGTAATAAAATGCAAGTCAAATGAGCAAGGGATTGTTTTTCACTCTCAGGTTGATGAGGGTAGTTCATATCTGGTGAATCATCAGAGAGCTCTGTGTTCTTAGCTTCCCCAGTTATTAGTGTACTCCATTGGGGGCCCCTTTTTTTGTTTTACATGAGATCACCTAAGGGATAAAGCATCTTTCTCTGGGAAGTTCTAAAGAAGATACCGTATTCTTCTGTAGTGGTAGCCCATCATACTCCCCTTCTTACTCTAATACAAGACATTTTCATCCTTTTTGTAAAGTAGTATGAAGCTAGGAGATCCAGTTTGCTTGGGGATTGTACAAAGTGCCCGTAACACTGAGCAACTCAACCATTGCTGGTTATTATCTCATGCAGGCAAGTTATAAATGTGACTTTTTGTTAGGTTACTTTGTGGCTTAATTGTTAAGCAAGGGAGTTATTTCAGTATTTCCATATAGCATTGACATCCAGAGAGATCTGGAAACTCTTTCATGTGGGTAGACAATTTTAAAGGAATTTAATTTCCTATCTTTAAAATTAATGCAGGCAGTTGTGTTAATTTCATTTCAGCTATAGTGTATGTTGCTTTCATATGCTTTGTCTACCAAAGCATTTTCTGTTAGGCAGGATTCTGTCGTGACCCCCAGAGTAGACTTAGTATCATTACAGAAAAGAGAGATGCAATTCTTCTGCTGTAACTTATGTTCTCTTCTTTATTAGCTTTTCATAGTCAGTGCACTTGAGGCCTATGACTAGGAAAGCACTCAGAAGCCAGACAAGAAATCTTGTTTTCTGGATCTGATGGTTATCACAATCTACCCAGCAAATATAAGCATGGAAATATTTAGCAACTGTGCTTGTCTTACAACTGTTAAGTTCTAAAACCTTCTGCATAGATGTAGAGTGTCCATTCAGCAAAAGCTACAATAAATCATTCCTGCAGTACCCCAAGTTCTGTGAATAAGGATCAAATTGTCTGACATTTTGAGAAGTTAAATAATATGTTATTCACATCAAAGCAAGGCAGAGATCAGTCCTAGAAATGCTGTAACTCTAAAACTAACATACTATAAAAGAGCTCTAATAAGGTGTTAAATGGACTCCTTCTAATCAGAAAGATGGTAGATAAGGTCCAGTTTCAGAGTAAGAAAAAAACTTGCAAATGTATTAAGTGTCATGGCTTTTAACCAAATTAAGAAACAGAACACAAGGTCTGAAGAGACATACTGAATGTACTGGTAAGTATTTGTGTAGTATGTGCAAAGTATTCTTGCAATAAAGCTAATTGTTTGGATTTTTTTCATTAGTTTGGGGAGTTTTTCTCATTTTGTTTTTTCTGGTATTTTCTTGATTTTTGTCACTCATTTATACTTTCAGCATAGGACGGCACAGTAGGAAATGTCTTAAAATTGTAATTGATATGGTGGATTTCCATCATATGATGATGGGAAGACCAACAAAATATACTGTGGGAGGTGTTGATCCTCTCCTGGGCCTCACAATGAAAAGGTTAATTATTTATCCAAAAGACTTGTCTGAGATTTTGCTATTAACACAGATGCTAGTTGCTTAAATGCTAATGAGCACTGTTAGTAATTGTAGTCATTTACAACTCTCCTTCAGTGTGATTTTTCAGCTACACATAATCTTCTTCTACACCTCTCTTCATTTGATTAAAAGTATTGTCTTCCTCCCTGTCCCCGTAAAGGTGTAGCAGAGAAGACACAACTTCTGAAACTAAATGTTCCGGCAACCTTCATGCTTGTGGCTCTGGATGAAGGTCCAGGTCCACCAATTAAATACCAGTATGCTGAACTGGGGAAGCTATACACTGTAGTGTCACAGCTGATCCGTTGTTGCAATGTGTCATCGCGGATGCAGTCTTCTATCAATGGTATAGTGGATTTTAAGTTCTCCTTAGATTAACTGAATATCTCAGCAAATGACTCTTGTGCATATTTAGCTATTTTGTGTAAAATGGATTGGCTGGAAAAATGTTTGCCTTTGATTTTTAGCAACTCCTTTTCTTTAAAGACAGAAATCTCTTTGTAAGCAAAACTGATTTGCTATACTAAAAAACACAAGACCAGAAGTCTGTTCTGGTTTTCATACTTCTTAGCTTATTCCTTAAAGATAGAGTAAAACAGCTGAATAGAAAAGTGGTAGTTGATTAATTACAAAATAGTAAGTATTTTAGAACAGTTTAAACTCATTGTAAAGAGTCGTATAAAGATCTTTTGATTCTGAGTAGGCAATAAAATAGTAGATCACTTTTGCATTAGCAGTACAAAAATAATCTGCTCAGGAAAACACTAGAGCAGGCCCTGAAATAGCAAATGCTGCATATGAGTAATGCTGCATTGTTGTGGATAACTCTTGAAAATTATGTGGTGCTTGTTTGCAGAGGACACAATGAACAGAAGCCAGCTATTTAATTTCTAAGAGATAAAATATCGGTTAGAAATTGTTGAACCGAAGTATAAGTCATTAATATCTCCAGTAGTTGAATAGGGTGCAGTTATTTTTGAGGAATGGTGATAGAATGTTGAGCTATGTGGACTTCATAGCCTGTATATGTACATGTTCTATTAAGCATATTTTAGAGAACCTAATTAGGAACTTGTAGAGAAGCTGTTTAATGGCACACTCATTACAGTTTGATGTGTCAGGCTGTAAAGTCAATAGACTAGAATGTGCTACAGTAAGATTAATGAAAAGTTTTCTGCACTATAATAAGCTTCAGAATCATTTGGCAATTTTGGTTTGATTTAGTTTAGTTTCTAGTGCGTTATTTGAGGCTTACACTGAAAAGACATTTAAGCTATGAAAAATAATTGTAAATTCACTGTATTCATAGTGTTGTACTAAAAAAAAATTAGTTTGTATGAGCATTACTTTGACTACTAATTATGATTACTATTTGCAGAGTCAAGTTATTTTTGCTTCAGCATATTACATTAGAAAATCCTCCCTTGGACGTCTGGGCATCTTCAAACAATAACTCCAAATACTGCTAAATTTAGAAGCATCAGGAGCAAATCAACAGTCTTTTCCTTCCACAGAATGAAGCTTACTAAATAAGATACATTAATTTTGTGCTTTCAAGAGTATATTACTTCTCTCTATACTCTGGAAAGTCAGATGGGACTGTTCTGACATAGATATTCCACTGAACCCTTTCACGTCGCTGAGTGAAGTAAATAGATCTTGTGTCTTAAAATTTGATAGGTTTGAGCTGTATTACACAAGCAGTGAAGCAGATAAATTCATAAGATAAGAGGATTTCACTGAATAATTTCTCTTCTTGCATATGAACTTGTCTCCAGCTGTTCTGCTTTGATTATCCCTGTAATCTTATCTGAGAGGGAGAAGCAGCTCATTCAGGCAGCAAGCGTCAAGCATCACAACCAGAAAGCTTAAGTTCTTTCACCTCTTAGGGAAGAATTTGGGTTTTTTTCCATCTGTTGTTTTTTCAGTTAAACTAGTGTCTACACCAAAAGTTTTTCAGTACCTTTTCATCTGTAATAACTGTTTGTTCCAGGTAATCCTCCACTTTCCAACCCTTACGGTGATCCTAATTTATCTCAACCTATAATGGCACTTCAGCAGAACGTAGCAGACATTTTGTTTGTGAGAACTAGTTATGTGAAGAAAATTATTGAAGATTGCAGCAACTCTGAAGAGACCATCAAGTTGCTTCGTTTCTGCTGTTGGGAGAACCCTCAGTTCTCTTCCACAGTCCTCAGTGAACTTCTTTGGCAGGTAAAAACAAAAAACTAGGAGAAAAATGGGAGTATAAATCTGTGTTTATTCTGTGTTTATATATACAAATGTTGTATTAAATACTGCATAGGTGCTAGATAAAGCAACTTTCCTTAAGATGTCAGTATTTACACTCTTGGATCTATATTTCATGTTTGAGTCCTGTGAAAAATCCTTTTATGTGTTTAGGAAAGCAATTGACATGAGTTAGGAATATCACATTAAGGATGGAAATTAAGAAAACTGGAGTGGTTTTTATGTATTGCAGGAGCATTTCCTGAAGCTTTTCTGTCAGTACCCGTAAGAGAGCTTCTTCTATTGCAGGGAAAGTTAGTCATGTCCTAAGATCTCCCTTGTATTTGTTATATGTTCATAAGGTTCTTTTTTACAAGCCTGCAGAACATACTTGGTCTCAGACTCAGGAAAGCATCTTTATAACTGTCTTGTCATACGTTTCCACTCCCAAGTAAATTTTTTACTTCTGTTAGCTCATCTGTATTATTCACTTCTTTTTCCATGTAAACATCACATTTTTCTCTGTCCCTTTCTTTGGTGCTTGAAGGAAGTGTAATAAAAATCACTTCACTCCTATTTTGCAGGCCATGTGTTTTATGTTTTAACATAACCTTTGAACATAGTGTCTTAAAGTAGCAATATCATAAAAAAATGCCATTTTGTAATTTTGCTTTTCTAAAGGGATTTTTAAGGTAGCTTCTTTACCGTTTAATGCTTGAGGGCTCAGATTAATTGTGTTAGAAACTCTGGAGGAAACATTTTGTCCTTTACAAAACCTACTGGTTTTTTTTGTTTTTGTTTTTTTTTTTTACGAAATCCACCAAAGCAACAAAAAAACAACCCAACAAAAACATAACCCAAAAAAACCCCTTACACAGTCAACATTTTCTTTAAAATGAATATGTATCTTGAAATATCCTTTAAATTACAGTAGACTTCACTTCAAATGGATTGTGTTCTTGTATTGCACCGTGCTTCAAGGAGTTCTTTCTCTGCAATTTTACTTTAAGGTTGCATATTCCTATACATACGAACTTCGACCTTATTTGGATCTGCTTCTGCAAATCCTATTAATTGAGGACTCTTGGCAAACTCACAGGTTAGTATTTACCTGTCTCTTTATAATTCAAGATTATTGTGTTTTGTACAATTAGTTTTCCCAGCAGTTCTGTTGCTACTCCTTTCAAGTGGTTTGTTGTAAATATATATTAAATCAAAATACAGAAATAAAACATTTTTCTTCCACTTTAGTGGAAGAAATTTATCTACATTTTTTAGGTAAATCTACAGTTTTTCACTTTGACCTTCCTTACTTAGTCCTGTAACAAGACTTTTCCCATACAAGATAATGTGCTACTTAGGCTAAACTCATGAATGTTTACTGTGAGGTGCTTGGATGACTTCGAAACATCTCATTCAAGAGGGTCCAGTGATAGCCTGGTCTTACAAAGAAGCACATGAGTGGTAGTAGTGATACCAAGACATGCATAAAGTGTGAACTTGGGAGAAAAGTGTATTTCATACATAGATATGTGATCAGATTTCAAGGTAATTTTCAGTATATAAATATTCATCCAGTTCAAACCTAATTTCTGTGTGCTTACAGAGTAAGGCTATCGAAAATTGAGAGTTAAAAATATAATTACTGCAAATACTGACAGTTTGAGAGAGTAGTAAATTTTTCAGAAGTTTTGTGTGGAAGTTGTAGTAGGTGAGAGATCCATCCATCTCTTTCAAGATGTCGCTGTTACATAAGAAGTTAATACGAGTAGTATCAGATCTATTAAATTGTTGGCAGCCATGCGTCATATGACATTTAAAATACTTTGTGTAAGGATACACTTGCCATGTGCAATAAGGGTATTGGACTGAACTCATGGACTTAACCTGTAGAAACAGACTGCACTTGCCTAGCCTTAATTTTGAAGATGCTCTGGGAAGAAGTGAGAGTCTGACTTATCACCCTCCAAAACACAAAGGCCAAGTTGGAGAGATTTCTTCATTTTCATTTGGAATTCAAGTTTAGCCAAGGGATAAGAATACCCTTTATACATAGCTTTTCAGTTTTGCCTATGTATGTAGGTGTAATGCACATATAAAGCAGTTTGTTTATATTTTCCTCATGATAAACAAACTCTTCCATAAGATGTCTTTTAAATCTATAGTCCTTCAGCTGGAGGCTTGGCATACTTTTGTAGACGTGAAGTAAAATAATACATATTAGGGTAGAAACACAGGTGAGAAGCCACGAAAGTGGTCATTTGAGGTAGTGCTGTATTTGAAATAACAGGTTGTGAAGGAGGTTGAATGTTAACAGTATGGCTTGCAGTATACTTCGATCACTTCGTATTCAAGATTGCAGTCATAGCAGTGTCTGTTAGAACTGTGTCGGTCTTCAGCAAAGGGGTACTAAGTGGCAAACTGCGGTCATCCTCTAATTGCTTGTTGCCACATCTGGCAGTAGCTTGAAGTTCTGGACTCTGCCCTGGTCTTGTAATCAGCTTTGTCTTTTCTTTCAAATAAAACCCCTGATGGCATAACTTTCCGTAGTAAACAATAGTATCTTCTCACTCTTAGAAAACTAATGTCATCTGATCTTATACAAGGCACATCCCTTAGTGCTCCTTATGTCTTTATACTGCCAAGTGGCAGCTGCTCTGTTTTGGCATCAGACCCACTTTTATAAATTTGTCTTGATTTGACAAGTTCAGTCACCAGGTTTGAGATAATAGTGTTACAAGTACCATTAGGATAAGTCAGCTGAAGTAAAGAGCATCGTCACTTTACAGATGGAGCCTAGGTTGCTGGTTGTCTGGAGTCTATTTGCTGACTGTTGCCACGGCTACAAGGAAGGAGAGCAATTGCTTTTCCTACAATGAGCATACAAGATGTCAGTGTAGATTCTATGCCCTCCTGACTTTTTTTTTTCCAAATCGAAAGTATGTCAATTCTTGCACAGTTTTAGTGTGGCAATTAATTCCTCTACCTTTTGTTTGAGAGCCGAAGGCACAGAAAATGGACTTAGTTCTGGAGAGTGCCCAAGTCCTTTATCCACAGGCACAAATATACCTACCATTCATTCCTCTTCAGGGGAACTGCATCTAAGAGTGTGTACCTTTGAGAAGCATAACTATAATACAAGTAGCCATTCTGCTGAGGATTTAACTCTTCCCAATTCTGTAAGGGCCTCTTGCATTAACAGCTCTATTTTGTAAATGAAATTTAGTTTTAAAAAAAGTCATAAATTATAATTATCCAGTTGAGTAGATTACTGGGATTAGAATTAAACCTACTTACATGTATCTCATTAAAAATGTAAATATTACCCCATGCTAGATTTTAAGCTGCGTATGTGATGGGTCAAGTTAGTCTTCTGATTTAAAAAAAAACCCCAAACCTCTTTACTAAAACCAGAAGTCAGAGTACAAGCTACCCCTTTATAATTACGTTGTCAGTTAATTAAAAAACTCTTTTAACGCTTGAAGTTTTGGTGTTTGGTTTTCTTTTTAGGATTCACAATGCACTTAAGGGAATCCCGGATGACAGAGATGGACTATTTGACACCATTCAGCGCTCAAAGAATCATTATCAGAAAAGAGCTTACCAGTGTATAAAGTGCATGGTAGCTCTCTTCAGCAACTGTCCTGTAGCCTACCAGATCCTTCAGGTGATGCCTTTTGTTCTGTTTCTTGATGCATTTTTCTAGTCCTGTGTTAAAAAATGAAAAATCACAAACCAAAAGCCTAAATAACAAACCACCACACACAGCAACCACCGCCACCATTATTCAATTTCCATCACCTCGATGAAATTGGAACTTCCAAATGCAACTCACTTGAACCTTCCTATATCAGAATATCAATAAATGAGATTGGGAACAACTGGGTTACATTTACATTCACGGTTCTGTGATGCAGCTGCACATCTGCAGACTTCATTTCAAATTTGAAGTCTTTTTGCAAAAAAGGGTATTTTGGGGAGTTTTTTTTTTAAACAGCAGCATATATTGTTGGTGGTCTTTTGTCTAATTGCTGATGTGTAGGAAAGGGAGAACAGATCTGTTTTGAGAATAGACAAAATAATTCTGAATTGTCAATTTTCCATCTGCAGAGCAATGGAGATCTGAAGAGAAAATGGACCTGGGCAGTAGAATGGCTTGGAGACGAGCTTGAGCGTAGACCATACACTGGCAATCCCCAGTACACCTACAACAACTGGTCTCCACCAATACAGAGCAATGAAACATCAAATGGCTACTTTCTAGAGAGATCACACAGTGCTAGGATGACTCTTGCAAAAGCTTGTGAACTCTGCCCAGAGGAGGTAAAGAATTAGTTTGACATCTGGTAAAAAACTGAAGTGTTTATATAAGTAATGAACCTTAGCAACAGTCTTCAGTCATTACAGCAGTAACACATTTTGTAAGTATTTTATGAATCAGTGTTTGTGGTTTGATTGGTTACAGTTACATACTGCGGTGCCTTTGACCATTTAAAGTAGATTGTGAGTGGGTCTGCTTCTCCAATAATACATTGATAGTGAGAACTTCTATGTAGTACAATACAAGCTCTGAGTGACACGGTGGAGTGGAATTTTTTTCTCTGGTTGTGTCTGAAACCGTTGTTTACATGTAGGATTGGTTCTGGATAGAACGCTCATAATGTGTTTTACCCAGATAAATTAAACATTTTTTCGAACTTCAGGAACCAGATGATCCTGATGCCCCAGATGAACACGAGTCTTCACCACCTGAAGATGCCCCACTGTATCCCCATTCACCTGGTTCCCAGTATCAGCAGGTAAAAGCTCAGAACCAAACCATTTATTCAGAGTTCTTGGTTAACTGTTTTTAGCATTTATGATAGCTTAAATTATAGGCATTTAGCCAGAAGCATGTTATTGTCAGATATCACGCTTGGAGGAATAAAGTTAAAGATACACCTCCATTTTGCCAATAGCAACCATCAGAGTGTCAGGTGAGAATTTTAATGTTACCAGACCAGGGATTAATTATCCGTAGAAGGAGCAGGAGGACAGATGTCATCACAGTCTAGTGCGTGCTGAATTTGGTTCTGTCGTATTTGTTGCCGTCAACAATATTTTGTGAGTTGCTTTCTCGTTTTCTAAATACAAAATTAAGCCTCAGGGCCTGCATTTCTGTTTGGGTAATTGGAAGACTTTCAGAAAAATGTAGGTGTCTGTGGTACAAACAGCTTGTGCAATGAACACTGATCTATAAGCCTTACAAATACATAGAAAATCTAAATAATTTTGTGTTAAATGGCTGCTTTGTTAACATCTTTCACTGGAGAGCCAGATCTGAAAGAAATAATAACCAGTGTTTCTTACTGAATTAAAACTATTTAGTAGATCCCCCCCACTTAGTTGCCTTTTTTTTTTTTGTTCCAATTTGTTTTATATATTCCAAATCTGCTAATTTAATTTCCTTTCCTGCCCAAACCCATTTTCCCTCCATCTTGCTTTCCTTACTTGGTGTTCTCAGCAGAGCAGTTGGTAAGTCATGCAGATTTTCACCACTTCTTTCTGAGCTCCGGAGTTCAGACACCTACCGTAACCTCACCGTTACCCATGTGATGTGTTCACTTTCTTGCAAGAGACGGCATTTCTCACTAACACACACAACTCTCATATTGCTGTTTTTCTCTACAGTTGGTTAAACTCTGCAAAACGGTAGATAGATGGAATGTTTTCATTTGCCGGATGTGCGTAGGACTTTTTTAATTGGGGTAGAGCATCTGCAGAAAAGTACTGGTACAGATTTCATTCAGTTCTGTAAGGTTAACGTTTTCCCTCTTAAAAAGGAAAGTATGCTGCATAAATACAGGTATGCTTTTTTCCGTTGTCTTAGGAAAAAAAATCCAACTGGTTGAATCTGGTGCTAAAACACACGTGCAGTTTAATATCCACAACAGATAGGCAGCCTTTTTTTCATCTCTCTTTCTTCTTTCTTGCTGCTTTTGCTTTGCATGTAACTGTTTGTTATTCAACAGCTGAGATGGCTGTTTTAACTAATCCTTTTACCTTTACAAGTGGAAAGTTTGTTTGTCTTCTGTGCAAATGAACAAGGTAAGTGAAAGATGCGATGCAGAGAAATGAAGAACCTGTGATGTGTGTCCATAGAGTTGTCGGCGTGCCGAAGGACACCAGAGGCTCAGCGTGCTTGAAGGATGCTTTTCAGTAGTGTGAATGTTAAAATGGGAAAGCAAGTAACACGTTGTGAAGCCGCCCAGGAGTTTAATGTCCCTTTAAAATGTTTATGCTTTGTTACAGAATAACCACGTGCATGGACAGCCATACACAGGCCCGGCAGCACATCATATGAACAACCCTCAGCGAACTGGCCAACGAGCACAAGAAAACTATGAAGGCAGTGAAGAAGTTTCCCCGCCTCAGACAAAAGATTAGTGAAATGCACATAATCGATTAACTTGCTCCATCAAGACTGTGCACCCAGGCCTTACAGTCCAACCTTTCTCTGTGTCTGGCTAATATTTAAAACTAGAAAAAAACTATTCCTAATCAACATGGAGTGGAGAGTCTATTCACTGTCTTATCTGCAGAAAATTGCTGTCAATATATAACCCGCCTGCAGTGGAAAGTGTATAGTGTTTTGTAATAAATGGCCTGATGCTAATGTGTAAATGGCAAAGGTGTATATAGTATATTAATGTTTGACTGTTAATTCTTGAGCAAGAAACATTTTTTTTTGTCTTGATGAGACTCACAGATCTACAAAAAAAAAACAAAAAAAAAAACCCAAAAAAAAACCAACAAAAAAATAATTTCTTGATATATCTGCTGCGCTCTGCAACCAGTGTCGCCTGCCTCGGGGCAGCCGGATCAACTCCTTTACGAAAAAGCCTATCCATGTCAACCACGAAAATAGTTTCATGTTAATTCTTTGCCACTGGAGTCGATTTTACTATGAGCAACGTAATGGCTGATAACCTTTTAATTATTTGGTTGATGTGGAAAATTGGTGATGTAACATTGTTTCTAGATCTTTTTCTCATTGCCTTTTTCATTCTGGTATTAGGTTAATCACTTTGAAGCTATAGTTATGCTGTAACATTTAGCATGGCTTCACACCAGGTTAGTGTAGCCAATGAGGGGGAAAGAAACAACAAGAAAAAGAAAAAAAAAAAAACAACCCAAAAACCCTGACGTGTACCGACAGCAGTTGTCCCAATGTGACAACTGTCTTGCTCAGAACCTTTTCTTCTTACACCTAGACTATAAAATGGGGAGGGGAAAAATGTGACAAACAAGTGGTTTTCAGTTTCAGGTGTGTTCCTCACATCTGATGTTTGACAGTTCTGTCTCTGGGTGGGATAAAGAACACTTAGTTTTCAGTAATAGGAATTTAAAAGATTTAAAACAAATATGCAAAAATTTGCTATGCCAGGATGCCTGGAGCATAATAGACTGTATTTGGTGTGCTTGTTTTGTTTCTTTGGTAGAGCTTATTAGATAAACTTCTAACACTTTCCTTCTACTGCATCCCAGTGAAGTGGAAGTCAACAAAATCACACAGTACTTGTGAGTGCCACTGCACCAAGTTAACTTGCTGGTTTTCTGCTCGTTCACAGTTCTACTTGAAAGCGAGAATCGTCATAGCTCTTCATCCATTTTACAGGAGATCTTAACATTAGAAGCAGGGTTTGATTATAAAAGAAACTACTGGTTAGTCAAATACAATTCTGAGGTATCTCTATTCCAGAATAAACATTTGTTTAAAGACTTCGAGAAACGCATCAGTAAATACTGTATTTAAATGAAAATTGGTAACTTGAATGTGTGTAATTTTTTTGGAACCTGTCTAAAAACCAAATACCCCTGCAAAAACAGATACAGCCCACCCTATACTATTTAAATATTTTGCTGTTTTATTTTATAGAAATTATTTTGCTGAATTCACAAATAGAATTTGATTTAAGAAGAATGTTTTGTCCTGTGGTGTGTGTTGTTTTTTGAGTGTTTTTTTTTGTTTTGGTTTTTTTTAAATGGACTGCACAGAAAGGTGAATTCTGTGCGGTGGCACTATGCTGAATTCTGGAACAACAGTCACATTGAGATTCTGTGCACAAAAGAAAAAAAAAAAACAAACTAATCTGGCCCTTAAGAATAAAATAATCAGGACAATTACACTGTAAAAGTTTCTTAATGTGATTTATCTTGTACTTTTTGTATGTTTTTATATATACATATATATATATTTAATGAGCACAAGCTTGATGGTGTTTTTTACAAATTAGTCGATAGACACAAAGCTGCTTATCAAATTAAAGGTCTGTAGTTTTGAAGTAAACAAAGGCAAATTCGGTCACAAGCTCATTCTTACGCATTTAGTACGATAAAGAGACACAGAAGATTTTTGAACGTGCCGTGGAGTGATGGTCGCTTTTACGCTTCCATGTTTTTTCCCTCGTGCTCAAGTCACTTCAGATTTTTTTTCGTGGTTTTTTAGTAGCACCACTTGACTTGAACTTAATAAATTTGGGGGAAGTGCCCTCATTTATCTTTGGGAATGCTTGTTGGAGGTTTTAACTGAATATTCTGCCCTGAGCACTCAAGTTTAAATAGTTCTTATTTATTTGGACCAGTAATTGTTAAACGAGCCATCTTCTCGGAGGCAATTAGGACTTATTTTTTTACTATGTAAGTGAAATATATGAGCTAGTTCAGCCTTGCCAAATGTGTTTGCTTTTAATAGTGCAGTGATTGTAGGGACGTGTCTAACCTGTCACGCTTCAAGGCTGTGGCTCTGTTGAGTCACACACGCCCCTGTCCCGGGGTTGAGAACGACTGCGGTGACAGTTGTTTCCCAGGCGGCATGTTGAGAATGTTGTTGTGTCTTTGAGGAAGGGAAGCCTGTGGTGTTTGTTTGCAGCTGCTGCTCCTCAGTGGATAGCTACGGTAAAAAGGTGCAATGTTTTCATCTTCATTCTGGGCTAAACAGTTTTAAATTGTACTTAACAACTACTGTGCAAGCAGAAAGTTTCATGTGCGTGTTACTGTCACGGCGTTTTGGCAGCCGTCATTTTCAGGCTGTGGCACACTTCAAAATAGTCCTCAAAGTGCCTAAAGATTGAATTCCTCCATCACCAATTCAGTCCCGCTTTCTGTTCAAAACAGTTGCTGGGGAGTCTCTGGTCTTCCGTAAAATGAGCCAATAAATAGAGTAATTGCTCATCTTCCTGACAAGGTAACATCAGGAACTGAAAATTCACAGGTGATGTTACAGGGTGGTTAATGGGTTGTTTGGCCTCCAGGCAAACCCATCACCTCAGTCCTCAGAATTTCTCCTTCATGTACATTTGGATTGTGGTTGGTGATTAAAATGAGCTTTTAACACTAACAGCAACAAGTGTTAAAATCAGTACAGCCATACATAAAAGTAATGTATTTACTATTTGTATATCAGTAAATGTACGAAGTTTCAGTCATAAAACTGCACAGGGTTCAGTCAAAGCTCATTTGCCACGCACAGCCTGATTTTGTGGGGATGCACAAGCAGAAAGGGACTCTGCCTGGCTTGGAATTTTTTGGATGAATTTCCCTGCTAACTACCAGCTCTCGAAAATGTAAGTTCTCTGTTTTTAAAGCCAGTGTATCTTGCTGAAATTGAGACAGAGAGAAATTAAATTCCACAATGGCTTTTATTTTTTTTTCCAGAGTGAAACTTTAGATGACATGAAAAAATAGTGGTGGTACTTGCTGTTATTATGCCTTCTCGGACACTTTGTTGTGCCTAGCTTGTGTGTTTCAGCATATGTATCGTGACAAAGCACTCACACTTCCAAAACTTTCTATATATTTCCTGAGTTCCAGGAGAGAGAATGAGACCAGCCATTCTGCCAAAGCTAAAATAGGCAAAAATTGGCAGCTGTAGCAGTTCGCTTCGGTTTTGGTTTCAATAAATTTTGTCTACCTCTGAGTCGCTTGCCAGAAATGAATAGGCTGATACACTGTGTCAAGGCCAAGTTTTGTCAGGGATTGTGTTGTGTTTCAGTTACTAGGCATTGCAATGATGCTTTCAGTGCAATGAGTTTAGCTTCAAATGAAAGTTAAAGACTGGCTGCATAAATTAGAGGGAGAAGTGGCGTGTTAAGAAATGTGCAGAGTAACCAGTTAAGTGTTTAAACCCTGTTAATCCCTACTGGTAAAATCCACATTGAAGTTCTCCCCTGTCGTGAGACACACACCTTAATTTGTGGGAGGGTGAGATGCTGATGCTGACCACGCATTTCTGAAGACAGAAGTGGGAGTTTCCCATTTGTAGCCCTGTTCCAGCATAGTGTGATCAGTACGAGAGCAATTTTGGCTCTCTGTCTTCTTGACTCCTGTGCTCCCCATCATGCTCATGACGGCGCTTTTCTCACAGTCGTGAGATCTTGGGAATAAAGCATAAACTTGTGTTTTATCCAGAGCAAGGAGAGGCTTTCTGAGGGAGAAGTAGGAACCGTCTTGTACATACTGCACACTGCACAGTGGTGCTAAAATAAACAGGTTTTTGAAAGAAACCCAGATACATCCTTCTGCACGATTTCTGTCCCTCTTGCAAGTGCTCTCGTGGGGAAGACGACAGCAAATGTCTCCGTAAAGCTCAGTGTATTTTCTTCCTGGTACAGATGGCTGTGCAGCAGTGGCAGCAGCACAAGGAAGACACCCCATGGATGCCCCCCATACTGTCTCAGGGCATCCTTTACACCTGCCTTCCCTTGGTCTTTAGGGTTTATAGTGGTGATACATTCATTTATGCCGAGCCTTGCCCTCACAGACCAGACAGCTCTAGAGGGGCTTTAACCCAAGCCGAGCACCAGCACTTTTTAGACTTCTTAGGGTTGGTACTATAAACATCCTTTTTATTTTGAAGGTATAAAAATTTTCCCTTAAACTGTTTCAAGGTATCAAATAGCCATTCTTTTCTCCTTTTTTTTTTTTTTTTATTACAAGATGAAGCATTCAGTCTTGCCCCTGCAGCATCTGCTACCGTGGACTGTTGACAGAAGTGTGTTGACATAGGTTACAGCATCTAAATTCAGACATGCTTGTCCTGTCATCTGAGTGTTCATATGTTTTTTTTCTCCCAATGCAAGCTGTGGTGGTTCATGGACTTCGATGGCACTCGTGTACGAGTCCTGGTGCTTCCGGCACCGTAAGAGCTGGAGTTGGGGATGTGCTACAGGGATCAAGGCAGATAAGTCATCGGGTGGCACAAGACAGCTATCTCACTGGTTTTATTTACGTCGATTTGCAGACAGTGGAATTAAAACAAGCACGGGAGAAACAGTTTCTGAAGGAGAACAAACGCTCTCCTAAATAAGGGCTAACTTTTCATCAAGTTTTAGATACCTGATTCTGCATTTTTTAGCTTTAGAATTCCTTAAAGCCACTTTTTTGATAATAAAACTGACCTATAGGCTTTTTCCTTGGAAGGAATGTTAATGTAGCCTTAATTACAATCAGCACAATTCTGAAACGACAGCGTCGTTCTTCAGTGATAAAATAACATGCAGATGTTTTCTAACAGTGAGATAACCTTGAATAATGAGAACAGGAGAAAAAGGAAAACGGGTTCTATGAATTCATCCAAAATCTAAACCCTAGAAAAACAGCCAGTGCAAGAAAATAAGATAATTTCGTCCTTTTCTGCTTATACACTCTGTAAAATGTTAATTTTTTACTTTTAATTTGCAACTGCTGTTGTAGTAACTTGGGGTGTGTTGCCCTGAGCAGCGTCGGATGCAGAGTTTGCAGCTTCCTGATGCATTTGCAGTTCTGGCCCCTTTCGTCTTTACCAGAGAAAAATCTTCGATGTTTGTTTTTCCCATACAAGCTGGTTCCCTGATGCACATTTCCATCTTCATTGTCCTGGCGTGCTCTTTCTGTTTTCTTACAATGACTGTGACTGGATAAATCCCATCCAAAGGTGGTTTCACCTGAGCTGTTAAGCGAGAAGTTACATTCCTCTTCTGTAACAATACCTCTGTGGACGCAGCTTTTAAAAGATACTGGCCTCTTTTTTTTTTGTAGCTTTACTTACTGGAAAGCTGCTCAGTTCTTGCCCATCACTCCTAAACTCCTGCCCATCATTTCTTGTAATTCGTTATACCAAGTTTCTCACCCTGCATTGCCAGGACCTTTTTCTATTTGATATTTCTGTGTTTTCCTGGAATCAAATCCCTTCATTTGCCATGATGGTTTGTACCTCCTCTTCAACCTACACCTGCTGTTTTGCTGTAGCTACTGCAAAAGAACCACATTTGCCAGGCAGCTTGGCTCTCCAAACCAGAGCCTCTTACAGTGCAGGTAGCGAAAGCCACATCCTGGACTAAGGGGGCTTTGTCTTCTCTAAAATCTCACCAGAATCTATGTGGGATATGAAAGCTCCACGTTACCAATGACAGTCTTGAATTCAAATAGCTTGCAGTGTACTGAGTTTGGGCGGAGTTGGAGTTTTTTGCTTTGTTTTCTGCATTGAACGGTTCATTTCTACAGGTGAATAAAGATGGTAGTCTCTCTGGAATCTATTTTGCAAAAGAAGGCTGGTGGAAAACCTGGATGCTTCTTAATATACTTGATTGTGTTTAAATATCTGGTAAGTGCTTTAGAGTGCTTAGAAAATCAAACTCAAAAGCTTTGAAACACGGAGACAAGGTCTTGAAGATTTGATGATACTCAGAATTCTACCTGTCATACTGTGTGATTAAGAACAGGTGAAATAGCAGAAGTAGAAATACTTCCCTGAAGGGAGAGAGGAAATGGTGATGTGCCGTGTGCTTTGCCTGGGCTGACACACACTGCTGTGTGTGTGGAGCAGCCGGGTCTGAGTCCTTCCCCTCCCCGACCCCGAGCTCTTCTGAGCCACAGCCGTCCCCCAGCACCAGAAAAGGGGTTTCTTGCAAGGAGTTGACACAGTAGCATATAAAGCCTTTTAATTCTCTTGAGATGTGTACCGAGGTGAATCCCCTGAGTAAAGAAAGAGGAGGAGTGTGCTGAGTGAGCGGCTTTGTGAGCTGTTCTGTTAGTATTTTCTACCTCTTGATATTCATGTCCAGGCCGCTTGCAGGCCCAGATTCCAGGAACTGATTTTAGCAGCAGGGCAGTTTCTTCTGGGTCAGGCTAATATGGGTGCAGAAATATGTGGGCAGGCAGAAGGCCGTCCCTACCTTCCCCTGGGCATGTGTGAAGCCATTTGCAACAGGCCTCCACCAGCAGGGACCTGTGTTGGTGTCACAGTGAAGGAACTGGCGTTTTTCAGGTGGCACCACAGGGACTCACAGACGCTTCTACTCAGTCTGTCGTGCTACCTCCTTACCCGTGTGAAGTAGCATAAAATCTTGCAACTAACACTGTCCAAATATTGTCAGTGCAGGGAGGGGTGTGGGTTACTAGTGACGCCGCTAACGGTGAGGGTGCAGAAAGGGAGTGCTGTTGGAATGTGACAAGCCAGTACTCTGCAGGCCAACCAAGGTGTTTTATCTAGAAGGAAATGTTTGTGATTCGCTACTGTGGTTGTGTCTAAGAATGAAACGCTGAAAGAGAACCGTGTAACCCTCCCACTCCGAGTCTGACACAGACCTGGCATTGGCTTTCTGAACACTTCTGCGACCTGAACCAAAAAAGCTGCGGTGGGAACGTAGACTTACCATATAGCTGTGGAAGAAAACTTCAATCGTGTCACTTCTCTCGGTCTTCAGAGCAGTCAACATAATTTTGATGTAGGTTTTAGATTATGTATATATAAATCTGATTGAAGTACCAACAGCAAACCGTAAATAAAATGTGGACTGAACTGAAGAATGGGCTAGTGGAGGACTCTTGTGTTGAATTTGTTAAAATACGACAGAGTTGCCTACGGAAGAGACTCACTGTGCTGAAAACAGGGAAATGAAGCTGGGGTGTCTTCATCTCGGGAAAGTAGCCGGGTTTGCTGTTGCCTTTGAATCTGTTACAGCATATATGGTCCAACTTGATTGCACTGTTGTCTCTGGAAAAGACACTGACTCCCAGGGTCACTCCACCTTTGTGCCTGGTGAGGGCCAAAGCTAGAACACAAAAAGGAAAAACTACTTTAAGGGAGAGGGAGCCCTGGCACAGACAGCCCAGGGAGGGTGCAGAGTCTTCTTCTCTGGAGATTTTCAAAACGCAACTGGATGTGTTCCCTGTGTGACCTGATCTTAGGTGAACCTGCTTTAGTTGGGGAATTGGACTAGATCATCTCTCTAGAGGTCCCTTCCAACCCCAACCATTCTGTGACTTGCATGTACCTGACCTCAATACCGAATGGTTGTTCTAGGGAGAGGTCTCCTTTCACATTCCAGAAGCTGAGGCAGGCTGCTGGAGAGCTGCCCTTACCTGTCTTTACTCAGAGCTCCCGTTACCCAGTTGTTTTGCTCCACTGGAGCAGGGGCCATCAAGTACAAAGAATTTGAAGTGGGAGTAACAGAGAGCTAATGGAAGCCTCTGGTTTACTGTGGCTGCTCTCAGCACTGCCTTTGGAGACCTGTAGACGAAAGTGCAGAGCTGCAGTGAGTTACTGGGAATTTGTGGTCTTGACATTGAGTGAACAACCCAACATAAACACAACATCCATGGGAGCAGGTAACGCTCGAGTTTGATGGTAGCCCCATTCCATTGATGTAAGCCATCTGAGTGGGTGTGCGTGTCAGTTCTCTGGGCGGTGACAAGTTGGTGAATGTAAGAATTGGAGATAAATTTTGCATGTATGCCAGGAGATTGTTACCAGTTAGGGGGTGCAATGAACTGGGAGAAGAAAGCTTTTGATCAAGACATCAAATGTAAGGTGACTCCCATGAATGTATTCTGTCGTCACATTTCTCTCTGAGAGTTTGTTGATGCCACAGGACATAAAGTCTGATTCTTGGTTTAACTTCTGTGGGACTGTGAAATATGCAATGAGACCTCTTAGAATTTGGGCTCCTGTGGTTTTTGCATTAGCTGAAAATGCATCCAAAAGCATTTCTCTTGGTTTTTGTACTCTCCTGGTAGCTTTATCACATGATGTCAGCAGTACGATTTGGTTGCCAACACTTGTTTCCCTCTCTTCTTTTTGCAAAGACTCTCTGGATGCACTTGCTGTGATCTTTTACTACCTGTCACAGTTTCCTTGCATCTCCCTTAGTGTTTTGTCTCTCCCTGCACTGGTGGGTAGCAGGCTGTGGATCCTCCCCTTTGATGTATGAATGGTGGGCAGTTAATTTGTGGTGCTTCTCTAGGACTGGGAGATGGTGGTGTGGAAAGGTCTGGAGAGGTGAGCCTTGCCCATCTCTGGATGATCACTTCCTTCTGCTGTGTGTGGCTCAGTCCATGTTAGAACCACATGCCGGCTGTGAAACGGCCACAAGGCTGCTGAGGCGTCGGTGGAACAACAGATTGGAAAGGGATAATAATGACGTTAACGAGGGTGGCACATTAATGATGAAAGACTTTGTGCTACACGTCAATGCTTGGGTAGGACCTGATGTTTCTCAAAACACCCTTAAGAAGGTATAAGGAAAATGCTGTTTGGTCTTTCAGTAGGTGGAAAATTGAAGCTGTTCCAAAGGAAGACTATTTAGTGCTTCACTGGTACGTATCTCTTTTAACCATTTTTTTTTCCCCAAATAAAGCCTTATACTGGAAATAAATACAGAAATCCCTGCAAGAACATCTAACATCTTTCTTTAAAACAGAGTGGCCTTCATTTCTAGGTTTCTGATGTCTTTGTCACCACGCTGATCTGTACGGGAGACTTTTAAAAAATTACTGTGATTTTAGTAACAAGCATGGCTGTAGTTTCTGAAGGTTGACTAGTAGCTCTTGTTCTCTTTGCAGTATTAGGGCTGGGAATTGAGACATTCATTCACAAGCAAGTGTCCTAGATACAAACTACGGAAGCAAATCGACTGTGTAGTCTGTTGTGCTGATAAGAAGAGCTGGTTTGAGCAAGAGGTTGCTGACTATGATTATGTTTTAAATACATCAGGGCCACCCTGCTGGCTGCTGGGTGCAGAACTGGTACCTCTTACAGGGGAAGGAGGGTGCTTGAGCTTTGATTTCCTCTGTTGGCACTTTATGGCTTTAGTGGTACCCAAACTGCGTAAGGCCAGAGTGCAGCAGAGAGGCGTGTGCTGCATGATGGAGGTGATGCCAACCGAGGCTGGAAAGAAGCAGGGCTATTTCCAGTCAGTTTACTTCACTGTATGGTAAATCTCTCACTCGTGAATCCCAGGACCAGCTGTAGATGGTGGTTAAATGCACCAGGTCCCAGTGACAAAATGCTTTTTATCAAGTGTCTGGATGCTGTCTGTCTCAATACTGCCAATGTTTGCACCACATTTTTGTTTGAAAGCAGTGAGCCTACAGCGAGTATTTTTCCAGTCAGGGTGCTTAAGGAAGGTGCTCTGCTCCTTTACAGTGTCCCTGTCTTGTTTGATCTCTGATTTCTACAGCATAAATTCAGAAGGAGCCGCTGCGCTGTTCAGCTGAACCTCCTGCCTGCCACGGGTTTGCTGACGCTCCATTCTGCCCACGCAGAGGCCACTGACATTGTTAGTTTTCTCAGTTGCCCAGATCATGTAATCTGCTGGAGTTCCACTGTTTTATAGCCTTTCTTAAGTTAGACCTTCAGCTTGGAAAACACAGCTCATGGACATTTTTCGTTTTAGGTTGGTTTCTTTAAGTTGGTCTGAGTTTTTAGTAATTTGATTTATTTAATTCCCCTTTCCATCCCATTTCTTTTCATAAATTTTGAGCAACCATTTTGGCAGGGCTGCATTTAGCCCCTGGAGAATGTCTAGTGCTGTGGTTGCTTGCTATTATCACTGTGGCTTTTTAAATTGAAGCTAAGTATTGCTGGACTTAAAGATACTAATTTCTCCTCCAGAAGAATAATATTCTGGTACTGCTCTTCTGTATTTTGTCCTGTCAGATAGCTGACAGCCTGGCTGTAGGTGCCCACCATTGCACTAAGAATCTGCTCCTTTCACACCTCTCTGCAGTGCACCAAGGGGCTTGGCTCAACGCCACTGAGGCCGAGGACCTCTGGAGGTGTCCATGGCCTTTGTCCCACCTTCAGCATAATCATGGTGCAGTTCCACCAGCACAGGGGGTTCCTGCAGCCTGATGCTTGCAATCAGAACTTCTTCTCTGCATGTACAACACACACACAGGCTCCTTGCACTCTTTACAGGCATCATCTGGTGTTAAATTCCTCATCTGGCTTCATCTGCTCCTCCAGTTCAGTTTGTCTGAGTAGTCCTGTCCTACTGCCCTGAAATGTGCATTGCCCCAGGGATACTGCACTTCATTTACGTCTTCCTGTGCTTAAAACATTCATGTGTGGACAGCTAGATGTCCTTAGCTGACTGGTGTGACCTCCCCCGCTGGGCACACTTGTGGGGCAACCTTTGGAACACACCCTAAGAGTTTTTCACACGCCTGGCTTGCGTTTCCAGGTCGTCTTTCCGAAGGAGCAGTCAGAATGTGTCAGGTAGGTTCAGGCCTATGGGATGCAAACATTAAAGATAAGCCTCCAGTTAGTAGCAAACTTCCTAACAGGCAACTTTATTTATATTTACTGTAATGCTAGTTCCTTGCAACAAGAGCAGTTGCTGCTCAGTTTGGAGAATGGACTCGAATCTTCAAAGTCCTCATGCTACCATGTGAGTTCAAAGAGGCCTTCAGCGTTGCCTCCCGCGTATTTGCATTAGGGGTGTTTGGAGCTGCCTTCAGCAGCAGGGTACGTATTTATTTGTGCCATCATTCCATACCTACAGACGCTCCAGCTGTTGGCTGTGAACACCCGACAGTCTGTGGGCCTCTGCCAGAGCCTGGCATCAGCAACAAAGGTGGGAAACATTGTCACTAAGAACTTCTCCCTTGCCAAATGTATGGAGTCAACACATCCCAGGGTGGCTGGAAGCCATGGTTTCTGCCAGGCCTTTAGGTGCATTGCAGGCAAATTGTTCTGGAAGCTTTTTGTGCTAACAGACTGAGAACAACTCTGGTGAGGTAACACCTGATGTATCTGTGACACCTTTCTTGACTTGGCTGTTGCCAACATTCAATACTTGTAACTGTTTGTCTTTTTATATCGTTTGGGAGAAAGACTGTTGTTCAATTGAGATCCGTGTCAGAATCGGGGTACATATGCAGCATCGAGACAACAGCATCAAAATTTGTGAGAGTTCATTAGGAAGATATAAGAAGAAAACAAATCTTGATGAACTGCTTTTTAGATTTTGTTTTCCCCAAGTATGTACTCTGTCTCTTTCTTGATGGTGCATGGGGTTTATGGTCACCTTTTCCTCTCGGGACATGTAGAGCCACTTGTAATTATTTTTGTAGGTGGATGTAGAGATTAACTTCCTTCCTCTCCTTCCATCCCACTGGGCTATCAAGATAAGGTCATACTCACAGCTGGAGGGCTGCCTGGCACAGGCATCTCAGGGTCGGCAACACTGTTTTGATTGCTGTATGTGAACTACCCTGGGGACCTTAAGGGAAAGTGTTGTCATTTGCTCTGAGGAGCAGAAGTATTTTTGCATTCCCTCTCCCTTGTGACAATTTCCAAAGGGATTGTTGCTCTACTACACCTGGGAACACGTAGCTGACGGAGGAGCTACTCACAACAGACCGAATATGACTAAAGGAAGCCTGTAAATCATCAGAGCAGCTCAGCACCGGGATCCTAGACATGACCCCTGCTCTCTGCCCCTGCAGGGCTGATCCTGGCTAAAGTGAGGCAGCTGCCCAGCACTGGGTGCTGTGGTGGTCCATCACAGCCCCAACTTTTCCCTGATTCCTCACCCTCCAGCAAGCAGGCTTTTCCCCCAAGACTGCTGTTCTAACTTAGAAGGGAATACGGCTCTGTGGTGTGAGGCATTAGTGCCCTTACCCCTGCTATTACACTACCTAGGAATACCCAGCCAAGAAAAATTAGGCTCTACCCTGCTGCAAAGCCTGGAGAGAATGTGGAAGCTGTTTGCCCTTTCCAAACTCTGCTGTTCAAAGGTGGCAGGCTGAGTAATACTTCCAAGTTGCTGCTCAGAGAGAAGAATCTTTGATTCGGCTGAAGCTTGATGGCTCAAGGAGCTCACACGTGGCAGCACAAGCAGCTGTCCTCTGTAAGGAGTTGTACAAGCTTTTCCTCCAGAGAAACACAACAGCTAAAAATGGAGAACAGTGATGCTGGAGCGTTTGAACTTAGAAAACCAAGCACCCTTTAACTATTTTGGCTGAATCAGACGACCAAGAAACTAGTTGATGAGCCTGCAATGCTTTGTCAGGCTTAAGCAACCCGGTCACTAGGCCAGTGCCACCATCACCCCTGGGCACAGGGGCATCTACACAGTGTTACTCCAGCCTGGGGCAGCAGCTGGCAGAAAGCCTTCTGTCTCTTCAAGGCAAGGGGGTGACAGAACCCTTCTCTCCACTCTCAGCTTTTCCTGTGGAATATTAACCCGTCTTTCAGGCACACCTGAGCCACAGATAACTCAAACTTCACCCAAGCTGTGTTTTAAAAATTTATTGTGTAAACTCCCGGCTGGGTCTTCAGTTCTCCTTCTCCTGCACAGTCTTTGTCCCCCGCAGCCTGCCCGTGCGCCGCGCGGCGATGAGCCCAACTTTGCGCCCAGCAGGAGCGTCTCTCCTGATGGTCGAAGGCTTGCCAATGTGCTGATGGTTACCACCACCGAAGGGATGTTCTACAGGCTGGGGAGAGGGAAAGCAACGCAGCACAATTAACAACAAAGTTTTAAGAGCAATGAACTGATTTAAGGGAACTTTTAACCCGCTTCATTTTCCACGGTGCAGTAAAAATACCGAGTGCTGCCAACTGCCCTAAGGGAGCGTGCGATTAAAGGTTCATCTGTGAAGCTGGCTTTCCAAATACACGCCAGCCTCCTCCCCACAGCAAACAAACCCTTTCCAAACCATAAAAAAAAGGGAAGACCCCAGTGGTGAGTAGACTCACGTTCATGGCCACACCACGGACACGAGGCCAGCAGTTTCTCTTTGCCTTGTATTTGTGGTAGGCACGGCCAGCCTTCAGGATGGGCTTGTCGATGCGACCCCCACCAGCAACAATCCCTGAAAGAAAATAGCAGGAATGAGAACGTGCAAACAGAGCAGGCAGGAGCAGTGTTTAAAACCAAGACCAGTTCCTAATAACATTCCAGTTTGGCTTTTAGAAGCTTGTTGTTCAATCTCAAACAATCCCAGCTGGGTATTCAAATCGTTTCTTCCAGCCAACGTGTCACAGTGAGATTAGACTCAAGCTGTAAGTCACACGTTCAGTGGTCTGCAAGGGCAAGGAAATGTGCTTTAACTCTTATTTCTTCAATCCATACATACAGGGTTGAGTTTAACACCAGTTTTATTGCCAAGATTTCTCATGTAAGGCTAACAGCGTTTTTTTTTCAGCTAAAGCAAGTATGAATGGAGACAGCAATGGGGACCTGCCACAACTCTGAGGTTTAATAACTAGTTCTCTCGTGATTTATCCAACCAATTTCACACAGCATAGATTAGTCCCTTTGGTGTCTTCTACTCAGAGGCAGGCAAGTGTCACTTGCTCTACTGCTTAGAGCAGCCACATCCCACCTGCCAGCCGAGTGTTCAACAAACCTGGCAACGCTGCTGCTTCCTCATCACTCTCCAGAAGACTTCGCCCACTGAGGACACCCACAGGGCCCACCTGCCCCCAGCACTACCCCTACAGGCTGGGCTGCTGTAGCCACGGTGGGTAGCCACCACCGCCGCTTTCCGCGGGAGTTCTGCCCCACAAAGAAGGCAGATTTTACAGGCTGCCCCACCCCGTTACAGCTTGAGGACGACGAGCACCTACTTTTGTCCTCTCACTGGCTCAAACCATTTTCAGATTTAAGTCACCATTAACAAAAAGCAATGCAGGCATGACACACACGTTAGGCACTTGTGCACAGCAATCCTGGGTCCAGCCTGCAAATGATGCGACCGGAAACAAGGACCCTGCTTGAAAGCTTGCTTAGCACTACACACGCTCAGTGGCAAGTTCCCAGCTGCTGTCACTCCTTACCAACAACAGCTCTGTTTGCAGAGGAAATCACTTTCTTGGAGCCAGAGGGCAGCTTCACTCTGGTTTTCTTTGTTTCAGGGTTATGGGAGATAACGGTGGCGTAGTTCCCAGAGGCACGGGCCAGCTTCCCACGGTCACCAGGCTTCTCCTCCAGGCAGCAGACGATGGTGCCTTCCGGCATGGTGCCAACGGGCAGGACATTGCCAATGTTCAGCTGAGCTGCAAAAAGCAAATCCAAGCACCAACGGCTTCGTTGTGTGACTTTACAACTATTTGACACGCACCTCTGCGCACAGGAGGGCACTGCTTAAATGCTTCACCAGCGACAGGCCGGGCCACTCTTTTTTTGTTCGACCTGAAACACAAGTTCCGCTTCCCGTGTAATGGGAAGGCAGGTTATGTCATGGAATCATCACAGCTGGAAAACACCTTTACGTTCACTGAGTCCAAACACTCACCTCACGCTGCCAGTCCCATCACTTTAAACCATGTCCCTCAGCAACTTATCACAGAATCTTAAGGGTCGGAAGGGACCCTGAAAGATCATCTAGTCCAACCCCTCTGCCAGAGCAGGGCCTATGTGTCTTTTAAATATCGCCAGGGATGGTGACTCCACCACTCCTCTGGGCAGCCTGTGCCAAGGCTTAACAACCTTCTCGGTGAAAAAGTTCTTCCTTATCTCCAATCTAAACCTCCCCCAGTGTAAACTGAACCCTTTTCCTCATGTTCTCTCATTCATTATGGGGGAGAAGAACCCCACCTCACTACAGCTCCCCTGCAGGTAGGGACTGGTCACATCTCCTCTCAGTCTCCTCCTTCTCCAGGCTAAACATCCTCAGCTGCTTGTTCTCCAGAGCCTCCACCAGCTTCGTTGCTGGAATACACTCCATCTGGGACATGCTGCTGGAACACACGTGTCTGGACACACTCAATGTCCTTCTTGTAGTGAGAGGCCCAAAACTGAACACAGTGTTCAAGGTACAGCCTCACCAGACAATCACTGCCCTGGTCCTGCTGGTCACAGTATTTCTGACACAAAATGGGACCGCAGACAAAACAATTCATTCTACAAGAACTGCCGTTAGGCTTGTTAATCAAAACAGGCTGCGTGAGGACATCATCACCTCCAAGAGGGAAATCCAGGTTTGCTTCAAGCTCCTGGAAGCTACTGCTCTGTGATGACTCGCAAACCGCGCTGCAACATCCCGAACTTCACCTATTCAGATGCCATCAGCCCTAGCCCCTCCGAGCCCGCCCAGGCAACAACACGCTCTCCCCATCTTCACTCACCCTTCTTGCCGCAGTAAACGAACTGGCCGGTGTGAATCCCCTCGGCAGCGATGAACAGCTCGGTCCTCTTCTTAAACCTGTAGGGGTCACGGAAGGCGATCTTGGCCAGGGGAGCGCCTCGGCCGGGATCGTGGATGATGTCCTGGAGGAAAGGGGATGTGCTTTAGAGCGGGTTACAGCGTTTGGCACGGGCTCCACAGGAACCAAACAGCTAGAAAAACTGGAGGTGGTGACTCCTGAGGCAGTTCTCACTGGGCTCCCCCCTTCTCAGAGCAGCCTGGGATTTCTACTGATGCTGAAGGTTCATGTTTGTAAGAAAACAACCCACGTGACAGAACAACGACCGTGGTGAGGCACACTGCTTGGAACTAACCACATCAGAGTGGCTTCATTCCTGATACTCTGCAGACACCAGAATCCCTCCATACTAAGAGGTTCCCTTTCACTGGCTCATCAGTCGCCTTTGGGCAGCAGCAAAGCTGGGGGGGGGGGGGGGGGGCGGGAGTTTCTCCAGGTGGTTTCTGAAGAATGCAAGGGTTTCTACCCTTCTGGGGTTAAGTACAGTGAAATTCTGTGGGCAGACACTGCTNCTGTGAGCAGACACTGCTTCTTTTTCTCACGGAAAAACAACGTCTATTCTGTTCCCGAAGTACACCGAGAGCGTACTTCACCCCTCCCTTTAGAGTACAGCCAACTAACTGAAACTCTTTAAGATGTGTCTATTACCTAGGGAAACACAGATGTTGCTGGCGTCCTGTATTTCTGCTCTTTTCAACCCCTTCAGGTGACCCACTCCCCCCATGTTATTGTGTAAGTCAAAGCGACCTGCCTACGTTTTACCATCAAACTCAGTTACAGTGGGTGTGAGGAAAGCACTCCCCCCACAGACTGAGGATGACTTTGCTCTAAAAGGCTGAAGAGACAGCTAGATGGTCACAGCAGCTGGGTACCTAACGCAACCCGCCTGCTGTCCAAGCCACTGGCACTACAAAAAAAAACACCCCCAGCACACCCAAAAGGCTACACCATACCCTAAATTAAAAGCCCTGCCTCGTCCCCGTTGCTTAGGGCTAAGATCGTGGCTGTCATTTAGCATTTATGAAAGATGGGTTTTTCTTATGTTTTGGGGGTTTTTAAGACGCAAAATGACTACGCTGGATAACTCTCCCCATCCATGTTTCATGAGGTACAGGGAGATCTTAGTCAATATAAACACAGGCTCATATCCCTACACTAACCAAGCCGTGACAGAAGCCTGTGCTGCCAGCTTATTAACTCAAAAGCCGTCACGAACCCAAAGCAGCTTTAAACGTTTCGAGGAACGCGAGTGACTTACGATCACAGCGCGTGATCGCCCTGAACGAGGAACAGCTTTCAGCACAGCTCACAGGACTCTGCAGCCCTCCACGGCAGCGCACCTCCAGGGCAATCGGCACTGCACGAGGCTGCCAAGAGCCCCTGCAGCCGCGCATCCCCCTCCCCTCCCCACCCGGGACCCGGCGCGCCCGGGCAGAGCCGCGGGAGCCCCGCGCCCGCCGAGCCGAGCCGAGCCGAGCCGGCCTTTACCTTGACGATGCCCTTGATGTATCCGTGCCTCTCGGCGAAGTCGACGGCGCGCAGCTTGGCCGGGCCTTTCCTGTGCTTCACGTGGGCGCGGAACACGGAGCCCGCACCCTTCCTCTGGCCCCGGATGACACGGCCCATGGCGCCCTGCAGGCACAGGGCAGCGAGCGCCCGCACAGCGTCAGCCCTTTCCCTTCACCCTTCCCTCCACAACCCCCCGCGCCCATTGCCGCCCGCCCGCCCGCCCGCCC
>WBNH01006478.1:271583-297381 GCA_013401255.1 Urocolius indicus
CACATCGCGCCGCGCCGCGCCGCTGCCACGCGAGCGCGCCCCCGCGGCTGCGGCGGCGGAGCGGCCCCGCCCCGCAAGTGACGTCACGGCGGGGGTGTAGGCGAGGCTTGGGGTGGCGGTGGCGGGGAGGATGGGGCTCAGGCGTGGGTGTCCCGCTTCTTTGGGGTTCGGCGTCTTTTTGAGGCAACCGCTGGTTAAAAGTCCGCAGAGGTGATGCCCCGTCACCTGGAGACCCCACAAACACAACCAGGTTCCCGGACCGAACTCGCTGTGTGCTGGAAGAGCCTCCTGGACTGATGTTTTCCGGGACTTAAGTCTTTCTGTATTGCGCAGTTTTAACAGCTGCAGATTTCAGGCTAAGAAGCGTCTGAAGATAAAAACCCCTGCAGCTGCTTTAAGCTGCCTTTGCCAGATTTTTATCTGTATTTTAATTAGGTCACGGTTGAGAGATACCGCAAAGCAGAGCTAATCGTCTTAACGCTCCAAATCCATTTGTGCTACGCCTTGGAAGGGGAAATGAAAATTGCCTTAACTCAGCCCCACTAAGGTTTCAGCATGAGAGGCCCTGGTTTTTTTTCCGAAGAGGTGATGACCCACTTCACCAGAGACGGACTGTTTGACTTCACACTGACTCACTGGAAATTAGGAAAAGTTCCATCGGTGTAGGCTCATATATGCAGTTGTTCTCCTTGCCTTGAAGGGAGAAGCAGCTAAGCAGCCACCATTTCTTGGTAGATAAGCTGTCCCACTTCAGCCTGCCCAGGAGAAACAGAAGTCACAGCCCTCAGGCAAAAAAACTTTTACAGTAAAAAAGAATCCTAAGGCTAAGGGCTCTGAGCCCTTATCAGCCCTCATCAGATTCAGCCACCACGGGCAAAGAGAGGAGTGTAGATAGTTGTCCCCTCTGCCCATCCGCTGGAGGTTACTGTCCCTGCATCAAACAGCCGGTGTGTCAGCTTCTCAGCCTGAGCTTCCTGTGGCACGTACAGCTCGATGTATCATGACAAACTGCCACTTCACTTTGGTTTACACTGAAGGACTTTGATTTAGAGTCCCTGCTGGCTTCAGTTGTGGAGGCGGGAGCGTTGTTAGTTTTTGCTGCTAAATCTGACAAGAATCAGAGCTTTAAGGAACCATCTACGTTTCCAAATAATGCCCATGTGACCAGCACGTTACATCAGTCACTCCTCTTTTATGTTCTTAGTACAGACTTAGTAATCAATTACATAAGAAGATAATTAGCTGTGTAATGATTTAATGCGCTCATTCATGTTATTATCCTGTATCAACTATATATTAATTTTCATTTTATTTAATTCATGGTGCAATCTTGCATATTGCTCTCATCACCAGTGAAGCTGCAACGTTTCAGTTATACTGTGGGCTCAGCCAGCCCCCTCCCTGCTAAGCTACTGCTGCAACACAGAGGCTAAGTCTGAAACCAGAACAATAATAATCTTACTTCTCCCTACCAGCTTGTTGGATGCTCCAAATATTGTTAGAAATGTCCACACCATAACAATGTGTTCTGAGTTCACCTTCACAACAGACGCTGTTTCAGCCTTTCCCTTCAAGTGATGCTGAATGGTTCAAGGAATTAAAGTTATCAAGGAATAACAGCATTGCCTTACCTGACCCAGCCAAGCATGCACCAAACTCACGATAAGGTTCAATATTTTGTTTCACTGTGCCCTCGAAATTTCATGGATCCCAAGAAATGGACTAGATGGTCTTTTGAGGTCTCTTCCAACCCTTAAGATTCTGTGATCCCGTGAAGACGTTTGCGCCTGACTGCAATGAAAAACGCTGTTCAGGGTTTGTTGAAACAGTGTTGCCATGCCTTTTGAATCTTGCTGCTGAAGAAATATGAGCATTGGGCACTGCCTGCGGTCACTATTGCGTTGAGGTTTTAGGAGGTGGAAGCTGTGCCATGGCTTGAAATGAGGCTGTTTCCCTCCTCACAAGCCCACATTCCCTGGGCTGGGATTGTCTTCCCCAGAACACATCCACAGAGGGTTTCACTGCATGAGGATGTGGCAGTGGCAGAGGTAGAGCAGGACAAACCCCTGCTGGAAAACACAGCATGAGACACAGGGCTATGGATAGTGCAACAAAAGCATCACCACACCGAGACAGGCAGTGCCTGGCAGTGCCCGCCAACAGCACTGCTGTGCAGTGCAGGGCTGTTCGCTGGTGCAGCTTCAAGTCCTGGGATTTTGGCCTCCAGGACATCATCTCTGACGACTGCAGCTGCTTTGGCTTAAGATGTTACTGCCCTGCCTCTCTGCCAGGAGCTACAGCTGCATGGGAAGAGCAGCAGAGGCAGGGCGGGTGTGATGGATTTCCTTGGCCAAGGCCTCTTTCCTCACTAGAACTCGGGCTGTCCCAGAGCTGGGTGAACTCACTTATATGCCTGAGGGTTTTCAACCAGCAGCCAGCACGGGGATGTCCAGATAACCCAGGCACATCCTGCACATCTGCAGAGATCAACTCCTCTGTACGAAGGCCAAGGCCGAAGGCTCCAGGGAAGCCCCAGCCTCGGCATGCAGGCGTTATACCTCTGAGACACGCACACAGGAATCTGGACAGAAGTCTGACGGTGCTAGGCAAAATAGGGTCTGTTTCCAAAGCACAGCTGCTGCGCATTGGTATTTTGGCAGCAACTTCCTTCTTTGGCTGCTTAAACTACAACACTCAGCCAAGGTGGCTGAGGCATGGCCCCATGTCCTTGCTACCGGGGCAATAACATTCAGCAGTGGGTAATTCCTTCCCCGGTGTTGCTGCGGAAGGCCAGGTCTTATATTCTTCCAACTACTTCCACGGGACTGTGTCTGTCTGAGCCTTTCCTCAAGCATCTTGCAGTGGCTGGCAGATTGGCCAGGATAATGCAGAAAGGACACAAAACTACCGCCGTGATTCTGGGCGGTTTTTGATGGAGGCGTGGGTATGCTGCTGCAAGCACAGCACACTACACGGTGGGAACAAATCAAAGGTGTGTTGCCTTAATTAATCCTTTCATGACAGTCATGGGCTAATTTGGTAAAGGTTAATTACACTGTAAATAGCAAAAGGGGTGTTGTTCTGCTTGCAACAGATGGCAGCCACTGAGAAATTTTGATGAGATTGCTGTTTGGAGAGGGAGAAGCAGCAGCAAGGTTTCTCTAGGACCCCACCTTGAGAACTGGAGTGAGCAGAAGGGAAGTCCCTAAATCTTATCTCTGTGTCTTTTCAAAAGGAAGCAAATAAAGGATGGCTATACCATTTACATGTTTCCTCTCTGGGAGTGTTGTGCTACAACAAAAATGATGTTGACCTCCTTCAGGTGGGCACATGCCTCTGTTTATCGCCTTGCTGACCTCTCTGGGGCTTTGCATGGGATCAGGAGCTGACCCGTGGACTCCAGCCAGGCTGCAGTGTCACAGTTCCAGTTTGCAAAAATAACACACCTGCTAATCCCTGGCAAACACACTCAGGGCGATCCTCTTACCACGGTCTGCTGCTCCCCGAGCAGGGCACAAGGAACGCAAGTCACCTGCTACCACCAAGGCAGAGGAAAGGCCACGGGGGAAAGGAGCTACCGCACAGGCTGTTGGAGAGGCAAAGCCTCACCTCCCGTGTGCATCCAGAAAAACTCCCTGAACTCTGAGGAAATGGCCTGGGCCTGCAATATCCTCTGTCTAAAAGGGAACCCTTTGTGAGGCGCTGCATCTTTGTGAGGGCACAATGGCACCCTCTGCCAGCACCTTCAGCATCCTGGCAAGGCGCAGACCGCTCATCTGTATTTCGCTCTTCTGGCTTTTCACAGGAGACAAAAATCCCTCCGCTGAGACACCACAGGCCTCCATTCCAGTGGCTGCTCCCAACAAAAAATGCCTTTGCTCTCTTCAGAGGAATTTCTCCTGAAATGACCCGCTTCTGTTTGCTGTATTGAAACAGATATTCCCCCTCAACTCTACCCAGCTCCTTCCTCCCCAGCCGGTCTCATCCATAAACCCTGGAGAACTCTCCTGGAAAATGATGCGAGCTTTCCCTTCCCTTTGGCTCTCGCACAAAGCAGATGAGGTCTTTGGCCTCACGACAGCCACTTGATTGCAATTAAATTGTAGCTTTTCTCTAAACCTTCCCTGTAGATCTAGCACTGAGTGACCTGGAAGGAGACCTTACTCTTTACAGCATTTCCTGTGTTTGCAGGTCATAATTTTCAAAGCAAATATGTACAAAGAAAAATCTTTGCCAGTTACCTAATCTGTATGCTCAGCCCGTGCTCTTTTTTGAGTTATGGCTTTCATGCATCAGCATGAAAGAGAAAGAACTGGCATCCATCTCACTTTGCTAATACTCACGGCATTCTCTGGGCTCACAAAGGTGTGTCAAAGACTTTGCCCCTGGGGCACAAGAGTCTCCAGCTGTGCCAGTGCAGGGTGTTTCACAGAAGCATGCAGGCAAGGTAAGATTGGAACTTCTCGCAGAGGAAAAGATGCCAATTGGGTGACTCTGCTTGCTTAATTTGTAAGCATTTTGAGTTGTTCACCAGCTAAAGCCAGTCTGGATTCCTGGCGAGAGGGAAGACCCGGAGCTGCAGAGGTGGAAAGTCCCAATCACAACAAAGCGATTTACACTTCACTGATGGGTTTAGCAATGCTTATTACTTAGGTTCTGGTGACCTCTAGAGGCCCCCAAAGCTGCCGATTTTTGAGGATCTCTCCTGTTCTGGAACAATGAAGACGACAAGAGCTCTGCTTTATTTTAGTTTCAAACCAAGATTAATTTTAGCCTTAACGGGGAAGGTATTGGGTAATAGTAATTGATGGCTAGTCTTTCTTTTCCTCCCACTAAACATGGTAATACTAATTCCCCGTGTGCAGCAGCCTCGATGTCTGCACGGTAAGTACTGTAGACATTCTGGAGATTCCTGTTTTGCAAGAAATTTGCTTTGTGCATTGGCAGGTAAGAAAGGAACTACTTGCCTTTCTTCATTACCCCTAAAGATATATGCAACTAATTGCTGATCCTGGAAAAGCTGCCCACCTCTCCGGTGAGGTAACCGGGTTGCTTACATGCATGTAAATTATGTGTGCTTAAGCTGCGGGAGTTACGGTGTTTTTGCAGAACACAGCCTTTGTGGACTAGTCTGTGCAAAGGAGTGAGCAAATACTGTGAGCTAGTTCCTCTAAACTTGGAGTATGACTGCGTTTTCTGAAAAATTGTTTTCAGCTGAGAACAGGGAAAAAATTGGCAGCCGACCAGGTTCAGAGCCAAACAACACTGTATGTGGGAAAGCTGCCTTCTGTATGGTAAAGCAACAAAAAAAACTACCTACAGAGAACAGTGATACAAGAAAATGTCTGAGAAAGAAAACATGTTGTTTTAGTTATTCATCTAGAACAGCTTCTTTTCTTATATAAGTAACAGAGGCAGATGATGGAGAAAGGGAGAAATCCACAGAGCTAATTTTCTTTCCTCTTAAGCAGCTGAGATGTGGGATTGAAGCCGTATCGAGGAACTGAGAGAGCTGGACAGAGAGGCAAAAGAGTGGTGGTGAGACACTGCCCAGAGAGACATTGGGGAGTTAACTGAGAGAGGCATACAGCCTTAGAGAAGGTTAGCAAGAAAAGGATAGCAAAGCTGGAGGAGGGGAAGCATATCTGCAGCAACGCACAGCTCAAAAAATCTGTAGCAAACTTGCAATCCCACAGTGATGTGTGGGAGACCTCCTGAAGATTTCTAATTTAAGAGCACCCAGCTGTACTTCCAGATTTAGTTACTAGTTGCTTTTCCTACACCCCCCCCCCCCAAAAAAAAACCAAAACACCCCAAACAACAACCCAACAAAACCAACCCTGTTTTTCTCTTTACAATTCCTGATGGACCTCCTGCCAACACTTTAATGGCAGCATTTGTTTGGTGACAACACCCCTGGAGGCTACAGTCAGGGCAGTTTGTGCATCCAGCTTAGAAACCAAATAGTCTAGCACAGGATTTTCTCTTGCTTGATAGCTGTGACCCATAAGAGGGGGAAAGAAGTACATGTTTTGTTTTGGTTTTTTTGTTTGTTTGTTTGTCTTGTTTTCTCATGGCATAACGATGCATGACTTTTTTTTTTTTAATAAAAAGAAATTTCAGATATTTTCTCATGGTTTTTTTTTGTTTGTTTTGTGTTCGATTTTTCATGATCTCTTTGTTTTTGCTCTTTTTGCCATGTGGATAACAGAGCTGAAGGGATTTCAGGCCTCAAAACAGAACGGAATCCTGAACTACCGAGGGGAATTAAAAATGGAGTAAAGGGGAAAGATTTTTAAAAAGTATTTTAAGGTAATTTTTATTCAGACAGTGTAAAAATTCTTCTTGAAATTGTTGAAGTCACAGCTCCTGAGAAACACGTGGGAGAAAAGCTCCATTTGTTCAAGGCCTATGTTCTCGTGCACCTTCTCAGCGCAAACTACAACACTAGTTTTGTTTCTTTGGTTCTCTGAGAAGTCCTCTAGCAAAGGGAGGATGGGGATGAGGGGGAACCTCTCTTTCTTATATTTGTGGTATAAAAAGCAAAACAAGCTCCACGGCCACCTGCATGAGCTTTGTAATTAAATAACATTTTTTTAAAGGCATTTATTTTGTAGCCACCAGGAAATGCTGACTCTGCATAGTGCGCAAGCGTTTTTAATTTACACAGATCTGTTGTCTGGGTATTTTTTGTTAACAGTACAACAGTGTTAATCATAAAATGACAGGTACTTTTTGTGGTGGACTTTTTCTAGGTAAAACCTTTTGCACTTTTCTAATTTCTTAACCGAAAAGGAGAAAAACAACATGACTCCTGCCTTTTCTTCAGATACTGTTTTTTCTTCCTTTTTCAGAGAGAAAATCAGAGAAGGAGTAAAAGGAAAGATGGAAGAAAGGAAACAAACATAAAAATGGGGAAACAGAGAAGTGAAACTCCTCCTCCCTCCAAATAACTGTTGGGGTTTTTTTTTTTTCCATTTAAATATGCCATTCCATTTAAGATTTCCATTTCCAAATGGAAAAAATGTGCCTGCCTGCACTATAAGAACAATGCTTGAGGGCAGGCCTAAAGAGAGCAATAAATTAGAGCAGAAGATATTTCTCTTGGGGAACACATAATGATTAGTACATAAATAATCCTCTTTTCTTCTATATGCAACATAAAATAAATACAGCTGTGTGCCCAGGCACATGCACATGCTCAAACACATACACATGCCTCAGCCCCGTTTCCTCGGGGCAGTTACTTGACACCACGAGAGGTGAAGGCTTATGGCAGAGAGGTTGGTGACATTGTGTGTGCTGAAGATCACAATAAAATAGAGGAGCCAAACTTACGGAGAACACTCAGAGATGTTACCAGTTACCAGGAGGAAGCAACTCCTTGGCTGCTGACCAACAGGAAACTGAGTACCCATCCCTGCAATAAAATACTACATATTTTTTACTCATTGTGACAGCCCTAAAATATTTGCTTCTCTGTGCTAGCAACACACAATAGAGGGTGGCCTTAAATTTGGGCTCTGCTGGGAGAGAGGCTTGCCAGGATATCTATCTGCTCCAAGATTTACTCCAGAGCTCAGGACCATAGCACAACTCATGCATAGATTACCTGTGTAGGTTTAGGTGCTTGTGTGGGGCTGATTTAAAGCACAACATATGGGGATTTTGAGCCTTTCACCTGACCTAGACTCTCAGGAGCCTGTTGTTAGCACACAGCAAGTTTGAGGGTCAACGCTGCCGAACCTGGTCGCACTTCACAGGTGACACACAGACCCATCTCATGGAGAGATGTTGCTGTCTAGGCTGGGAAAATCCAAAGCACTTTGGTTGCTGCAGATGTGGTCGTGCACACCCACAGCACTCTGTGCCTTCCCAATTCTCAGCCCACTCTCAAGCACAAGATTTGTTTTCTTCATTTTAAGCCCTCTTGGTGGCCTTCCAGAGTCTGCCCTCCCAACAAATGCAGTATTATTCTTCCGTGTCCACTGAACAGATCTTCAGTCATTTTAGATGTAGAGAGGTTTTTTTGCCATTAAAGACCCCTGAGGAAAGGCAGCTTACTTCAGTGTCTTCAGGGATGCTTCCAAAATCCAGCATATGTAGGCCTGGAGTGGGCCACACAAGTAGGAGTGATGCTGGGGCAACTGCCTTCCTTACCAGTCCTGAGGAACTTCCAAGATGAAAACAATTCAATTCCAAGTGAGTCTGAGGCATCTAGAGGGATCATGGGTGGGCCAAAGCTCTTTTGCAGGGAGGGTAGCAAATCCATATACCTTCCAGCAGAACTTGCTGGGATCTGTGTGGCAATTTTCCATGACAGGGATAATCCAACCTAATCACTTCCATTTGACCCAGTTTAATCACCACCTTCCTGAAATGAAGTTAATAGGCACTTAATCCTCCAGCAAGTGAAGAGGATGTTTCATAAAAGGTCCTGCAAAATCACTCCACAGTTCCCAACACACTCCTCTTTTTTTTTTTCCCCTTCTAATTCTTTACCCAGAGTTGGTAACTTCTGAGGCCTAAACCACAATACATCTTGAGCTCACTAAGCTAAAAATACTGACTCACCAATGACAGAATACTAATGAGTCCTCCACAGGAAAACTAATCCGTCATTTCCCTCCCCCCACGATCACACACACAAGTGGTTTAATACCTCAACATTTTGCACAGCCTTTTTGCCTGTAACATTGTACACTGAGATCTTGGTTCAGGCACTGTAGGCATATATTTTCCTTCTTTCCAGATTAGTTTTTGGCTTACTGTTCCACATCTATCATCCTGCCATGGCAGTAACTTTAACTTTGCTTTGCAAGTATGACAGCATTCAGAAATAGAGTCTCTGCTTCTGAGATGGTGTTGGTTTTATTCTTTCAGACATCTATGTCAGGGAGCAGCAGAAGTGGGGTGCTCCACACGGCAGGATGAGCTGAGAGCCCTGGGTAGCCCAGGCAATACCCTCGCTGCCATGGTGCAGTCCCAGCATGGTGCTCCAGGGCCAGTGGGACCTGGGGTGAGGGTCCCAGGGTGTGCTTCTCAGGGCAAATCAGGGCTGTTGGCACACTTAGGGCCCTGATGACCCCACAGCAGGACGGCAGTACTGTACTAATTAAGGCCAAAGACTGCTTCTTGGTTTGGTCTACTCTACATTCTCATAGATTCACATCCCTCATGTTGTCTTGGAATTTCTTGTAAGCGAGGGAATAGAGAGTAATGTTGATAGTCCAAACAGAAATCATTTGAGCTGGGGTTGTCAAGTTGCAGTCACCTCCTTCTCCTCCCCTCCTCTTTCCTCCAAAAAGGTCATTTTATGCGTATTTCCTTGTTCTCCTTTGAGTGACAACATTTTCTAGCCTTGCACTGTGGTGACACTTTGACTCTGTGTGTGTGAGCTTGGCTGTTTGTATATGGTACCCTAAGCTTGGCATTTGGAGCACAAGGGGGAATGTTCACTGAGTCCATTGCAGTTCACCTCTACCTCTTCTTGATGTGAGTTTCTTCCTATAGTAAAACCACTGCTTCTTAGCAACTTTATGCATTTGTCACCTAATTAGACCAAAAATTGCTTTTCTTCTTTCTCTGTTGCTTGTTGGCACCCCTTTTTTGTCTTGTGGCTTTTCTTGTTTGTTTGTTTAGGCTTTAAACATGGATATTTGAAATAGTAAAGGCACCTGGAAAAATTTCACATTCCAGGTCTGGGGCTCTAATGGACTTACACTGCAACAATCTCAATTGCCTGCTGTCTTCTCATCTTTCACTGGTGATACCATCACCCTCAGCCTTCAACAGCCTCGGCTGTTCTGCTGAGAAAAGGAGTTTGGCCTCATCTGTGGATAGAGTGTGTTTGCTCTGTTTGGCCTTGTCATCAGTATCAGCAGGGAGTGGGATTCAGCATTCACACAGGTATTCTATGAGGGGGACTTCTCTTGTGCCCCAGCCAGAAGCAGGTATCAGAGAAGAGCTTCCTATCAAATGTCATCTCTGGCTTCTTCCTACTGGAAACTTATTCATTCATGGCAATGTAGTAGTTTACGGCAGAGACTCAAATAGCAGATGCTTATCTTACCACCTGAAGACCTTCTGTGTAATACTCCTGTCTTCCTCAAACCAGTGAGGCTGAAGATGAGGGAGGATTCAGGGGCAGCTCAAGGACTTGTGCCAACTGTGCTTTCTTTCTGAGGGGACTGTTGCCAAGAAATGGGAGGCAGAGGAGTTGCACTGGGGCAACAGATGTTGATCCTGAAAAATGACTATTTAATAAACAAACAATCAAACAAACATTATATCCTGACAAACATTATTATCAAAGAAGCAGGCTGCTTGCAGAGCCTCGCTGCCATCTAGCATGTGAAGGTGGGCTGTATTTCATCCTTTGAAACCTCCCAGACAGGGATTCTTGTAACGTGAACTGAAACCTCTGTCCACCATAAAATACATGGTAAGGTTCCATGTCCCTGCATCCTCCCTCTTGCCACAGTACGGGCTTCATACTTCCGTGTTTGAATCATCAGGTTTTCAGTGCTTACACCCAGTCTCCAGCACACAGTACTGCACAGTAGGGAAAGAGAACACGTGTTAGACAAAACCTGACAAAGCAACACCTGGATTTAGGTCAGGCAGAGCAAACAAGAGTTACTTGTGTGCTATACCTGGCTCCTATTCAAACACGGAGCCTGATGAATTCATGCTAGCCCGGACATGCAGAACGGTATCTCCCTTTTTCCTTTACACAGAGATTTCCTTTCAGGCAGTACCTTCAGCTCCTTGTTTCTGTGTCTCTACAACTACCATTCATGTAGACTGCCCGAGTGCTGGCCACCCCCCTGGCAAGAAGACACACTTGTGTTGCTCCTACTAACATAAACTGCAGAATTCACTGCTGACGCTGGCCATGTTTGAATCGTCAAGATACACGTTTATGTCTCTTCTTACTGCGCCCACAGCGCTGCCAGCATGTTGCTGCTCACTCACCACTGCCATAAAGAAAGCAGCAGACAGTGCTGAAACTCCAAGTGCAATTCCTAAACAGACAGATTGTCCAGCTTGGCCTTCTGCATAACTCTGACCAAGAAACCCTCTGCTGGACCTAATCCCTTATGATGGACTATCATGATTGACTGGGTATACAGCCTTCATTTCATGATGCCTATGATGGCAAATTCACCTTTTATCCTCATGGTCTTTTAGCTTTTGTTTTTTAATCTCAGTCTTTCTCGATCCCTTCCCATTTCCCCCTGGATGCTATTGCTTCCTGTTGGTAGAAGCGGAGGCTTTTAACTCTACATTTTCACCTGGTTTTGCAGAGGCTTCAGTTTATAATCACCTTAACTGCTCATTTTCTGGTTGTTGAATTTTGTCCTTTCTTGTCTTGTGGAGCAGCTCAAGGCCTCTTAGTGCAGCTCAATCTGCAGTAATGAAGTTATGGGCAAATGTTACAAATATTGTTGTTGTTGTTATTCCATAATAAATGCATGGGGATGACTTTGCTCATTTATAGGTGTTATCTTTACTTACCTCTAAACCAGACCCCTGCAGATATCATAAACGCATAAAATAAGCTAAATTTAGCCAAAATGCCTTTCTCAGCTTTGCCAGTTCCTGAAAGAAAAGGGTTTGAATCAGACTGACAATGTAGTAACCTCACCTACAAATTTAAGACTGATTTGGTGGTAAAAGATTACGTAGATACTTGTGGTATTTATAGGATTAGGTATCTTGAGTTTTTTGTCAGGCAGTACCAGGAACCAGTCTGGCATAGCTCTATTTGTTCTTTAGTTTACACTCAAAGTTTACCATGTATATGCCTCAATCTTGAAATGATTTGCAATGTTTCCATTGAAAACATATGAGAGCTGGGCACGGTCAACTGCTCTCAGGCTGTTCTGGAGGGAAACACACAGCTCCTCTCTACAGCACACTTTTCCCCCAGCTTCTGCACCTGTGTGTGGGTATGGAAGGCCAAGTTCATAGAATGCAATAACTCTTGTATTCCATATTTCTCTCTGCTTGATGCTTAAAACAGCTAACTACTGTGGGTCTTCTTCACATCACTGTTTCTATGTTGGCTCTCATGTGCATGGGCGTCCCCTCTGTAGCACCCAGAGTAGCTTCCCAGACCTGATATTTTCAGCACATATTTAGAAGTCTGGAGTGGGGCACTGAATTTAGACCCTAATGGTTCCCGTGTGCTGTAAATTGATGATTTGGGTGCATTCCCTTATTTCCTTTTCTACCTTAATTGTGTACTTGTCTAAAAATAAAGAATCCCAGTGGATATTTTTAGTGCAGGTTCCAGGGTCTTCAGCTTTTTCTTAAGAGTTTAGATGGGAGGCTTAGTTCTTTGTCAGCCTGTGCATTGTCTGTACTGGTGCCATATGTTAAAGGTGCTGGAATGAAATTGGCACAATATCCAGTTTTACCCAACTGAGGTTGTTGAGCAAGATCCAGAAGATCTGTATCCACAGAGGGAAAACACAGTATTAAAACAGAAACAAAGCCTGTGTTTTATTTCATTATTTACTAAGTGCTGTCATGGTGCTCAGTACTATATAAACATTCCCTGCCCCAGGTTATTAATACTACCAGGCACAAGCAGGTTCAAGACTCAGACACCTTACATGAAATATTCCCAGAACAAAAACTTTAAGGACAAGTCAAATGTTTCTGTGCCACAAAAACTTTTCTGTGGAGCAACCACATCAATGAAACTTCATACTTTAAGAATAGCTGCGTTTTCCAATAAGAAGAAACTTGCATTTGAAGACCTAACTCTCTACCTATCCCAATAAGACTACCCCTGAGTATTGCAGTCAACGCATTGTCTGCCCTGTTGAATGTGTAAGCGATGCCCATCTGGTGTTGTGTGATAAGGAACATCCACTCCTTGGACAAATATGGAGAACTAGTAGGAGATCAGTTTGGGTGTTACGCTACATAGTTATCCTATATTTCAGAAGAACAAGAAGGTTTTTGTCTTTAGACTCCTCAGCTCTGGGAATGCTTGGGAGTCACTTAAGTGGGGTCCCTGGACTGTGTTGTAAGTAGGTGGGCAGTAAAATGGAAAATGTCATGCTAGAGGAAAGACAGTATAGAATGAATGTTTAACTCTTATAGAAGGACTAACAGAGACAAGCTCTTTGAAGTCAGAAGAAAAAGGAGTGTTTTACTTAAAAATAAAGACATTATAAAATCTTGAGAAAGGCTGAGAAAACTGTTCTTTTACCTAAACATATCAGGTTGAAATAAGCCTAAAGGTATATGATTCCTTGATGAAAACATCAGTGAGTATAAAAAAAACGTGCCTGCATGCTTAAGTCAGTGACGATTATATCTTATGTAAGGCCACTTAAAAGATGGAGCTCTCACGAGGATTGCAAATTATTCTGGGCCCATGAAAATCATCCTGGTTTTAATTACAGCATTAAAGACAAACCCACAAAGTTGTAAGTTCTGGCAAGTAAGTTCTGGCATGGCAAGCAAGCATAATTCTGAACAAGAGTTCACATAGAACTTGTAAATAACAACTGTGAGAGATTTCAGTACTAGCTATTCTTGTCTTTAGAAATGTTTTTAATTTCAAAATTGTCGTTAGCACTTGTGCTTAGCCAAAACTTGCTCGTAAGACTAACCAGGATTTCTTAGCATAAACTGCTCTTAAAAGGATACTGACATCCCCCAAATGTTCGGTTTTTCAGAAGAATTTTAAAGATGTTTCTCCACACGCCTACCTGCGGTGCCCCCTGTCCTTTTGTCACAGCACTTTTTTTTTCCAGTGCATTACCTTGTCCTGTTGCACCATCAAAGGCTCCACACAAGCTCAGGGAACCAGAAAATAGGGAGGAAGCAGTGAAACCGAGAGCCTGAAAAACACTGTCAAAGCTGAAAACGTCACGGGAAGTAAACAAAAACAAAACCAAAAAAGACAATTTCTATCTTGTTTTATAAATTTTCAGTTCCAGGAATTGTGTGGAAAAGAGACACAAATGTCAGGTAACAATGTCCCTGTAACTTAACATTAAGTACAGCCAATACTGCATTAAAAAGAAGGAAGATGGACAAGAGGAAAATTATCTTCAAAAATTATGATGACTTTTAAAAAGGAAAAAAAGATTTAAGAAAAGACAAATATTCATCTAAAGCAAGAGTGCAGCATCCTGTGGAACATTGACTCAATACACTTCCTCTCTCTTGCTACTTTAAAACAAAAGTTTTTCATCAATTTCCTGATTCAGTGCCAGGATGAGTTGCTGGAGACAGTGACCTCAGTGGGTACCATGAACCAGAGTGGGAGAGAAGTTCCTCAGATCACCAGACAAAAGTTGTACAATTCTGTAACACATTTCTTTCAGCAGCTCTATCTTGCCCATGGGATTTGTGTAGCTGTGCCCTTCTTCTTGCAAGCACGCTAAATGAGAGCAACAAAAATCTTTCAGTAAGGATGACAATACGAGGTTATGGCCCGATGGTAGAACAAGGTAGAGGCTGAACAGGGTGGAAGGTCTTCTGACGCTAAAGCTGCTACAAGCTTAAACTACACTGCCTCTGCCAGGTTTATCTCAGTACTAGTCACATAATTGCTACCACATCAGGAAAAAAAACCCTCTGACTTTCTATATTGTCATTTTGCCTGGAGTGTGACGAGGATAACTGCGTGTTTATCCAACTTTTGGACATGATTTCTTGGAAAGTTATTTGTAAAGATGGAAAAACCCTAACTCCTCCTGTTTGTTGGAATAGAGTCTAGATGCCTGGCTATTTGTGACTGGCTAGACAGAAACTTGTAGAGCTAGACCTGTGTAAATAAGGAGCTTTAGCTATTCCCATGTCCTGAGAAGTGGGAATTAACACCATTAAAATACCACCCAAGAATCAGTAGTTTCTACGTGAGGAGAAGGCAGAGGTGGGTGAAGAGGTAGAACTGCTGACAGAGAGGCGGACATATCTGCTGTGTTATCCCTGCCCTTCTCCCAGCCCTTTTTTAGCAACTTCCTTGTCAGAGTTCAAACACCGATGCCCGGCTTCTGGTGCCAGATTTTCATGAACATGAATCCTACCAGAACCTTCGTTTGCCCTTTTCTCACCTTCTGCATTTGCTTGAGAAGAACTGCAAGGAGAGCCCTGGAAGACAGTCACTCCGAGCCCCTGCCCAGTCCAACACCAAGTTTACTCCAGACAAAGAGCTTTGGCCCTCCTAATCCAGATCATCCACACAAGATAAATTTCATGCATGAAATGAGCATGCATATGAGCCTATCATTATAGGCATATACCTTGTAATTTTAGCTGTCTAACGTTAGATGACAAATAGGCAGAAGCACCCTTTGGAGGTGCCTGTGTCTCCTGTTGACTCAGCAGGATGACTAAACGCCCTCACTGGTGCCTACAATCAGGCTGGGCATGTTCCCCTCCCACTGCACCAGACCCTCACTGTGCAGTTTTCCATATACAGCAGGCAGCTCACGTGCTACACGTACGTCACTCGTGGTGCCTGCTGATATCCTGAGGTGCGGTTATAAAACGATTGTTTGCAAACGGCAGAGTTTCTAAAAAAGACAACCTACATGAAAGCTTAGGACACAACCCTTCTCCCCTGGTTCCTTCTTTCCATCTATCTTCTCAGCTGCTCTCATTGTTCTCTATGGCATTTGGCACTGCTGTAAAAGTTGTTGTGTTTAAAAAAAATAAGGTAACTTTCTGCTGTGTTTTGTACTGAGTACATTCCCAAAGACCAGAACTTTCTGACCTGCAATGGCAAGGACTTAATATCCCTGAGATGCTCTGCTATTCTACAGCTGTAAAAAGAAGAGAAGCCAAGTCAAACCTAAAATGTTTTAGTATGGAAAACATATTCCAGCTTTAATGACACCCTGGCATTTTGTTTAGGTTTCTTTATTATGATGAGTCATAGTATGTAAACTTCACATGCCATTACTGAAGTCACTTGGTTGCCTTATTTTAGCTTTGGGAACAGCAGCAAGGCTAACATCTTTTGCTGCCTCTAAGAGAGGGCTTGAGAAGTCCTAAGAGACAACAACATTACGGTACCCTAATAAGAAAGGTGTTGCTTTTTCATCCTTTGCCTAAAAAGTAAAGGGGTGGATTCTCTAGATGAGCCCTCTCCACGTTAAATCTTCCTATAAACACCTTGTAATTGCTAATGCTGGCTCAGCTGTGCTGACTTCCAGAACTGTGGGATTCCCTTTTGCAATGGCCAGGCAAAAGGATGTCTTGTTCTGTATCTGTCTGGCCTGCCTTACGCAGAAGTGCAACGAGCACAGGTGAAATCAGCAGAGCTCTGCCAGTACTGGTAATTCCACTGCTACTTTTGTCACTGGAGCTGTGTCGATCAGAACTCCTGAAGTGTTTCTTCAGGAGGGTTAGGGTGAATGGAGCCCAAAACCAGCTCCCAACTCCTCTCCTCACCTTTCATCTGGGCCCTCCTGAGGATTTAAACTAAGCAGAGAGATTTCTACTCTTCTTATTCATCAGGTGAATTTCTTACAGTGCACCTTTGCAGCCGTGCAAGTAGACTAAGAGTGGGAGAGAGGCAGAAAAGGAGACAAAAGGCTTCCCTGGTTCAGCAAGTGCAATGCCCATTCTTGCAGGTATAAAAGGGCAGCATGCAGTCATCTATATAAAGAATGTTCTTCAGATGGGTTATGTATAACTCCCTGGTGGCAAGGGTATCAAATGAAGGTCGAACATCAGAGACCTTTAGGCTATTACGAAATATGACTCATGGATTAGTTAACTGTCTGTCAGATTTTCCATTATGAAACTTTAACCACAGCCCATATCTGCACGGCACCAACACCTGTAGAAGTACAAACAAACAAGTGGTTATGTATGCATTGCACCAAAGTGGGTCAGGAGAAGGGCTACGATATCAAGAGAACCTTTTCCCTTAATTCCAAACTCTTAGCTAAAGAATAAAAATGAGGGGAGGAGGGGAAGAGGAGAAAATTCTATGGCAGTAAAAAAAAAAAGATTGTTTTCAAGTACACATTATCGAAAGTTTCTGCAAGAGAATTCTTTATAGTTCAACTGTATCAGAAGAATCAACCTAAAAGTCCCTCTCTGCAGAATATCACTATTTTAGCCATAGGGAACATCAGTGCTTCCTAATCCAAGCATTTGCTTTTCCACCTCCATATGCTGGCATGAGCAGAAGTGGAAAAGCAACTATTCCTGTTCTGGAAAAAGGATTTTTTAAAACACTAAACTAAAGAAGAAGGATTTTTTTTTTTCTATTTTGAAAATCAGTAAGAAGACGTAGCCATTTGGTGGAAGACTCTCAAATGTCTCTCAGCAGCCATTACATCTGGCTGTTTTGAGGTAGCTATAAATCAAGAGCGGCAGAAGATGTGCTCTGAAAATTTGCCACGGGAAGTGGGGCTTCTGACCTGTGCGTCACCAGCTTGATGCACTCCACAGGTGAGATTCAGCTCACCTAATTTTACATGTCTACAGTGTCTATCTCTACATCTGAGCCTGTTTCCCCACAGGCACTTTAAAGGCATGTCTTATATCTGATGTATTTTAAATATCTGCCCTAGGATAAGATGATTCATGACCTCAGAGTGTCTTTTTCTCCACTGCGGCTGTAATACGGGCCTGAGGTGTCTAGCTCGGTTGGAGAGCCTTCCATGTAGCCATCTACTGCTGATTAGAAGAAACCTGCCTGAATGCCTTGCCTCCACAAGGCTCGTAATTTCTGTGAAATGAGTTGGTCAACATTGTTTGTTGCTATTGCAATGTTTCGTCTACTGAATGGCAAAAACAGTACCACATCTGGCACAAAGGAATCCCAGCAGGCTGAAACAGCCCAGAGGCTGCCGATGACAGAAGAAATCTGAACCACTTAGATAAATTTCATCACTACATTATCCTCTTGTCTCTACAGATGTTCCAGATCACAAGTTAGGTACCGAGTTCTTTACTGCTCCTACCACTGTGGCATCTAATCTGTGAAGACTGAAGTCTCCATTTCCATGCCTGTTAGCCCATCTAATTTCATAAACACTGTATTAATTTCAATGTTAAGTTCTACTGCTCTACTGGAAGTTCAGAAGATCTGAACTGTAAGGCACAATGAAAAGCAACTTCATCTTGACAAGCCAAGTCGGAGGAGAGGCAACAGCAATACACAAATATATTAAAAGTAACTGCAAAGAGGAAGGAAATAAACTGCTCTTCCTGTTTATTTAGTCTTCAGGCAGGGTGATGGACTAAATATCTCAAAACCCCTTTACCTTATATGATTTGGTCAGCGGAAAGGTTGCAATATGCATACTGAGGCCTGAGCTAACCCTCTTACAACAGAGTGGGCCAGAGCTCCAGCTGCATTACCTGTGCTGCTGACCAAAAGGGTCAGGCAAAAGAGACAGGACGGTCTCCGAAGAACCCATCTAGAAAAAAGCCTCTTTTCTAATGACATACATTTTTTATGGTTCTTTCTCTGCTGCCACCACTAGAGATACGACTGAAAGATTATGCATCTGAGTGCTCCTGTTTATTACTCCTTGTTCCTCTAGGAAATACTGGGTACCAACAGTGTAGAAAATATCTTCTTGCTGCTGTAAGTCACTCTTCTTTTGTCTTCACCTTCTGTTTCTTTGAGCTTGCTACAAGAGAAAGGTATACTCATAAAATTACAATTTGCTTGTAAACCAATACAGTTAACGCCAGGCCTTCATGTGGTATTCAAAGAAGGGCTGTGGATGGATAAGCATGACTTTTTTCCTATTGAGCAAGACCATACTATAATATTTTGGCAAAGGGAGACATTTTTAATACCCGTAGGAACATAATGAAAGCCAATACCTTGCACAGAGGTAGCAGTCCCCACTCCCGCTCTGTAAGTGTTGCAGACCAGGCTGCCTTAGATAGGGAAAAAGCAGTTGCTGAAGTGTGAAACAGCCTGCTTCCCAGCACATGCCAGAACCCGATGGCAGCTTTGGTGTGACTAGCTGGCTCGTGCTATGTTGCCTCTGTCCAGCAGATTGTGGCTCTTGGTCAGGTCAAGATCATGCTCCCAACCTTTCTTTCCGTTTGGAGAACACAACCTGCAGAAGCTGCTGGACTGTCTTTGTTCTGGTGTACAGAAATCTATTGCTTTGCAAGTTCTTCCTGTTCCTAGTCGACTTGATCTAACCTGAAATAAGCTGTTTCTATACCTGCAAAGGAATAGCAGGGTATCCACGTGGCCTTTTGCCCAGGTTTAACGTAATGTCTTTAAAGCAAACTGCAAATTAATAGTAGCACAGCTTTCCTGTGCAGGCAAGCCCTTAATCTAATTGGAACACGGAAAATAGCATTTGGGAAGACAGAGCACTGTGTAAACTTGGGGAGTGAGAGAAGCAGGCAGTGTGATTTGGAGTCCAGTGGAGATGATGGAGAAATCCAAATGCAGAGAGGTGAAAGGGATTAAGGTTTTTAAAAATCAAGCTAGCCAGGAATCTAAGGATACGAAAAATGGAGCCTGACTCAGAACTTTTCAATATTTGTAGAACTGATGTCTTTCCGTTCCCTTTTCCATTTGGCACCACAACCCTTGCCATTTCAGTGAAAAGCACTCTCCCTTCCACCCTGTACAACTCTAAGCCACAGAAAATGCCCAACACAAGCTAGAGCATTCAGTGCTGCCTCTCAGCAACAATATTTAATACTTCCAAACATCTCACTTAAAAAGGGAGTTCTAGCAACCCTGGGCATTCCTCAGATAGCTGAGGCCACTGCTGCTCAACCTGACCACGCCAGGCAGCCACGCCATGTTGCACAACTACCGTTTGCAAAGGTCAAAGCTTGCCAAGTGTTCACGCCTGGCAGCAAGAGTCAGACCTGTTCACACAAGTGGGGAGAGGCCCTTCCTTGAAACTCTGGGATGTATACGGCCCGATACGGCCCATTCCTCACGTGCAGTGTGCCCAGGGAAGATCCTCCATGGCTGAGAGAGGTGCATGGCAGAGTGAGGGAGTCACGGGCATAGCAGGGATATTGAGCTGGCTGTGAGGGGCTGGATATTCCATGTAGGTGTTAGCTAGCAGTGGGAAACCATGCTAGGGTGGGCTGCGCACAGCTCTCTTCAGCCCTTGGGGCAGTGATTTCAGCAGCCCTTCAGCTGGATGTGCACACAGGGGCTCAGGGAGGGCAGAGGGTGAGACAAGACTCTCCTGCCGCAGTACTACACTTGCTCTGGACCCAGGCAAGCCAGTCAGTCCTGGTTAAGACACCAGGCCAGCCCTTCCTTGGGTCAAGCATGTAACACTGTAGGCTCACGGCAAGCAATATGGGTGTATCTTTGCTAGCCTGCTTACTCTTGCCTCAAAAGGGGACATAGTCCAAGCAAGAGACACTTAGGAATGGAGTGCCATTAGGAAAAATTTACCTACAACAGAGAGCTAAAACTAACGAGTTGTTGTATCCCATCCCTTTGCCCACATTCTGGTTCCCCTCTGCTGCCATTTCAGTGGCAGCCTTGGGAAGCACTCAGGTCACTAGCTCCTGGGCCCTGCCTCCAGCTCAGGAAGTACCTCCAAAAGCATGAAATTCATGGACTTACTTTTCCCTATGTCTAATCGTAGTGTAACAGAAGAAATAAGGACAAAACGATGCTTATACTGCCTCAGTTATGACAGAAGCTTGTGACTACTTGGATCTTGTCACTAAACTATTAAAGAAACAAATTAATTAAAGAAGAAGAAAAATACCCAACAAAGTGAAGCTTTGAGTGCTGCCTCGGATAGTGACTAGCGTATGTTTGAAATGTGTAGGTTTCTCTGTGTAGCCCTCTTATAGAGTCATAGTTTACAAAACTTTCTGTCTCCCCTTTCTGTACAGAGCCTCTGCTTTCTGTAAACAGTCTTTTGTAGCTTTTCGGGACAGGATGTGAATGTCTTTGAAGTCTGAAAAACACTCTCTGGGCATCTTTTCAGAGAATCATCTTGGATCTGCTCTGCATCAAGGCCTCCCCAGTCAGTTATGTACATTCTATCAGTACACTCCACCAGTCTGGGAGTATGGACAGAGAAGGGGAGCCAGCGAGGCTTGGATGGCAACACACTAGCCAATCTCTTAACCAGATTGCCTTTTAATTCTTCACGTAATTTAAAGGCCTAATGTCCTCTCTAAGACAGAAATGTACTCAGCACAGAAAATGATGCAACAAACTGTTGCAGTATAGTGGAAAATGTTGTAAATATTCTGTCTAATGCTGTCCAGGCACAGTTCAATAATCACGTTTATCTTATTAGCAAATTCCTTTATTCCTTAGAGTAAGATTTTGTATCAAAACAGAGACAAAACGAATCAGAAAAACCGACTACTCACATTTTGTGTGAAATACCCAATGGAATTCCAGAGGCAGAGGAAAACTCTGCCCACATTCTCCTGAGGTTCCCTGCTGAGTCTCATGGTTTCTTTAACTATCAGCCCAGTGGCATTCCTCCCCTGAGGAAAGATGGGAGGCATCCTGTGCTCCTCCTGCTCTGCCCCTGCCTACCCGGGGAAGGAGGCTGTGGCTCCACACAGGCTTCTTCAGCAAGCAGCACTGGCTGCAGTAGATCCAGGCCTCTGTCTTCCCTGCTTGTGTTGGACAGGCACAGGCGTTTGTGCAGCTGCTCTAACCAGACTGAAGGACTGATCTCCCCACTGTTTGTTTTTTTATGAGAGGCTGAAATGAGTTGGGGATGCAGAGTAAGTTAGACAGCGTTTAAGCTGGCCACACTAGGGAATGAAATGCCTGGCTTAAATGCAGCAGCTTTGCCCTGCCCAGAGAGTTAAGGCATGTGTGGCAGGAAATAGTCACTACATTCAAGAAACTCACTGACTCCAAAACAATAGCCCACAGGCATTGCTCTAGGCAGAGAGAGATGACTTAGGCAGGTTTTCCTTTTTCCTGCCTCTACAAACAGACAAGAGTTATTTTAAACTCAGATCAGTTATTTCATTCGCTACATGGACTGGCATCACTAAAAGCTATACTGGGACACTTTGGGGACAGGAACAAAGGGCAATGCTGGGAACTGCCCACACCAGTACTGCTGCTGAGAGAAACGTCCAGAGAACATCAGCCTCCCGAAAGCGAGGAACCTGGGAAGGCCACCCAAAGCAACAGGCTTGGTTTTGTTTTGAAGTCAGAAGCAGGGGCCCAGCTTTAAAAATGCTTTTTCGGTTTATTCCGACACAAAAATTGCTTTTACATACATTACTTTAAAACTTATCCATTGGTCCAAAGAGTTTTGTAGCTGCCGCCGTAGGGAAATGCAGACTTTGTAGCGAAGGTTTCACTAACGGTGTATCAGTGGTTATATGCGGTTCTTCTTTTCATGTTATTCCTCCAAATCAGTACGACTCTATCTTTTGATGTCTAAAAATGTCCCTAGAAATTTAGGAACTGGTCAGATGTAGCATTTAAAAATCATGCTGTTAAAGACTGATCTCTGATATTACTGAGAGAGATACGCCTTTGACTAAAGACTGTTTCTCAGTCTAACTTGTGGCTGGACAACATTAACTCTGTATTTTTATTGCCCTGCCAGCTTGCAATATGAAAGACTCACAAAAAATACAGTATGTTATTTCAGTCCTAGAGCTGTGTGGGATGAGAAACAAGTTTTCAGTACTGCAACCTGAGAATTACATCCATGGCAGGGTTTATTCTTTATCACACTCTGGATTTCAAGGCCTAAGCCTGAGTTCTCTTACACCATTAGTAAAACACTTCCTTCCCCTAGAAGTAAGCCTAGAGCTCTATACGATGGAAAATCTGCTTGTCAGTAGTAGTCTAGTACCGTATGACCTGTCCATAGTCTCAAAACAGATAAGGAAATTTGTGTACACAAGGCCAGCATCTACCAGCTTTGGAGAAAAATATTCTAAAAGGCAGCTACAGCCTCACAGTGTTGACTTTACAGCCCACCGAGTTTGGTGGCAGTCAGGGACACTGTTTTCTACTGCACAGCAATGGTCAGAAACCTCTACCTCTAGCTAATTTGAGGCTAACACTGTAGCCTTTCAGGATGCCTACTGGATGAGGTGAGGGAATAGCAAATTTGGGAATCCTGATAGGATTTAAGAACTGAGTGTCCAAGCATCCGGCAGTGCCAGGTTTTAAGAAGTTTTGTTTGCAGTCATCAGCAAAAAACTTAGCGAGCTTAACAGACAGGGAGCAGGATCTGTGAGGACCTCAGTATTAGTAGCTCAAGCACTCATTAAGTTACTCAGCTTCCTCCAGCAAATTGTCTCTGAGTCAGCTGCAGGAGAATAAAAAGTGAAACTAAGAATACTCAGTCCTGCTTAAAGCAGAGGGTAACTTAATAACATACAAGAAAACTGGCTTCCCTAAGCAATGGGAGCACTTGTGTGCCTGCAGCGGGTGGATTACCTTGAAGCTCGCTGCCAGCATGACACAGTATGACACACACAGGGCCCTCTACTAACCTGTCACAAAGAGAAGTGGGCCCACCAGCTTTCCTGACTACAGAACTGGGAAGTAAATTACTGCTGATTCTTTGAAAAGTTGTACGGCGCAGACGGATTAATGAATGTAATTTTTCTAGCGCATATGAATCCCATCAAACAACGTCCTTGTTTTATAAAAGCACTGCAGGCACTGCAGGCATTGTCAATGTTGCAGAACTGTTTACAGTGCCCACAAAGTTGTAAGACAAAAGTGAATGAAAAGATGTATTTGAAATCTGCTTTCAAAGAACAAAATGGCAGGCTTAAGCCAAAGAATGGTTTAACAAAAAAATACAGCATCTTTTCTTGTCAGGCAGCCTTGATGAACACACTTGCAGGCACTTAAATATTGTAAATAGGTGCACCTGGATAAGGAATGTAGGTATAAACCTTTAACTCTGGAGCTGTAGCTGGCTAAAGAGGCATTATGGAAGACTGAGGCAGAAGAATGGTAAATGTCTTGTCCAAGGATACACTTCGTCTCATACAGAGCTGACTGGTTTGTTTGTGAGGATTATGTGTTGCTCATTTAAGGATTTGTTTGCAGATGTTTAATTGTTGTAGAGCTTAAATTCTGGAAAGGAAGGACTTTGGCTGTAGAGGTCCAACTTTAAGGGCAGGTACGTGAAAGAACTGTTATGTTCAGGAAAAATGAGGTAAAGGTGTGCGTGTGTGCGTACTGTGGGGAAAGTTTTGTCCTGCTTTTAAATCCCACAGTGAATCTATCCATCCTTCTGCAGTACGAATCTTATGCTTTCTTGTTGGAAGAGGCAGGAGCCTGAGGAGGAAGGAAATGAAGGAGTAATTGTTATGTGTGGATGCAGGACAGACAAACTGCCTATCTTTTCCCTTGTGATTTAACAGCCTTAGAGGTATTGTCAGTACTTTGAGGTGTTTGTCGGTACTTTTACTGACCCAAATTGAAGGAAGTCGCTCTAGTATTTTCTGTGTTAGAAAGTTGTCATGTAAGGGTATGGGGGTGATTATGTATGTTTTTTAAGTGACAGGTAGCTTATTTGACTGGCATTTTACTGGCTAATGTAAACATCACTCTTAATGAGTCCAAGGTGGGTCTTTCTGAGCATGTAACGGTATAGCTGGGTAAAACTGTTCATACAGGGAAAACAAGGGTGACCTTGAACATCTCAGTAAGACTGGATGGCTAAAAAGGCTTTTTGGGAAGAATGTGATGAACGTCTATAGTAACCGACACAAACCACCGCCATTGTGTTGGGATAAGCCAAGTGGCACAGGACAGTAGGCACAATGGGTCATTTCGTTGCCCTGCAGGTACAGCCAGAGCCACAGGCTCTTATGTCTGTAATCCATGCTGAGGGCTGCTGAGCTGTGATGACCCATAAAGGGTGAGAGCGGCAGCCTGGTAAAAGTGAGGTGAGAGAACCTGCCAGGAAGCACGTGGCATCTAAGGCCAGGAAAGGGGAGGCAGCTCGAGCTCCTGCCATGCGAAGGCTCAAGGCTGGGACTTGTGTGTGTGCGCATGTGGTGAAGCACTCTTGTGCCCCACTGACCCCGAGCTCCAGCTCCTGCCCTAGAGGATACGTCGAGCCAGGCGCTGGGCTCCACAGCGTGCCACTAACCAACACTTTCCTCCTCCTTCTCCCTTGGCCCCCCCCTCCCGAGCCCCGCTTCGCTTTCCCGCCGCCGCCTCCATTAAGACCTGCGCCACTGGCAGCGCACAAGATGGCGGCGGGGGAGCGAGCGAGCGGGCGGGCGGGCGGCCCACGTGACCGGCCGGGGCTCCCGCTCCTCCTTTCGGAGGGGACGGCGCGGCGGGGGCCGCTCTACACCGAACAAAAGGCGAGAAGGGCGGCCCGGCGCCGCGATCTCGCGAGGCCCCGCTGCCAGCCCCGCCGCCGCCGCCGGTGGTGGTGGTGGCGGGCGGCTGGGGAAGCGGGAACCTCGCGGTGTTCCCCAGCGGCGGGTGCCCGAGCGCCACGTCTGGCGGCACCGCCGCCGCGCCTTTAAGCTTGAAAGCTTGAGGGTGCCCACGGCGCAAAGTCTCGCGATAGCCTTGCCCCGGCGGCGCGGCGCGGCTCGGCGGGCACGTTCTCGCGATAGCTCTGTGTAGGGGAGCTNTATAAAGGCCAGGGCCGAGGTGGGGGGGGCTCAGTCAGAAAAGCGATTCGTGGTGAACGAGTGGCGGCAGCGGCAGCAGCGGCGAGTTTAGCGGCCCAGCGAATCTGAATTTCTCTAGGCGGAGCGGGACAGCCCGAGACGATCTCTCGTTATGAGTCATGTGGCGGTGGAAAATGCCCTCAGTCTAGACCAGCAGGTGAGGGGATGGGCCCCGGGAATGCGGTCCGGGATATGG
>WBNH01006478.1:298341-380710 GCA_013401255.1 Urocolius indicus
GCTGGTCCTTCTCCCCCCCCCCCGACTTCTCACTCCCTTATTTTCTTCCCTCCTTCCCTCCCCCATGCCGCGGTATCACGTGGCGGGTGCAGGCCGCCGGATTAGCTGGCTGCGCGGCTGCGGCTGCTTCCCCCGCTGCGCCGAAAAAAAATCCCAACCCGCAGTGCCGCCCGCGCCGCCGCACTGAGATGGCGGCCGCAGCTCGCGCTCCGGCGCTGCGGCACCCTGGAGAGGAAAGGAGAGAAGAGTTTTGGGACAATGTTGCCCCCCATGGTGTAAACAGTAGCGGAGAGGTTCCACCCAAGAGAAGATTCAGGCATCGTCGCTATCGACCGCTTCTGGAAAAGCCATTTTTAACTAGTAGAAAGTCTTCTTTTTTTCCTTAGTTTTCAGATAAGAGTCATTTTTTTTTAGCCTCATATTGATGCTTGGATCAACTATAGAGGCCAGATTTTAAGTTGTAGCTTTAAACAGCTTTATGACGCCTGCCATTGGAGGTTTTTTTCCGATTTTTTTTAAATCGGAATGTCTTAAATGGCAGCACACACAACTGAACATCTAGAAGGAGAGCACATCCAGATCTTTGGTTGATTCAGGTCATATTACAAGGCACTACTGTGCACTTGGTTTCAAGTAAATTTTAAATGTATTTGAACATGTCATATTTTTTCCCCATTACATTTCTAATCTTGCTACGTTAGGTACACAGCTGTAGTAAGCTGGTGCTTACGTTTTATAAGTTGCCCACTGCCTTCTGCCGAGATGAGTCTGTGTTGTGTTTGATCTAAAACCTTTGTGTTACGTGCCAGTAGTGCCTGAAATGAAATAACCTTTTGGTAAACTTTACTGTGAGACCAGAAGCTGCAAATGAAGTTTTAGAAAAGCAAACCAAACGTTGTCTTTGAAGTAGTTGTAGGATGTCATGTGGCATCTTGTGAGCAGTAGGTGCCTCAAACATGAAGAGTACAATGTCTCTCTGGTGTCGAAGAAATAGCTGAGCCTCTGCAAGTTTCTTGACTGAATTGGTACTATTTAGGTTGTAGTCTCTGTAGACCTAAAAAAAACCCCAAGTAATTGGTCTCAATTGGAATGCACTTGAAAGATTTTTTAAAATGGATGTTTAGCCTGTATATAGTTTGTGAGGCAGAAGTCCGTGGTATTTGGTGGGTGTAAGATACTCTCCTGGCCTTGCCGCCCATGTGACACGTGTTTATTGGTGAAAGTGAAGACACTTGAAGATAGGATAGCCTTGAGTACTATTGTTTTGGCTCTTAAAATTTACAGGAGGTGTAACTGACTATAAACAAATCTCTTTGAAGTAATAACTTGTTGGGACTCTGCTTGCTCTTGATAAGCAAAAGGACTTTTTGTATCTTAGCGTAAATTCATGATACAACATGTTGATACTTGTTTTATTTCTTCTAGTTTTCTGGTCTAGACTTGAATTCTTCAGACTCTCAGAGTGAAGGAAGCTCTTCAAGCAGTAAGTACATGCAAGTTCTCAACTTTGCAAAACTACACAGCTTCAGAAATGAGGGTTTTGTGGCTGTGAAAAGTAATTTCTGAACTAAAGACTTGGATGCTGTTGGGGAGATGGATGAGGTTGCTGGTTATGTCTGCTTTGAAAATGCTGTATAATTAGATAGGAGCCCTCACTTCAGCAGTGGTATAGCTTGTGTAAATTTCTTAGGTACTTAGCTAACTTTAGAGATCTTCATGTGCCAGTTTTGTCCCAGATATTCCGGTCTCTGAGGTCACAGTTCCTAGCAGGAGTAATATGATCTGTCTTCTCAAAACATTCATCTAGTTGAAATATTTGAAGGTAAAATTTTTAATAGTTAGCTGTATTAATCCTGATTCATTGAGTAGAAACTGTATTATCTGAGGTACAAGGCTTAAGTACATTAAGAAGAGGAAGACTCTTTCAGGAATTGACGTTCAGCTTGTACCTGGTACATTCTGATTCATGTTGCTTAGCAGACAGATGCTTCTGGATTGTAAATGAGGAATGCTATTCAGAGGTAATTGCTTGTGGCTTCTAGTTTGATCTAAACTGAACTGATGGGTATGGTTGAATTTAAAGGGAAGGAAAAATACTGGTAGTAATAATGATATGAGTGCCAGTACCTAAATAATACAGTGAAATCTTAAACTGCTCAAATGTCTGGCACTGCCTTAAGCCTCACTGAGTTCTAGGAAGACAGGCTTTCATAACAGACTCTGTAACATCCATAAAGGGCATGCATTATTTGGTCAAAGAAGTAGCAAGATATCTGTGCCTTAAAAGGCAGCTACCTAATTGAGTATGCAAGCACTTAATCTTCCTTATGTTGGTCCTCTGAAGGAACAGTACTAAGCATTGTATTAAAGGACTCTTGTTTAAAGATGCTGTAAGAGGACTTCAAGCTTGTGAGATGGATCTTTTTCTAAGGAAAAACTGTTGTTAAAAAGAGTAGTACATCAAAAGGTGCTAACGCTGTGATATTCTAACATTACCTTTCCTTTGTCCTTCAGAAGGCAGATACATTCCTCCTCACTTGCGGAACAGGGAAGCTTCAAAACAGGGTACGTATCTGAAAACAGTGGCAACGTTTATAACTGGTGTTTGGGCACCAGAATCTGGAAGAACAGATTGACAGTACCACTAAGGTGATGATACTGAATGACTATTCTGACCAAAACAGTGCAACTTCTTTTGCTGTGCTGTCCTTGGTTACTTTACCTGGTTATATTCTTACCAGGTCAGTTCACTATCTAAGTGACAAAATAACTTTGAAATCTCATTAAGCAATTAACTGCAACTGAAGCAAGATGGATTCATGTGTGGTTACTTGGTCTGGAATCTTGAGTATCAATTTTAATGGATTTAGGGAATACCAGGTTTTTTTGGTAGTGACTATGATGCAGAACTTGCAGTATGCTGTTGTTCAATATCAAATGGCACAGTTTAGCTTTGTAAATGGATGATTTATAGAACTTACTTTGAACCAGGGAGCATAAAAAGCAAAACAGTTAAGATATTTGTCGTGTTTAGCTTCTTGCAGTTTTTATGGAAGCCCACAGGAGTACTAGCAAAACAAAACACGAAGCAGGTGACCAGTGTTGGTTGTATAATTTACACAGTGGTTTGTGCTGAGAAAACACCTTTCTTTCTGTTTTGCACTTGATTTTCTAAACAAAACATGAAAAAGAAGAAAAATTTTGTGAAGTGCTTCTCTGAAAAACATTATGACCTCTCTTTGTAAGATACTAAGATTGCAGATGCTGCAGCTTGTGTTATCTACACAGATCATTAGACATGATACGAGATAAAACCTTTCTGGAGGAACTGAAATGCTTTCTGCTGTGCTATAACTTACGGGATTGAAGTTTTGTTAGAGGAGCATTTCCAAAGTGATGGTCTCTTTCACGTATTCTCTTTTTAGTACTGCAAGAGGACTCATTCCATTAGGAGTGGGTTGGAGAAGACTAGTTAAATTTTGATATATCTCATTGTGCTTCCAGAGCTGTGTAACTTTAAATCTGACTACGTAAAAGAAATGCTCCATTCCAGTTTTGTGCCATTCGAAGAAACAGATCGGCCTGCTTTTGTTGTTCCTTTGCATGCATATAACCTAGTGTGGTGGGTTTTTTCTACCTGAAAGAAGCATGGGCTAATCCACTGAACAATGAACAGCCTGATAGCAGAGCTTAATGTTCTGGGGAAAGTAGAGGGACTGGTTGGCAGCTCGGAGTTTTACAAGTTAGTGGTGTCATTAACCTCAGATGTGTGTAGTCTTCCAAGAAATTCTCTGCGTGAATGTGAGAGGAATGTGCGAGTTTCTTGAAAGCAGGAAACAATTTGGAATTGGCTTGTAGACATTTGCTTTTCATAGGTTTTTCTCTCCCTGTATGGTAATTGGTATCAAAGTCCAGTTTAATTTTTGTGGATTTCTGATATGGAGGGATACTTTTGTCTTAACCTATGTTCATACCATGACCTTTTATGTAAAGGACTGTCACTGTTATGGTGCTTTCTTTGCAAGACCAGAGTTCAAATATTGCAGTGCACATCGAATAAAAGTCAGGATACTTTCGACACACAGCTTGTTCAATTAATAGAACGTAGGCTGCCAGCTTTCCTTGTAAACCTTATGTTTCAAAGCTCCCTTTAAAACCTGCTTTGAGTCTAGTATTGTGAGGCTCCTCACTGCTCCTTGCAACAATGTTCATGATTCCTAAATGGAAAAGCTGTGATTTCTAGTTGAAATCCCTTACTGAGCAGCAAAAAGGGTATCGTCAGTACAGTGATGTAACACTGAGCTATTTTATAGGATGATTTGAAGCCTATTATACAGCTGTAATTAATAAAAGTAATGTGTGCTCCTTATCTACAACAAAAATAACGATTGCTTCTTTGTCTGTGGTGAAGCTATTCTGTATATTGGCTTTTCCTCAGAATATTTAGCATGGACCTTTCAAGGCACAGATGTTAGGAAGCAACAGGCAAAAGATACCTTGGATACTGCTGGTATTTGAGCATGTAGCACAACTCCTGATGCAGCCTTATGAATGTAATAGCCTGATACAGTTCAACTAAGTAGTTGAAACTTTCTTTTAATCTAGTAGAAATCTCTTGGTCATGTATGATGACCTCTGGACACCTGTGAAAGTTTTAAGTACTGTTGCATTCAGAAACTTGAATTACTTGATTGTGCTGTGTTGTTGTTTTCTTTGACATGCTCTAGAAACAGCACATAGTTAGTAGTTAGAGATTCTCTCTTTCAGATGATGATACAGTAGTTCATAGACACTATTGAAGTTACATAATGGGCTTACTTGCAGCTAAGCAAAAAACTTTTAAAATAGCTATTCTTTGTGCTCCTGAAGAGCCGGTATCATCCTGTCAGGAGGTACTGACAGCGGAAGCATGCTAAGGGATCTAGAGTAATTTCTGTTTAAAACTCTTGTAGTGCTTTCTTCAACTTACTCTTTCTAAACAGTTTCAGATCTGTTCCTGTTGTAATACTAACCTGTCAGCTTTGTAAGCTACAGTAAATGGAGCTCAGTATGCAGGGATGCCTGATCTAGTGTCTTGGTTCAATCAGCTTGACTTGATAGCACTAAAGCTTGTTGTCATGTCATTTTCTTGTTAACCTTCTTGGAAGCTGCTCTTGGATAGTTGAAGTCTAATCTGATTTATGATAGATCAAAGAGTAGATGGTAAGACCTATCTTAAAGGACTTTCCCAGCCTAAAGGACTTCATGATTCTAACTGTTTTTCCCATCTTTAAATAACTGGTTATTCCTGCTGCATGTGTCAGCTTCTCGAGTAAGTAGAGAATGATTGGTGTTAGAGCATTATAACATGTCAGTGAAAATACTGATTGAAGAGAAGCACTGACAATTCTACCGCTACTCATCAGTACGATTTTGTAGTTCTTGTACCTAAGTTCTTTATCTTACCAAATGCCAAACTCAACCCTTTGGTGAGAAATACATGCTGGATGGCATCTGCATAGGTTTCCACCCTTTAAAAAGGCCTGACGTTTTAAGGAATTTCTTCATAATTCTTGCATGGTTTCATGACCGTTCACTTTAGAGCTATGGTCTGTTATGAGTTGTCTCAGTGCATTTGCTTTTGATTTTCATTTGCCTTGTTCTACATCATGGTGTTTTCTACCAGCAAGTTACTTGTATGGCTTTGAACGCTTGGATTTCTCTGCTCAACCTCAGTAAAAGCAAACAAAAAATTGCAAACTACAAGTAGAGCTAATGGAACTAGTTGTCAAGCAGGGTATATATAGGTGCTTTTTAAAGACCTGGTCCAGAAGTTGCTGCACTACCTTAAAGAAAAATGTGGGAAGGTATAAGGTTCAGAAATTAGTGCAGTAATAAGCTAGACGAGTAAGCTTACTTGATAGACTTGCTGGAGTATAATATTTGACTCCTTCCTATACCTTTTTCCCATTTAGCAAAAGACTTTAATGTACAGTCTACCTGAGATTTTTGTGTAGGGTGTTGGTGGTTGGTTTTATTTCCTAATACCTGTGTATCTTCCTGAGGATTGTTCTGTCACTACCACTGCTGTTATGTTTCATGGCAGGATGACATACTCCAGTATTTTCAGTGTGGTTTGAAAGTTAAATTGTGCTAAAATCTGGATGTAGATACCTTCTGAACAAGTTACAATTAATTCGTGTATTAATGAAGTGATTGTGGTATTCCTGCCTTTTTGTCAGCAGTCGGTCTATGGGAAGTTGATTTCTCTTTAAGGACTAAAGTTACTGCTTAAAGCATTCAAAAGTTTTGAAGTATTTCATGCTCTTGTATGCTAATAAACATCATGTATGGATTTTTTTTTTGTTGTTTGCTTCAGTTAGCCAGGCCTAATGACTTAAGAGTTATCACACTGTAGTCTTTAAAAGTTCCCTTGTGACTAGCACGTGTCTGGATTGGGGGAGTAGGATTTCTTACTTTAAAACATAAAGGAGGGGGAAGGGGAGGGGAGTGACACACTACAGAGAACATCTAACAAGGTAGAATAAATGCTGTAGCAAACATTTTTGTACAGAAAGAGCCTAGAACAACCCCATTCTTTGGACTAATTCTGTTTTGTGGTTTCTGTTGTCTGGTACGTAGGTCTTGACTGATTCTGTGCTGTGGCGCTGGCTAAAGCTTTCTCACTAGAAGGAGTGACATTGTTTGTGTGTCTGTTATGTTACTTAAGTCTCTGCTATAATCCTGTAGCTGAGGCTCTAGTGGGCTCATGTTGTCAGAATTGTTAAGATCTCTGAATCGGAATTTAAGTTCTTCATCTAGTACCAAAGCAGTGTAGTCACAAAGCACTGTGATGTCCTAAATTTCTATCTCCCAATTTCTGGTAGCTGGATAAAACAGACTCTTTACAAGAGAGCTGTTTGGCAAGCTGGTGTGCTTTCTATTCCACTTGGTCCTTCTTCTTTGAGGTAACATCTAAGTAGGCATCTACTGTAGGTAGGTGTAGTAGTGCTGTGGAAAAAGTCAGTGTGGTAGTTCACAGTGAAGAACCCCATATTCCTTATTTCTGCATAATGATGATCATTTGTCCTAGTCTCTATAGATGAGAGACTGTTTTGTTATGCTGCAAGTACACAGAGCAAAGTTTTGTATGGATTTCTAACGCAAGGGCTAGTACCATTTATTGATATTTATTGTGAGATCTTTGTTAATCTCACAAAAACTAAATGTGCATCATTAAGACTTTGCATTGAAGCTGGAGAGATAACATAATAACATAAATTAAGCTTGTCAAGACTTAGTGAATATGCAACTTAGTATTTAGCTCTAAAACACAGTGTTTTAAAAAATAACATGCTTGTACGTGAGTGGAGGGCTTTCGGCAAGTTGTGATAGGCAATGAGGAATGCTTAGTCTCTCTTTGAATACATCCTATTCTTGAAGGACCACCAGTCTTTCAATCTTGTAGACCTTTCAGTGAAGACTTACTGGAGAGAACCTAGGTTTTTGTTTTTTTTCCTTCTAAAAGCCTAGGCCATGGGACATGTGGCTTAAAGGTCTTTCTCTACTAGGTTTTGATAGCGGTGGCTGGAGTTCCAGTAGAGACAAGGATGCCTACAGCAGCTTTGGTGCACGCTCTGACCGTGGAGCAAAGTCAAGCTTCTTTGACCGTGGAAATGGATCAAGAGGAGGAAGGCAAGTGCTTATTTGTCTGGGCGGTGCATAAAAAGACTTTCTCAAGTTGTAGTAGTGCACTTGTGGTCTTGATGTTAAAATTGGGAGTTCCAGGTGTGAACAACAGGATCAGGTAGGGATCTGGGAGGGGAGGAGAGACTGAGATAGCTTGGCTTTGAAAGCTTCCAAGAATTGAAGGATGGGAAACTTGCATGTGTTGGAAAATGTGCTATGTAGTCCATCACCAGCCACTCACTGCAGCTATAATGACTTGCTGACTTAACCTTTTCACCAAAAAAGTGGAAAAGCGTGGCTACTTCCAGAAAAATTGTGAAGAGCTCTTGTGAGCATATCAGACATCAAAATGGATTTTATTTTTTTATATTTTTTTTTCCCCTTGTTTAAAAAGTGTAGTTAATAAAACTGGGTGAGACTCTTGCAGGTTCTCTGCCTTACTTGATCAGTCTTACACACATCATGCGTTGTATGCACAAGTGTGGTGAGAGTGACCTTTATCGACTAGTAAAGCTGACGCTAGTCCTGTATCCAGACTTTTCTCAAACATGATTTACCAGGCCAAAAACTAAACAGTTGAGGTAAGGACTTTTTTCAGCTTCTTTACAAGTCACTAATACAGGTGAGCTCCCTCTTTATAAAGTAATTATGTGACACGTAATTGAGGTGTTTACTTGGGTCACATGAGTGGTGGGGGAATAAAGGAACAGGTTACAGCACTCGAGGGTTTTGTCTGGACTTGGGAGACCTTTGTGAAATGAGGCACACGAGGGGGGAGTGCCAGACTGTCGCCAAAGAGACAATGGAGTTCGCTACAAAAAATGGCAAGAATGAGCAACTTTAATTGCAGCCCTACTGGCAGATGATTGGTTCTTTGCATTTGTTTCACTTAAAATGCTGAGCTCTGTATCAGAATTTTTATTCAGTTAAGCTAAACTGAGCTGTGAAATCATGACAGGCTCTTCTGTGACAGAAAATAACTTGACCTAGTCTGATGACTGGGACTAAACTCAGCTCATAGGTGCAGAGGCAAGTACACATAATCTGATGACTCTGAACTGTTGTACAGCTGTATATGTAGTACATAGAGCAGATAATACTAGTTTATTATAGCTTTGATTTTGCTAGTCAGAAAACCCCATTGCCTAGGAATAGCGGCCTGATACTCCTGCCATGTTTAGGTATGAAGAGCGTGGAAGAGGCAGTGACTATGACAGGAGTGGCTTCGGTAGATTTGATCGTGGTGGGAACAGCCGCTGGTCTGACAAATCAGATGAAGATGACTGGTCAAAGCCTCTGCCCCCAAGTGAACGCCTAGAACAGTAAGTAATAGAATAGTCTGAATTGGCAAAATAGGGTCCGTTGATAAGTCCAGCAAGTAAAATACTTTATTTTTTTCCTGTCTGTTTTTAGAGAGCTTTTTTCAGGAAGCAATACTGGCATTAACTTTGAGAAATACGATGACATTCCTGTTGAAGCAACAGGCAGCAACTGTCCTCCACATATTGAAAGTGTAAGTTTTTGGTGGTTTCTTTGTTTGTTTGGATTTTTAAAAAAATTGGTTTGCTGATGCATCTGATAGAGACTATTTTGCATATTGATATTCTGATTTTAAGTTTAGGAAGGAAAGGAAAAACTCTTGCCTTCCTACAGCTAAACTGTTTTGCAGAGGAGGGTTGCATGTGATGAACAGATGTGGGAGAAGTTACGTAAGCTTGTGCAGTTACCATTTGTAGCTCACTTAACTCAGTGACTTGCATTCAGACATGAAACATGAACAAGTAGAAGTGCTTGGAGGTGGTGGTTTGTTGGAATAGCTGCTTAAACGCAGGCATTTTGTGATGCTAAGGATAGCATGCTAGCGTAGGCTGCACTTAAAGCTTGGCTGTCTTTTTAGAATCATTCACATGACTGGACTAAGTAGCTACCAGGCTCTCAGTAATGAGCTCTCCGAGTATAAACTTAAGGCATATTCTATAGGAAGAGATGAAATAAAAGCTTCTTTACAAATGACTTCTTAGACTGAATAATGTGATTCATGGTGACTGACGTTTTACTTGTTTCAAATATCTCACAGTTCAGCGATGTTGACATGGGAGAAATTATTATGGGAAACATTGAGCTCACACGCTACACCCGTCCTACTCCAGTCCAGAAACACGCAATACCTATTATTAAAGAAAAGAGAGATTTGATGGCCTGTGCTCAGACGGGTAAGTGGGTAACTCTTCACTGCTTTGTGTCTCTCTCAGAGTATGGTCTTGTATTCCTCAAGAGGTCTATAAGAACTGTTTCGATTCGGAGTATACTGAAATACCTGCAGTGTTGAAAGTCTTGCAACTGCTTTAAATGTGTATTTGACTGGATTTACTCTGTGTGTCATGAGAGAAATGTTTATAACTTCAATGACTTTCCCTTAAAGGTTTTAAGAGTTTAACCTTAAAGGTTTTCCTTTAAGGGTGCCATAGATGGTATCCCTGTGCTATTGCAGCTATTATTGGGAATATGCTAGTGATACAAGACTAGTGCTGTAGTTGACAGTACAGAAGCTTTGAAAATACCTGTTAATAATACCGAATTGTGTCCCAATAGGCTCTGGGAAAACAGCTGCGTTCCTTCTACCAATATTGAGCCAGATCTATGCAGATGGTCCTGGTGATGCCTTGAGAGCTATGAAGGCAAGTAATTCAATATTTGGTTTTGGAAAAGCCATAACCAGTATTTTTTTTTCCCCAGTATACTGATGTCTACTACTGAACACAGTAACTGGGCTTAAATGTTGTTATTTTGGGTATGGTAGGCAAGCTTCCCAATTTCTAGAAGACTTTAGCCATTTCCCTTGTAAGATGTGAGCTGTAGAACCTTTCCTCCCTTCCCCTCCCCTGCCAACCTGAGCAGCTCATACTTGGAACTACCTAGAGAAAAGATTGAGTGTTTTATTTTTGCATAAGCTTTAAAGGTGCTTTCTTTGCTTAAAAAAAAGGTACTTGGTCACACGTGTCTACAGTGTAGTGACTGCAGGATAGGAAGTAATAGTTTTTATGGTGATTACTTCTCTGCATTGTGAAGTTATGGATCACGGTGCAGGTTGTTGAGACCAAGCTTGTGCAGCTATGTTGCTGTTAACATAATTAACAACAGAATCTTCAGTACTATAGTTGGGCAGTTGTCAGGTGCAGTGCTTACTGTAAAAGCCATGCTTTTTCTTTCTGTTAAAACAAACTTGGTGACCTTTTTCAGTCTTGCCTGTAACAGCTGTTTTAAGGCTACTCGTATTTGGGTGCTCAAAGTGTATATATATTTTTTTTTTCTTCCCCTTCAGGAGAATGGAAGGTATGGGCGCCGTAAGCAATACCCAATCTCACTGGTCTTGGCTCCCACTAGAGAACTGGCTGTGCAGATTTATGAGGAGGCCCGAAAGGTATATCTAGGAGTTAATAATTAGAAAGTAGCTTCAATCTAGTTTTTTCTTGGAGCTAATTTACTTTGTTTTACAGTTTGCATACCGTTCCAGAGTTCGTCCTTGTGTTGTATACGGTGGTGCAGACATTGGTCAGCAGATACGCGACTTGGAACGTGGATGTCACCTGCTTGTAGCAACTCCAGGACGACTGGTTGATATGATGGAGAGGGGAAAGATTGGACTGGATTTCTGCAAGTAAGTGAAGTGTTCCTGTCCATACATTGAACGACTTGGCAACTAGAAAAATAAAACTTCTAAAGTGAGATCTAGAGTTAATGACACTTAAGTTGTGACTTTTGGACTGTGTAGACTTGTAGTCAAGAACTTGTCGTCTGGTGTTTAGTGCTGGGTTACAGCTTAAAGGAAAAATGCTCTGAAGAGTAAACTTTTTTTGTTGCTGTTCAGGTACCTGGTGCTTGATGAAGCTGACAGAATGCTTGATATGGGATTTGAACCTCAGATTCGTCGAATTGTTGAACAAGACACTATGCCACCAAAGGGAGTTCGTCATACCATGATGTTCAGTGCTACTTTCCCCAAGGAAATCCAGGTACTTCGCTGAAGTTTATAAATATTTTGGCAGCTCACAGGCCCAAATGTCATTTTGGGAAGGGAGGGAAAGTAGTGATTTGACTTTTTTTTTTTCTCCCTTCTTCCTTCTTTCAGATGCTTGCTCGTGACTTCCTCGATGAATATATCTTTCTGGCTGTTGGCAGAGTAGGTTCTACATCTGAGAATATCACACAGAAAGTCGTATGGGTGGAAGAATCAGACAAACGATCATTTCTGCTCGACTTGCTAAATGCCACAGGTAAAGACCAATTTCATATAAGGAAATAAGGCAAAATTCAGGTGAGGCAAGTGTAAGAACTTGATTTGAGAGGTAAATGAAAGGGTACTTCCTTAACATACAGTGAATGTTAAGGAGAAGCAATATCATTGGCCAAATGTCAGTTTTAAGTTGATGGAAGTTCTCCTGACAATATAAAATGAGGAGAGAGGTTTTCAGTGTCTTTGGTTTATCAAGAGCAGAGAACTGAAACTGTATTTTGCGAGATGGTGGAGCAAAGTGTTTGTGCAGCTTTTCTGCTGCTGACCTGTGCTTTTTGCTGTTGTTAGGCAAGGATTCCTTGACTCTAGTGTTTGTGGAGACTAAAAAGGGTGCAGATGCTCTCGAGGACTTCTTGTACCATGAAGGATATGCCTGTACCAGTATCCATGGAGATCGCTCTCAGAGAGACAGAGAGGAAGCGCTGCACCAGTTCCGTTCGGGCAAGAGCCCCATTCTTGTTGCCACAGCAGTAAGTGAAATCTGAAGATCAAGCCAGTAAGCATATTACTTAGCCTGTGGAATTTCACTAACATTTGATTTAATCCTTTAACCACTAGGTAGCAGCAAGAGGACTGGATATCTCAAACGTGAAGCACGTCATAAACTTTGACCTGCCAAGTGACATTGAAGAGTATGTTCATCGTATTGGTCGTACAGGTCGTGTAGGAAACCTTGGTAAGTATGATCTAGAACTTGCATAGACAGCACTTCATATCTGAGTTGATAGCTTGTAGTGGTATTGGCTGAGTAGTAAATTACAACTAAGTACTTGAGAGAAGCCCATGTGCTGCCTTCTATGATGAGAAACTGATGACTGCTATCTAGCCAGTGTGGAGAGTAACCAGTTACTTTAACTGGTGCTCTTGCTGCTGTTAAAAGCTCTGATACCACATGTAAGCTTGGTATCTTCTGTCTCTGTCGGGAAATAGCTGGGGCTTTTGTGAGTAGCTGTGGTGGCATAACAGTCTTAAACAGTTACCTCTTGAGATAATCCTAGGCTTCTCAAACTTGACTGTGTGGAATCTGGTGGTGTCACAGATGGGAGTGGAGTGTGGGATGGGTTTGAGTGCTGTCGTGACTGTACTTGTTCTATGTGGGGCTAAAACTGAATGTTTACTTCAGGTCTTGCCACCTCATTCTTCAATGAGAGGAACATCAACATCACCAAGGACTTGCTTGATCTTCTTGTTGAGGCTAAGCAAGAAGTACCATCTTGGCTGGAAAACATGGCTTATGAGCAGCACCACAAAGGAGGTGGCAGCCGTGGGCGATCTAAGAGGTAATGGTCCCAACTTTAGCTAAAGGTATACTTTAACCATTATGAGAGACCATTCTGAGACCTGCTTTCAGTCTAAAAATTGAGTAAAACCACGGCAGTACAAACTGAGTTAGGTGAATCAGAAGGTGACAGCTTGTTGTCTGGTTTTGTTATGTCTTTAAGCAATTAACCTGTAAGACTTCTATTAGGCAACTAGCTGTGGCTGAGGTGGAGTGACAGCTAGCTGAAGTGGCTTTAGAACTCTGAAAGCACATACAAAATACTCAGTAGAAATGCATATCTGCATGTGCCTGAGATTCACCTTAAGCAGCTATTCCATTGTTCAGGAGAAGGTAATGCATGCCTCCTGACATAAGACTGCAGGTCTTGCTGTGATGAGGCTACTTGTAAAACAGTTTTGGTATGGAAATATAAAATGCTTTGTAAGAGGTAATACAAGGCTGTGTTTAATGACTTAAAGGAGTGGGAGGAGAAACAACCCTTCCTCTTGATGTATAGTTAACATGAATTCTAGTTGCTTAGATTTTTCCTGAAACATACAATTGTAAAATGGTCATCCTTTTCTACGCTGTCTGAGAGGGTCATAAATGCATCACTTCAACACTAAGATAGGTTTGGAAATTCTGTGGAGCAGAGGTTGCGCTGAACCAAATCTTAATAAGACCTGAGAAAGTAATTCTTTAACACAACAAGTTCAGTGTGTGACCCTCCTTGAATTAGTTCCTTTGCCATTTTGAATGCCCTTCCCAGATGGCAGTAGGATGCTTTAAAACAAAAAGCATGCTGAACTCGCCACTCGTACTGGGCTGTAGTTGGTAACCTGAGTTGAAGAAATGTAGTGCCTGCAGCATTTAAAGTACCACTGACTTTACTCATGGATTTGTTTTGTTCCTTTATACAGCAGCAGGTTCAGTGGAGGATTTGGTGCCAGAGACTATCGAACAAGCAGCGGTTCTGGCAGCAGTAGCTTTAGTAGTAGTCGATCAACCAGCAGCCGCAGTGGAGGAAGTGGCAGCAGAGGATTTGGAGGTAAGAAACTGGGCAGGCAGTGCTGGCAAATACAAAACAAGGTCTGAAATGCTGGTGGCTGTAAATAAAGCTTTTGGAGGTAATGTGTAAACATGAGGTGAGCTGGCACCTGTTGTGTGCCAGGTCTCCAGCGTCCTGCTTTGGATATAGGCTGATGCAACTCACCTGCCTTACTTTAGTCCGGTGCTGCCTCTCAGCTTCATTTCAGTTGAATGTGCGGGTGTGACAGTGTGCCTGGGTGGGTGTGCTCTAATAGAAAGTAGCTGTCTTGTCTGTGCCCTGGGGTTTTCTTCTGGTGAAGGCGCAAGTCTTTAGCAGGTTAATTAAGCATCCCTTTCTCTTGCCTTTCATAGGTGGTGGTTATGGAGGCTTCTACAACAGTGATGGATATGGAGGAAACTATAACTCCCAGGGGGTTGACTGGTGGGGCAACTGAATCTGCTTGCAGCAGATATCCTACCAAACAAGCTAATATGGAAACCACATGTAACTTAGCCAGACTATACCTTGTGTAGCTTCAAGAACTCGCAGTACATTACCAGCTGTGATTCTCCACTGAAATTTTTTTTAAGGGAGCTCAAGGTCACAAGATGGAAATAAAGGAACAAGTAGCCCTATCTCGAAGGTGGTTTTGAAGACTCTATTGCTGTAGTCAGGATTAACTCCCCTCCCACCCATCCCCACCCAGAAACTGCATTTATAATTTTGTGACTGAGGATCATTTGTTTGTTAATGTACTGTGCCTTTAACTTTAGACAACTTTTATTTTGATGTCCTGTTGGCTCAGTAATGCTCAAGATATCAATTGTTTTCGACAAAATAAAAATTACTGAACTTGGGCTAAAATCAAACCTTGGCACACAGGTGTGATACAACTTAAACAGGAATCACTGATTCATCCATAATACTACAAAGAAAAACTTATGCGGTAGCCTGCATTAGGGCTTTTGGTATCTGCAGATTTGAGAAAAATAAAACATCTTGAAGCATATCAATGCAATTAGTTTCTAATGTGGCAAAACTGTACTAAGTTAAAGTTCTGATTTGCTCACTCTATCCTGGATAGGTACTTAGAACCTGATAGCCTTTAATAAGCCATTCCAGTCATGATGAGATGATGTATGGATACATGCATACATTAAAAGCACTGTTTTTGAAGTTAATGCAAGTAAATACAGCAATTCCTTTTTCAATATTTAGGCGGATCATTAATGTGAGCTAGCCAAATGTGGGCAGAACATTACAGGGAACGTTTAAAGGTCTGATAACTTGAAATAGTTTTTAGGAGAATTCATCTATTTAGACTTTATAAAAATGCCTGCCATATGAAATTGAAATGGTAGAATGGCTGACCATGGCAGCGATTGGTCCTCCCAAAGGGCCTGACTGAACTTTTGGTCTAATAACGCATGCTAGTGTTGATGTTTTTTGGTCAAGAGGGTATGAACAGGAAGAATTATGCAGCAGGCTTTGTTTTAATGCAGATTCACATTACTCTGTTCAAGCTGCGTGGAGATGTTGAACTGGCTTACTGTAGACTTTGTAAAATGGCTCCAGAAGAGTAACAAAACAAACCTGAGATCACAGAGGTTGGAAATGTACATAAACTGCACAAGGTTTCAATTCTGCTGTTAAAGTGCAGTTTTAGTCAGTTTTAGTTGCATAGGTTTCCATTGTATTTATAGTCTGTTATGCTAAATCTGGCCAAAGATGAGTATTGTCCACCAGAAAAAATGCCTCTGCCGCTTGGGACTTCTGTGCTACCGTCGTGGCCAGAGCAGTTGACAACCTGTCTACAGTGGCATAGGGAAATGGCAAAAATCTCCTAAAGTGCAATAGATTTTTTCAAGTGTATTGTGCCTTGTTCTAAAACTTTTCTTAAGTAGGTGCACTTGACAGTATTGAGGTCATTTGTTATGGTGCTATTTCAAGTCTAGGTTTAGGCCCTTGTACATTTTGCCCATAACTTTTTACAAAATACTTCTTTTATTGCACATTCAGAGAATTTTATATATGTCTTGTGTGCGTGTCCTTGACTTCCAATCTTATTTTGTCTCTTGGAGATTGAACGCAGCTTGTTTAAGGAGAAGGAAATAGATTCTAAAACTTTTTGGGACCACGGGAATGATAGCTGGGAAGAAAACTATTTGCACACGACAGATTTCTAGATACTTTTTGCTGCTAGTTTTGTGTAATATTTATTGAACATTTTTGACAAATATTTATTTTTGTAAGCCTAAAAGTGATTCTTTGAAAGTTTAAAGAAACTTGACCAAAAGACAGTACAAAAACACTGGCACTTGAATGTTGAATGTCACCGTATGCGTGAAATTATATATTTCGGGGTAGTGTGAGCTTTTAATGTTTAAGTCATATTAAACTCTTAAGTCAAATTAAGCAGACCCGGCATTGGCAGTGTAGCCATAACTTTCTGATAGTAAAACAAAAATTGGCAACTTAAAATTAAACATGCCAAGGTTTTGATACACTTGTCTTAAGATATTAATGAAACACTTCGAAACACTGATGTGAAGTGTCCAGATTCTCAGATGTTTGTTGCGTGAGTTTTGTTTAGTTGTGTGGTTTTTCTTTTTTCGTTTTGTTTTTGGTTTTTGTTTTTTTTTTTCAGTGAATGTCTGGCACATTGCAATCCTCAAACATGTGGTTATCTTTGTTGTATTGGCATAATCAGTGACTTGTGCATTTTAGCAAGTTTTATCAGCCAGCAATATTTTCAGTTCAGATTTCAAGGATTCAAACCAATATGCAAGAATGGACTTAAACTTGCTGAATGTGGGGGAAAAAAAGAAAAAAAAAAATTGAACTTCAAGTCACTGTAGGTTTAGAATTGCTTATTGTATTAGTTTAGATGCTAGCACTGCATGTGCTGTGCATATTCTTGATTTTATTAAAATAAAAAAGTTGAACTGCACAGTCTACTCATTTGTGAAGCGTCACTCTCCTGGTTTGCGAGACCTGTAGCCCGAGTAGCCTCATCCACGTTGCATCTCTGGAAGCAGGTGAATCTAGTGTGGTGCACTTACACCTCTGTGTGCTTGCAAGCTCTGCCTCAGCTTAGGGCTACAGCTGTAGCAACCTTAACCTCTCCCCCCCACCTTGCCTGCTGGTACAGGCTTGTCTAGGGAAGCTGATAAAGCAGGTGTGGGGTGTATGAGACAAGCGTGGCTTGTCTCCCCTTTGCTGTACTGAGTTTAGCTGTAACAGTGTAATGAAAATGTATTGAACTCGCCTGCAGGCTTGATTCCTTAGCCAGGTAACATTAAGGACTTCATCTCCCAGTTGTTGTACCTCTCAGCAAAGGTGCCTTGTAGGAGACAGCTTTGAGTTTGAGGTGTTGTGTGTTGGTTGTTGTTAGGCAGCCCCATCAAAAACAAGCACGTGCAATGCTTGGGAGAAGTGCAGTACATAGCCATATCCTTCCTCTTCATCCAAAACTCTGCACACACCCCTGTGTGTGTATCTGCACTCAGTTCAGGAGCGGCTTCAAAAGACTAAGCTCTGGGCTTCAGCTGTAGTTCGGGCTGGAATGATGTTAAGTACAGGAATATCCGTGGGGATTCCAGCGAAAGGAATAGATTCAAGTTTTTCCAGTCTTGCTTAGAAGACCATAAAGGTGTTTCCAGATGCAAGTCTTGCCTTGTTTAGAAGAATGGTTATTTAGAACCTGTGCTTGAAAGTCCTGTACTGAAGTGACTGTAGAAACTGGGTGCGAGGGAGAGGGGAGACAAAGGAAGGCTTGGGACCTTGGATTCACAGTAATGTGCTGCAGAGGCGTGGGCAGGGCTGAGGCAGCAGTAAAGGTGTGATGTGGACTGAAAGTGCTGCATCCATGTAGGGCACAACTGTGAACGGAGTCATCCCTCCTTGGCATGTCGCCAGTCGGTGGTGACTTTGAACAGAGGGCAAGGCCATCGGCACGCTTACCAGGATAGCTTGCTGGAGAGTCTGCTTTGAGCACACCAACTGTGGACCACACTAAATTTACCTGCTCTAGACTTGCACTAGTTACCTACCTCATTGTGCAGGCCTTTGTGTTGTCATGCTGTGTCCCTGGATGTGCAACATGCACTTAAGTAAAGCTCTAACCTGCCAATTTCCTCCCCCCCGCCCCCGCCTCCATGTGTCATCTAGCTAACGATGCACAAATACAGAGCCACAGTTAGGGGGTTACAGAGTGGTGTGCGCTGTGGAGGTAGTCACTGGGATCTGGAAGTCAAGCTTCAAGTGTGAAAGTTTGCAGTTTGTGCTCAGCGTCAAGTTTGGTCCTGGTGAAGGCTGTTGCAGGAAGTGCAGCCGTGGGCAGAAGGGGCATCCAGGCAGCTGAAACTCCAGGAGCGTAGTGAAGCAGCTTTAGGCCAGACCTGTCAGCCTCGCTCTCTGGAGCAGGGATGGCAAAGCTAGTGGAATGATCAGGGCAAGGCAACAGGAGCTCCGAGTGCAAAGTGAGTGGAAAGATAAGGAGGAAGTCTGGTACTAATATGTGACAGAATCACTCGGGAAGCTTCTCTTATTAAGGCTGGAAGAAGCAATTTAGTGCTATGAGATTAGAAGTAGGTACTCGGGGAAACTGCAGGTCTAAAGGAGTGTTAGGACACTTAAAGTACTGTGGTAAGAGAAGCACAGAGCATGTTCCCGCAGAGGTGGGAGTTGGTTCTTCAGCAGTTATCGTCACACTGGGCAGTGTAGTTTTTCCCTTGAGAAATGGGGAAAAAACTTGGAAATGTCTGAAGAAAATTCATCCTAAATTCTAAAAAAAAGTCTATGAATTTCAGTTGTGAAAACGGTTGCTGATTGGTCTTGGACTGTGAAGCTACGTTGTGTCAGGCCTTGGAAATGTGCAGTAAAGTCAGTCCTCGTGCAAGAAATGCCCTCATATGCCGACAGTGGCAGAGTTACAGTAAAAAGGCTGTAGTAAAACCTCTTGTTTCTATCGGTGAGGTTATTGTGACCTCTGCAGATGAGCAATGATCTTGAAACAACATCCATTGGACTCTGGTGACAAGAGGTGGGGAGGGGTAAAGATCAATGTCCTACTATGGGCTTTCATGAAGGTTGAGAGAGCAGTGGGGGTTACTAGAGGGATTTTGTTAGGTCCAAGGGTGAAGTCCAGGCGCTGACTGAGTAGAGGAAATAGTGCAAGCAGGATACTGCTGAGGCTTTCACCGTGGCAATCAAACAGAAGTGGCACTGTATACACCATTAAAACTGTGTGTCTGTAGCCTTCTTGAGTGTGAATCCTCATCCAGTGCAATGTTCACTGTTGCTCATATTGATCAATGTGTTCATAAAAATAACCTGCACTTAGTTGTTAACACTTGACATGAAATTACAAAGCTTGGGTGTTGGCTCTTGTTCTTTTGAGGAGGGGAGGAAAGAAGCCTAGTTTCACTCCTAGTTTGTTGTGAGCTCTTCTACTCAGTGAACATTGCTCAACCTCAGAGGTTGTTTTTGAGGGAGAGAAGTTTGCTAAGGCTATGGAAATATAATATTGCATGAAACTATCCCTGTTACCACTTTGTGTCAAAAAAAATGCACGAGTACAGATTCTGTCTGTGGCTCTGCTGCCCTCTTTGTTGGTGGCTTCATTGAATCATTTGCCTTACGCATAGCTTGCTCATATGTAGCGCTCGTGTAAATAGTCCCTGCAAAGGGATCTATTTAATTATCTCACCTTCACAGAAATATTCCTTACCAAGCTGAAGTAACTTGCTGATGGTTAACAAAGTAGGACCAGGGCCCAGGCTCCTAAAAGCCTAAGTGGAGGTAGGGCCTTTTTCCACTCATGGGCCTACTCTGTGGAACAACCTAATGGTGGTCCTCTGCTGCTGCCTTCAAATCCTTCTTTGTGTTAATTAGGGAAGGCCTGGAAAGGCTGTTGGTGCTATGGATCTCTCAAGTCTTGGCTTTCCATTTAGGGTAAGGGAGGAAAGACATTCTGTTGTATATTTAGTCATTAGGGGCACTGGTGTCCGTAGAAAGTTCTTGTAAGTAATTGAAACCCTGCTCTAAACACAGAAGTTTTATCAAGAATAGGTTCACTCTTAGTCCTGCTTCAGGGGAAATTTACCATGCCTATCATCTGATTTGCTAGCAGGAAATATTGCTGCTGAAGGAATGACTTTATTCAAAGAGATGTGTGGTATGTTCAGAGCACAGATTGCGCAGTGCCGAATCTGGTTAATGATCGGTGCAGGTTTCAGTACAGTGACGGTGTCAAATTAGAAGCGATGTGATGAAAACTTTGTTCTCACCGATGTCTCTTTTTTTGAGGTACAAACTAGATCTATCAGGCGAAATGTTTATCACCAAAGGGCATAATAGAACTATAGGCTCTGCAGGGAAGGCTGAAGTACAGTCTGGAGTAAATGAATAGAAATCTGTTGGCATTGTGTACTTGGCCATTCAGTGAAGAAAATACAGCAGTGTTGCTTCAAGTTGGGACTTGAGTACCAGAAGTTTTTACAGTGGCTAAGCAGTTTATCTAATCTTCCATTCATGACTCAGTGGGAAAGAAGCACTAGTGGTAAATTTGAAGAGAAACAGAATAAAGGGTTAAGCAAAGACACCGGAGAAGGAACAGAGTAAAAGGTTAGGCAAAGACACAGGGCATCTGTTGCCAGCTGTCCTGCTGATCAGAGTTGCCTGGCACCAGTCGTATCATCATGCTGTAACTGTTCTTGGTTCTTGTTCATCCTGGGTGGTAGTTTGACCTTGTCCGCATGCCAGATACCCACCAAAGCCACTCTTAAAACTTCCTCTCCTAAGCTGGGCAAGAGAGAGAAAATACAATGAAAGGCTTATGGGTCAAGATAAGGATGAGGGAAATCATTCAGCGATTATCATCGTGTGCAAAACAGACTCAGCTTGGGGAAATTCGTTTGATTTATTGCCAAGAAGAACAGAGGAGGGTAATGAAAAATAAAACATAAATCTTAAAACACCTCCCCCTACCTCTCCTTTTTTCCCGGGGTCTCTACCTCATCCCCATGCTGCTCTCTCTCCACAGGTCCTGCCAGGAGCATGCTCCAGCACAGGTTTCCCACAGGGTCACAGCCTCTTTCAAGGGCATCTACCTGCTCCAGTGTGGGGTTCTCCCCAGGCTGCAGGTGGATCTCTGCTCCCTCGTGGTCTCCATGGCTGCAGGAGCAGGGCCTTACGATGGGCTGCACCATGGGCTGCATGGGAGCCTCTGCTCTGGCACCTAGAGCAGCTCTTCCCCTCCTTCACTGATCTGGGCGTCTGCAGAGGTGTTCTCATTCTCACTTCTCTGTTCCTGCAATTTTTTTCCTGCCCAGTAACTTTTTTATCCCATCTCGTATGTTATCACAGAAGTGTTATCACCATTGCCAGTTGGAGTCCCTCTTGGAGCCAGCTGGCATTGGCTTTATGGGCCACAGCTTCTCACAGAAGCCACTCCTACCCCTGTAGCCCCTTGTCACCAAAATCTTGCCATAAAAACCCAATCTACCTGTAAGTTGAAGACATAAACTTTTTAAAGCAAGGACTGCAGCGCACTGTCCCATTTCATCTGTCATCTCACCTGGGACCATAGGATATTGCTTGATTATACTACTATAACAGGACAGATAAATGAGATTTCTGATGGTATTTCTCAAATAATTACTTTGGTTGTTCTTTTTAATACCACTTCCATTGTTTACTTTCTTTTCTATCATCTTTTCTCGGAAACAATTATTTCTTCTGTAGCCAAGACAAGCATTGCTTGTGATGGTGCTTGAGATCTCAGAGGTTCCTGTAATTGAAAGCATTGCTGGTGAGGCAAGGGAAACAGACACTTAGGGCTATTTACAAAGAAGGAATGGCCAGAAATTAAGGAGTGGTAATTGAAGCTGTTTGTTAAATACCACTAGCCCGAGGAGCTTAGTCAGAGATTAGATTCTGCTTATGGGAAGTATTCTCTGAGGAAATGTAAAAACACTTGAAAGCGGAGGATGGGCTTATGGAAACGCAGTACCTCGTTGATCTTCTCCAGCTCTCTCCATCTGTATAGGGAGAAGGTACACTAGGGACTCTTGGGTGAAAAGACTGTCTATGTACTTAATTATGTACAATTAAGTTGTGTGGGTCTAAGAATGTTATGGGATCATGTACTTGAAAGCTTGCCTGAGTTTTCTAACTATATCAGCTGGTCCAAAGGAGGATACATCCTCTCCTCACTGCGCCTTAAATAGCTGAGGAATCTGATAATTGAACTGCTGTTGAATCACAATGTACTTTGTGGACAAAATGGATTAATTCCCATGGAGACTCATGTGCTTGTCTGTTTTCTTTGGACGTTAAAATGATAGGCCCACTGCAACTACTAGTGCTTCTGCAGTACTTGTCAGAAGTGAGTCTCAGCATACTTTAAGAAAGAGGTCAGCCTTGCCAGGAAACTGTGACAGAAGGCAGTCAAGCAAGAGGCCCGTGGCTGAGTTAGAAACCAGAAGCCCACATGCTGTCCTCTGTCACCCTGTCACTGTATTGCTTCTGTCACACAAGCATCAACTTCCTTTCATTATAATCTGGTCAACTGGCAGCGGTGTGAGACACTCTGTCTTAGCATGAGAACTAACACTCAGACTGCAGCCACCGTGTGTCCTTTGGAAGCAGTAGCTCCCTGGGAATCAAAGTTCTCCGTGCGAGGTAAGTCTTACACTGGTCATCAGGATTCTGGGAGGTGTTCTCTCTTACTGCTTGTCTGGTCTTCAGTTTAGGACAAGAGTTGATGCACCCTTGCTGTAAAGTATTCTTAAATGAGTTAATCATGACCTTGGAATGCCCTTGACGGGAACCACTCGTGAAATGAAGGACAGTTCAAGACAGCATTCGCGTAATCAGTAGCAAGTTGAACTCCACAGTGAACTGATGTGGCCTGTGCCATAGGATTATGAATGTCTTAACAAGCAGGAAGCATCTGGACACCTCTGGGTCCTCGGTGCTACCTACTTGGGCAAATTCGCTCAAGGAATATCTATCTGATAACCACCATCACTTTCCTGGGGCTTTTGCTAGCTCATTGGAGGTTCTCCCTAGGACACAGTAGAAGTCAAATTCTGGTACCAGAATCTCACCTTCATGTCCAGTGTAAGGAAATAATCATACTACTTTGACAAATTCTTCTAATATTGAGGGTACAACTTCGGTTTAGAAATCTGATAATCTTTCTTAAGTCAAGCCCACACTGACAGGCTGTAGACACTTACATACATGTTCACTCCTGCCTCTGGTTCAGTTCTGTATCTGAAAGTGTTGGATCGGAGGTGTAACTTGCAGCAACAGAAACCTTTAGGAGCAGGTTAGATGAAGACTTGTCCAGAATTACATGAATATGATAGATCATACTTTTAGGTACAAGGAATCACTTTCCACATTAATGGTTCAATTGGAAATCCAAGGGGTTTTTGTGGTGCATGGTTTCCTATTTACCCTGGCTGTTGTGTGGTTTTCCATCTACAATCACCAGATGCCCTGTGATGAGAGATTACTTCTGCGCTAGATTTTGCCTTCACCAGTGTTTACATGGAGTGTTAAATTGCCAGCCATGAAGTTGAGGACCAGCAGCCATTCACCGCCGTACATTTGTACCATTTGTCTCACTGGCTTAAAACTATTTTAATTTCCTTACATCTTCCCTGACTCTTTCTAGTAAGCCTGGAAACCTGTATCTTCCTCTGAGTCCCAAAGATCCTTCTGAACCAGATAACACATTTTCCGCCAAGCTTTTCAGTCACGGTCTGGAACCTCTACTTGGTTTTTCAAAAGTAAAAAACTTCCTGCTGTTGTTTCACTTGATGTTCCTGCTCCCAGAGACCCATTTCTACTGTACAATGTTTTGCCTTCAGTAGACTTCATAGTGTGAAGGTCTCATTCTGGAAGGGGTGTGGGGTGCAACTAAGCTACAGTGCTCTTCAGGGTGGCAAATCCACACCCCCAGATGAAGAGTTTGCAGGACTGCTCAGACAGGACCTCATAAGTAATAGGTTCTGTCTGAGCTGCATGAAGATGGCTGTCCAAGTTGTTGGTTTTTTTCAGCAGAATTATTACTGTAGGTTTTTTTTTTAAACATTGCTCCTCCAAGTCATTGAACTCTTTTAACCCAGAGCAGTAACTGTCAGAACTGTAAATGGATATGGCTGTGAAATTTGCATGTAGTTCTTATAAATTGCTTTATAAACTACTCAGCATCTGAATTCTCATCAGTTTCATAGAATCATAGAGTGGTAGAGGTTGGAAGGGACCTTTAGAGATCATCTAGTCTAACCCCACTGCAGAAGCAGGTCAACCTAGATTGAGTCACAGGATTGCATCCAGATGGGTCTTAAAGACCTCCAAGGAAGGAGACTCCACACCCTCCCTGGGCCGCCAGTAAAATAGGTTTTTCTTATGTTTAAATGGAACTTTCTGTGTTCCAACTTCATCCCACCACCCCTTGTCCTGTTGCTAGACATAACAGAAGAAAAGGGATGCCCCAACCTCCTGACACCCACCATTTATATACTTGTAAATATTAATGAGATCCTCCCACAGTCTCCTCCAGACTAAACAGCCCCAGTTCCCACAGCCTTTCCTCATAAGGAAGATGTTCCAGTCCCCTGATCATCTTGGTGGCCCTGTGCTGGACTCTCTCCAGAAGTTCTCTGTCCCTCTCGAGCTGGGGAGTCCAGAACTGGACACAGTGCTCCATATGAGGCCTCACCAGGGCAGAGTAGAGGGGGAGCAGAACCTCCCTTGACCTGCTGGACACACTGCTTGAGGCAGTTTGGGAGAAGATATACCTGTATGTTGAGAATGAGCAAGCAAAGCGGCAGCTAAAGTGAAGGTGTTGATGATTTTGATTTCTGTTCTTCTTGTACATTGTGTCACTGGTGACTTTCAGAGCACATTTTCAAATATGTTGGGCAGCTTCCTGTGGGATAATATCAAATGAGCAGACAGGAAGGAAAAATGTCCTTTTGTTTGTTTGTTAGTTTGTTTGTTTTGTTTTTGTTCCAGATCAAACTAGAAAAGATGCAAATAGGGACTAAGCAAATAGTGATTTCAGTGCAGTACCAAANTGGGTTTTTTTTAACTATTCTTTTTTTCAGTAATATAAAAATACCAGAATGTAGTGACTGAATAACCTCGAAAATGAGGAAGAAGCTAGTTCATATTTGCATGCTATGTTTAATTTTCTTTACAGAGGCATGCTGTATTATTAAAATTAGATCCAGATGGAATTATTTTTCCATTTCCATGGAATCTTCCAACTTTAAAATTATTTTTTTTTTCCTCCATACCAGTACAGAGCATAAAATTAAAACAGTAATATCTTTCATGTGACATGAACTCTGGTTTGTTTGGTAACTTCAGACTACTTGTTGTATTTCTCCCTTCATTAAAAACTACATTGAAATGGCTTTCATTTCTAAACCCAGTTCTCAAAATATACATAAATACACAATATATATAAATTTTTAAAGAATGCCTAAGATTGACGTTAGGACGATTCTGAACCACGTTTCACAACGCCCTCACCTTACAAATGCTTTTTGAAGTATCAGCATTTTCTAACAGCCACAAAACAGTTTTGTTGAAGAATTCCTTCGTCATTTCCCATCAGTGTGTGACACCATTTTCTTTGTTGCAGCGTGACTCAAAATTTGTGCCAAGTGTCACCAACCAGTTCAGTCTTGGATGCTCTAGGTTCATGGCTCATGTGTGGGTGCGATCTGACAATAAAAAGGTAGGAGTAAGCTGCTTCACTCCAGTGAACAGCAGGGGCATCTGGGCTGCCAGCGATCTTGCCTTGCTATTTACTATATTCTTTTGCATGTTCATTTCACCAAGTTAGCACCAATTTACAAAAGTACACCCTCAGCAGCTTAGGTGTTGATTTGCAGCACCATCCTGCTCTCAGAAATGTTGTAGAGAAAATGTCTATTGTATTTTTGGAGAACAAAAGTGGAGCTTTAAACTACACATTCATCTCCTTTTGTGAACTATACACGGCTGATTTTGCAGAGGCCTTCACTCGAGTTTCAAGCATCTTGATCTGTGCTCTTGCAAAACACTTTTTCCAAGCATCGAGGGGACAGCTGAGACAGTATTTCCAAAGCATCCTGGCCCTAAGGGTGCTTTCACTGCTGTTTTCTTGAAAGTTTCCTGCTGATGCTAAATGGGACGAGCAGCGCTCATCTCTTCCGATTTGGTGTCCCCTTTGGGCAGTTGAGCACAGTCCTTCCTTCTTCTTGGGGCTTAGTTGAAGGACAGGTCTTTTTGAAGGCAGTGGGGGGTTGGTAGTAGCATTGTTATTTGCTACTGTAAATGAGGCTTTTAGTGGGCCTACCATCAGTTGGACGGAACTATGTTTTACTGACTGAAAACAGGCCAACTGAGCCTTGCTATGGAAAGCTGTGGCCTAGGCTTTGCCCTCTGATGTCAACAGCAAAGCAGGATCAAAGCTTTGGATCTTCCCTGCTTTAAAGGCGCGGGAAGAATGTAAGAGATCAGAGTTGTGGGGGAGGTAGGAGAGGGCTGGGAATGGTAGAGACACTGGCTTGTGGGGGAGGTAGGAGAGATGGCAGCTGTGTATGTTGGCGCTAGTGCAAGCTGGCTGCTGATGCTTGCGGGCTGGCAGCAGGATGTGCTTGATCAGCTTTGTGGGTAGAGAAAACGTCCTGGATTAGTTAGTGCTGGCAAGAGCTGAAGTGAGAAAAATACTGTGAAACTGAAGCAGTGGATGTGAATCTTTCATGGGCTTTCCATGTAGTGCTTCCCAGAGTGTCCCCTGCTCAAAAGCTACATGCCATGTTTTTTCTTGGAACATCTTTATACTCTCACTACTGAAACATCTTGGTTTCCTTCCCAACGTGGGGATTATTTAGCTGTTAACTCATGGATGACCAATGTCACCCTTCATTCATATTGTCCCTCCTGAACAGTCAGATTTGTGTTCCTTCGCACTGGGAGGTGAGAGAGGGCACGTGGCTGTGGGGCCACACAGCTTGATTTAACCTGTGGTGCTGCCATCAGAAATAGGTCTGGAGCAGGTTGTGCTTTTCTCTTTCTCCTGGCAGAAAGTTCCTACCATGTTGCTCTTCTGCTGGGATCACTGAATGGTCCTTGAAGTGCTGGCCTGGAACAGCACTGGGCATGGGAGAGCAAGCAAAGCGGCAGCTAAAGTGAAGGTGTTGATGATTTTGATTTCTGTTCTTCTTGTACATTGTGTCACTGGTGACTTTCAGAGCACATTTTCAAATATGTTGGGCAGCTTCCTGTGGGATAATATCAAATGAGCAGACAGGAAGGAAAAATGTCCTTTTGTTTGTTTGTTAGTTTGTTTGTTTTGTTTTTGTTCCAGATCAAACTAGAAAAGATGCAAATAGGGACTAAGCAAATAGTGATTTCAGTGCAGTACCAAAGGCTGCCAGGCTTAGCAGGCTGATTGTTGATTGGCAAGAGCCATTAAGAGTGGAGTACATTAGTATCCGAACATTTCCATCCCATGTCACTTCAAGTCTCTGCAGCCCAGCTAGCACAGGATGCAGGTTCATATTGTGAAGTGCCAGTAAACCAGGCTAGATAAGAGCCAGACTTACCTTAGCTGGCTTAAATAACGTAAAACTACTGTCCTTTAGTGGGAAATGCTAAAAATCCCAGAGTCGGTGTTCAAGCCCCTTTCATGTGATGAGAAATTATTTCAATTTCTAACCCAGTGTAGCCAATAGCAAGATTAATATATGCTTTGAGTTCTAACATTAATCTTTAATTTAGCTCAATGCCTCTTCATCTAGCTGAGAGAGCTCAGTATCTCCTGACTCTGCTGTTCTGATCAAAGATGCTGTTCTTCAAGAGCTGTAAGCCCCCTGCCCTGCAATCCAATGTAGCAGTCCTAGATACAGACCTGTACTTATTTGCATGAACAAGTCCTGCTAATAAAGGTATCTGCTGAAAGCAGCCCTTCTTCATTTTAAAGTCAGGGCATGTGTGTGGGAGTACTGAGAGCCATTTACCTATGCTCCCTTTTAGGCACTCAGCTCCCATGTGCTGTCTGGTCCCTTGGGCAGCATCTGCTGCTAGTCCCACGGAAGCTCCTCTGCATCTGCAGAGCCTTCACGTAGAGGCTGCAGACAACACTTGAGTGTTTCTGTACAGCCCAGTGTCTGGAGAACTGAGTCTGTTCCATCTTGATGACTTACAGATGGGAGACTGCTTATGCCCTGAGTTTTTGAAGTGGGCACCTAAACAGTGTGGGAGTTTTTAACTGGTAATAAACCAGTTTGCATTGGACAAGGATTTTGATGGTTCAAATATAACCTTTCACTCTTCTGTTCCAGCTTTTGCGTTTTGGTATATAGTTGTATGTTGTGTATTATGACTGCTCATGTATTCCTGTGTATTTTAATGGATTGAAACAAGTTCAGAGGAAATCTGGGGCCTCCAAGCACACAGGGGTGGGAGGCACAGGACTGNTTTTTTTCCTCCATACCAGTACAGAGCATAAAATTAAAACAGTAATATCTTTCATGTGACATGAACTCTGGTTTGTTTGGTAACTTCAGACTACTTGTTGTATTTCTCCCTTCATTAAAAACTACATTGAAATGGCTTTCATTTCTAAACCCAGTTCTCAAAATATACATAAATACACAATATATATAAATTTTTAAAGAATGCCTAAGATTGACGTTAGGACGATTCTGAACCACGTTTCACAACGCCCTCACCTTACAAATGCTTTTTGAAGTATCAGCATTTTCTAACAGCCACAAAACAGTTTTGTTGAAGAATTCCTTCGTCATTTCCCATCAGTGTGTGACACCATTTTCTTTGTTGCAGCGTGACTCAAAATTTGTGCCAAGTGTCACCAACCAGTTCAGTCTTGGATGCTCTAGGTTCATGGCTCATGTGTGGGTGCGATCTGACAATAAAAAGGTAGGAGTAAGCTGCTTCACTCCAGTGAACAGCAGGGGCATCTGGGCTGCCAGCGATCTTGCCTTGCTATTTACTATATTCTTTTGCATGTTCATTTCACCAAGTTAGCACCAATTTACAAAAGTACACCCTCAGCAGCTTAGGTGTTGATTTGCAGCACCATCCTGCTCTCAGAAATGTTGTAGAGAAAATGTCTATTGTATTTTTGGAGAACAAAAGTGGAGCTTTAAACTACACATTCATCTCCTTTTGTGAACTATACACGGCTGATTTTGCAGAGGCCTTCACTCGAGTTTCAAGCATCTTGATCTGTGCTCTTGCAAAACACTTTTTCCAAGCATCGAGGGGACAGCTGAGACAGTATTTCCAAAGCATCCTGGCCCTAAGGGTGCTTTCACTGCTGTTTTCTTGAAAGTTTCCTGCTGATGCTAAATGGGACGAGCAGCGCTCATCTCTTCCGATTTGGTGTCCCCTTTGGGCAGTTGAGCACAGTCCTTCCTTCTTCTTGGGGCTTAGTTGAAGGACAGGTCTTTTTGAAGGCAGTGGGGGGTTGGTAGTAGCATTGTTATTTGCTACTGTAAATGAGGCTTTTAGTGGGCCTACCATCAGTTGGACGGAACTATGTTTTACTGACTGAAAACAGGCCAACTGAGCCTTGCTATGGAAAGCTGTGGCCTAGGCTTTGCCCTCTGATGTCAACAGCAAAGCAGGATCAAAGCTTTGGATCTTCCCTGCTTTAAAGGCGCGGGAAGAATGTAAGAGATCAGAGTTGTGGGGGAGGTAGGAGAGGGCTGGGAATGGTAGAGACACTGGCTTGTGGGGGAGGTAGGAGAGATGGCAGCTGTGTATGTTGGCGCTAGTGCAAGCTGGCTGCTGATGCTTGCGGGCTGGCAGCAGGATGTGCTTGATCAGCTTTGTGGGTAGAGAAAACGTCCTGGATTAGTTAGTGCTGGCAAGAGCTGAAGTGAGAAAAATACTGTGAAACTGAAGCAGTGGATGTGAATCTTTCATGGGCTTTCCATGTAGTGCTTCCCAGAGTGTCCCCTGCTCAAAAGCTACATGCCATGTTTTTTCTTGGAACATCTTTATACTCTCACTACTGAAACATCTTGGTTTCCTTCCCAACGTGGGGATTATTTAGCTGTTAACTCATGGATGACCAATGTCACCCTTCATTCATATTGTCCCTCCTGAACAGTCAGATTTGTGTTCCTTCGCACTGGGAGGTGAGAGAGGGCACGTGGCTGTGGGGCCACACAGCTTGATTTAACCTGTGGTGCTGCCATCAGAAATAGGTCTGGAGCAGGTTGTGCTTTTCTCTTTCTCCTGGCAGAAAGTTCCTACCATGTTGCTCTTCTGCTGGGATCACTGAATGGTCCTTGAAGTGCTGGCCTGGAACAGCACTGGGCATGGGAGAGCAAGCAAAGCGGCAGCTAAAGTGAAGGTGTTGATGATTTTGATTTCTGTTCTTCTTGTACATTGTGTCACTGGTGACTTTCAGAGCACATTTTCAAATATGTTGGGCAGCTTCCTGTGGGATAATATCAAATGAGCAGACAGGAAGGAAAAATGTCCTTTTGTTTGTTTGTTAGTTAGTTTGTTTTGTTTTTGTTCCAGATCAAACTAGAAAAGATGCAAATAGGGACTAAGCAAATAGTGATTTCAGTGCAGTACCGAAGGCTGCCAGGCTTAGTAGGCTGATTGTTGATTGGCAAGAGCCATTAAGAGTGGAGTACATTAGTATCCAAACATTTCCATCCCATGTCACTTCAAGTCTCTGCAGCCCAGCTAGCACAGGATGCAGGTTCATATTGTGAAGTGCCAGTAAACCAGGCTAGATAAGAGCCAGACTTACCTTAGCTGGCTTAAATAACGTAAAACTACTGTCCTTTAGTGGGAAATGCTAAAAATCCCAGAGTCGGTGTTCAAGCCCCTTTCATGTGATGAGAAATTATTTCAATTTCTAACCCAGTGTAGCCAATAGCAAGATTAATATATGCTTTGAGTTCTAACATTAATCTTTAATTTAGCTCAATGCCTCTTCATCTAGCTGAGAGAGCTCAGTATCTCCTGACTCTGCTGTTCTGATCAAAGATGCTGTTCTTCAAGAGCTGTAAGCCCCCTGCCCTGCAATCCAATGTAGCAGTCCTAGATACAGACCTGTACTTATTTGCATGAACAAGTCCTGCTAATAAAGATATCTGCTGAAAGCAGCCCTTCTTCATTTTAAAGTCAGGGCATGTGTGTGGGAGTACTGAGAGCCATTTACCTATGCTCCCTTTTAGGCACTCAGCTCCCATGTGCTGTCTGGTCCCTTGGGCAGCATCTGCTGCTAGTCCCACGGAAGCTCCTCTGCATCTGCAGAGCCTTCACGTAGAGGCTGCAGACAACACTTGAGTGTTTCTGTACAGCCCAGTGTCTGGAGAACTGAGTCTGTTCCATCTTGATGACTTACAGATGGGAGACTGCTTATGCCCTGAGTTTTTGAAGTGGGCACCTAAACAGTGTGGGAGTTTTTAACTGGTAATAAACCAGTTTGCATTGGACAAGGATTTTGATGGTTCAAATATAACCTTTCACTCTTCTGTTCCAGCTTTTGCGTTTTGGTATATAGTTGTATGTTGTGTATTATGACTGCTCATGTATTCCTGTGTATTTTAATGGATTGAAACAAGTTCAGAGGAAATCTGGGGCCTCCAAGCACACAGGGGTGGGAGGCACAGGACTGCACAGGTCATAGAATCATAGAATCATTTCAGTTGGAACAGACCTTTAAGGTCCCAGGCTCCAAATGGCATATGGTTCACCATGTTGTCTTGTTCCCGGGTATTTTCATTTTAACAACCACAGGATTGCTGTCTTAACTCTTTCTGGACCTTTTATTTTTTTCTTTTCTTATAACTGGTCCCACCTTGTCAGTTGTGGGATGTGTCTCCTTTCCATTATTTCTTTCCTTTAACCAAATGGGATCAATCCCTCCCGAGGATGTCATGATGTGGCAGTGCATGTGCCAGCCACCTCTAGTAATGGACCTGTGGGATAACAGGAGACCCGTGCAGGAACACAGATCCCATCTGTGATGTCCTGTAGCCTTTTGTTCCATGTTTGTTTAGCATCTAATGGAGTAGCATCTTACCTGAATTACTCGACAAATACATAGGATTACTCGTGAGAGTGGGGAGGATTAGCTCCATAATTCATACAGATCTATGCTAACAAGAACTTAGGGAGGAGGCTTCACAGTGCCTTTTTAGGTCTACTTTTCCTCTGATCTAGTCAAAGTACCTCTGGTGGCCTTTGGGACTGTGGCTGTCAAACTGCAATCTGAGATGCTACAGGTCTCACCTGATGAAATTTCCATCCGGAGTGAATAAAAAAGCAGTGTTGTATGTTTTGCTTTAATAATTTCAGAGATTAGCTAAATCTATGATTTAAACATCCTCCATAAACAGACTGCAGCTGTGACAGTCCTGGGATCTGTATCCTCTTGCTCCAAGCTACAGCTCCAAAATAGAAACAGTCTTTTTCCCGGACTAGCTGTGTCCCGAGATGATCTCTTGGTTTGTGAATGTGTTCCGACTTGGCAAAACCCCAGTTATTAAAAATATTCAGTGTGACAGCTGTGAAACTGTGCACACCATGGTCTGGTGACTGACCAGAGGAGTAAAAAGTGCTCTCTGCAGAATGACACAGTCCACGTTGGCTTCGGTTCTGACAGCTCCGGCCTCGCTAGTTTGTGAACACATCACACCTCGTCTTTCCTGGTTGAGAGATGGACGAGCAGCTTTTGCTGTGAGTTAGAGAAGCAAGGCAAAAAGCAAAGGTCATCACATCCATCAGCAGCCTGGGAACGCATTGGTGTTTGCATTGCAGCCTTTTATGTGCAAGGCTAAAATAGGATACATCTAATGTGTAGCTTTAAAGGGTTAGAGGGCTCCAGTGACCTTCCTAAGCTATAAACTTCAGATTTGATCATGGTGTTTGAGCTGCAAAGGCTTGTTAGCAGTTTGCTGTGCAGGCCATTTGTATAAATCTCAGTGTAAGACATTCCTCTTAGTGGAAAAGAAAGGCTAGCACTTACCACAAACCCCAGGATAATGCATTTATGACAAGTTAGATGAATAACAGTATTTGGAGGAAATTTCTGTGAACTTCTTGGTGGTTACTGTAGACAGTATTGCACTCTAGAATTACCTGTCTTGTTTGTCCAAGTGGAAGTGACTGCCATGCCCCTACTTTAAGCTCATATACAGCACTATAGATAATATGCTAGCATGGTTGGGTATTAACAGTGCCCTTTTTCTTCTTCGGGGATGCTTACCTGCAACTTATCCTTTCACAGACATGTAAGTCCTGGGTGAAAGCGTTGAGTTTTCCAGGCTTATCAGAGGAATAAAGTTGGCAAGAGAGTCAAAACCCCAGTCATTTCTTTTCAGCTAGCTTATGATAAATAAAGGAACTCTGAAGCGTTTCTTTTCCTCCCCAAATGGGAGAAGTCAGATAGACTATTTCCTGCCTTTCCTCTCGGAAGAATATGATGTGGGAGGTCTCAGAAGAATAAAAATGCTTTTTCTCAATAAAAAAAAACCAAACAGAGTCTTTGATAGACACATATTCACCAGCTTTAATAGAGACGTATTTGCTTCTCAAACATTTGTGCTACGTTGGATTTAATGATGCAGGAGTTTTAAAGGGGCTGAATAAATCACTTCTTTTGCTTTTCATCAAGTGACACGCTGGTGACATCGTTTCCGTGACAGATCTGGTAGACCTTTCAGGAAAAAACAGATTAAAAAACCAGACTGAACTTACTATGTTTAAAAACCAGCAGTGGAAAAACATGCCTCAGATATGTAATTGTTACTGTTAAACACAAGAATGTCAAATGTGCATGAGGTCTCTTCTGTTCTTGGAGAACTCGGTTATATTCCGTAAATAGATTCAGTTACTAGTGGTAACTTGGAAGGTGCTGAAGTGTGGAGAAGAGGAGGAGAGGAGGAGGGGAATCGCTAAGCAGAAGGCTGGTGGAGACGTGTGTGTGTGTGTGTGTGTGTGTGTGTGTGTGTGCGTGTGCGCGTGTTCTTTCTGATTTATGAATCCCACACTCTGAGCGTGTCTTTGCTTTGCTGTGTTAATGGCTTCAGTACACAGGAATGTGTGCATATCTTAATCAGGCACTCATATATCATCTGTTGTCAGTCATCAGGCAGCCACGACGTGCACACACACGGCTGCTTTCTTACCTGCTTGTAGAGGCTTTTGCTTTGCAAAATGTAAAGCCAGAGGTATATCACTCATCTTCCAAACTGGACCCTAAAGAGACATTTTAGTAACTAGTAAGGACACGAGTAGCTCTTAACTTGCTCATCTCATCTCATGCATAGATGCTGTCCAGCCAGGGAGAGGGAAAATCAACGGTGCCAAAAATAAACCAAACAATACACTTTTGTGCACTGCAAATGCATCACATCTTGTTTCTTCCATACGATTTTTCTTATGCAACTCCTCCCACCCTATTAATAAAATGTCCTTAAGCTCTGAAAGTGGAAAGCTCAGCAGTTGCTGATGCAAAATGACAGCACCAGAGTGACGATGATTTACACCACCCACAGGTCAAGTCTGAAGGCTTTATTTACATGCTGCAAGACTGTTTGCATAAGGCTTTGCCCAGTTTGGTGCACGGGAAATCTGGCAGTGAAACAACTTCAGTTGTGTTATGAAATTAAGCTTTTCTAAAGAGCAGAGATATTAAGTGCTCTTTGTGTGCTGCTGCATTACATTCATAAAACCCCCAAGCTTGGCTCTAATGGGCTGTAAATCAATTGGTGGAAAATACATCGAAATAAAACTTCAGACAGCCTGGGAGAATGCCTTCCAGGTTCCTCATAAAGACTTCATACCAATTAGCAAGGCTAGTCCCAGAGAGCACTTAACAGGCTTTGTGCTAGACCTTGCAGATGTTGGGACAGGACTTTGTTTTTCGCAGCACAAGTATTTACACTGACCAGGGGCTTAAGTGATAGGAACAGCAACATTTGCAGTTGAGAGCACTGTAGAAGGGAAGATAAACAAAATCGCTACTACCAAGAAAGTGGGAAGTCGGAGCTGCGTGGGCTGAGTTCTGTCCTTACTTGGCATTGGGGAGTTATGTGATTTTATTCTATGACTCAGAGTTGTTTTTTACAGCATTTGCGTCACCCAGAAAAGTTGAATCTGCATAAGACTCAGCATGTTCCAGGAGAGAATATTTTGTTCTGTAACGTGACCTCACTAACAGGCAGTGACAGCTTTCATGTTTTGCTTTTTAATTATTATTGTTGTTCAGGCATAAACTGCAAAATGTCTCAGAGCTATCAGGTTGTGTTACCACAGCAAGCATGTGCAGTATCAAGGAATACCCTAACACTTGCAGAATCACTTCACAGATCGGCAACAGTGAGTCTCATTTCTTGAGAGAGCTGTAAGCTTTTAGTCTGCCTCTTTCAGCCTCTGTTCCCGCGTGGAAAAACACAGCCTGTGCATGAAGTAGATAATGCGACTGCCCCCCTCAGTTCCAGACAGATCTGACTGTATTATTTCACTTGCAGAGTCTCACCCATTGTGGGTGCCGCAAATTAGTCACTGCCCTGAAGTGCAAATGCTTGTGTTTTTCCATCCAGGAGGGTTGTTGGAGGATTTGGCACATGATGCCGTAAGGAGATAGCAGAACTGTGAGTAGGTAAGCTCGGGTATTGGTTGGAAGATGCAGCAAATCCAAGCAAATGTAGGTCTTTGGAGGCTGGATTGTGAGTGCTGCAGCCCCGTGATACGAAGTGCTGATCCAATATTGGCTCGCTCTGCTTGTTCAGACATGTTCAAGTGTTTCTGAGAAGTTATTTTTATGCTGGCAGGCTTTATGAGAGATCAGGTGGTGTCTGCCTATGTGGCTCTATGTTTTCTACGAGGCTGGAGATCATTTCTCTTCCTGCAGCTGGCACAGAGCTGTTGTAAAAGCATGATGCTGACATAAACACCGCTCTGGCTAATTGGACAGAAATGAAGTTGCGTGCCTGCACCCAGCCTGGAGCATGTTGCTGGGGCCATGTGCTTTGAGTTTTATTACTGGCTGTGGAAGAGCCTCAAACCTCCCATCTGTGGCTCATGGCTGAGTAAGAGCTCAGGCATAACTGAAGAAAAGTGTTTTTTTCTCTTTTTCTTGTATGTGTCCAGGAGAGGGACGGTCACCTTTTACCCTCTTCTCTTTGCTGGAGAGCGCTGGCACCAGACTTTGGCTCTAGTTCACTGCATTGCTTCTTTGGCAGAGAGCTCAGGCAGGAGGCTGTATCAGGACCCTGCGAGCCATTTATGTAAAGGAAATTTCCTTCTCCCTCACCTACTAAATTTCTATTTATTTATCTATTTTTTAACAGTGGCATTTTGCCAGTGGTCTACTTTTGGCTTTTGCTTTTCATCAGTTCAAGTTTTGTCAAGAAAAAACTCAGCTGGGGCTGAGTAAGGTGCAGTAATACCAGGCTGCAGCCTGGGAGGGGGATGGCACTGTCCTGATCTGCTCTCTGTCTCTGCTCTTTCTGTCCAGAGGAGAAGAAAATTAAGCTGATGCACTTGTTAGTGAGCTCATTAAATGAATCCCATCAGAACTGGTCATTCTGCAAATTCTTGATGATTTAATTCCCCCATTTAATTAATTTCCCCTAGAAATTATTAGCTCACATTAGAAATGAATTACCTGTTAATTTTCCACTTGATAATTAGTACTCTTCTAGACCCTGCTTAACCTTTCTTGCCTTATGTCAGAATTGTTCAAAAGCAGACACTTAAGTATTTTGATTTTTTTTCTGTTACTCTTGCCAATTCCTGTTTCAAATTTGGGAAGACAAGCTGCCTTCTAGTCAAGGTTGGGGTCTCAGAATGTCAGAGGTCTCCCCCTCTGATTCCACGTGTCCGTGTCGTCCCCCGTCCCCGTCCCCCCCCCCATCACTGCTGTGGACTTCCCATGTTCCTGGGAGCAAAAAAAATACCCACCACCCCAAATGTAATTAAAGTGCAAAACTTTGACCTTCGCAGCTTCTGCTCTGCTGGAGCCCAAGCTCTCTGAGCCTTGTATTTTTGATCTGCCCGAGCGTTGGTCAGGCAAGAGGCCAAAGGCAGAGTGTCCCTGAGAGGAGCTGCAAGCAGCATGGGCTGCCAGCAAGGGCTTTCACCGTGGATGGGGGAACTTTCTTGGGGCCTGATCTCAGCTCCTAAGGCTGCTTCTGCATTTTGTCTACAGATTGTTTCGATAAAAAATGCAGAAGCTTTCCAGGAAACAGAAGGCAATACTTCCCCTCCTGCACCGCCCCCCACCCCCTCTCCCCCGGATATGTTTGCAAATCCCAGTCTCCTCTTTCGGTATGTTTCTGCCAGACGGAAGCCTTGCTGGCATTATTTATTAATTTTGCTGCACAGTGTCATGGTTTGGACAGGAGGGGGGGATAGTCCCCTTTTGATCTGTTTCGGCACATCACTTCTGCTGATGGGGCGCTTCTTTACAAGAGATGGTGGTGTGCATTTGGCTCTCCCTGTATGGTGGGAAGCAGGACACTTGGGGCTGCTGTTTGTCAGGCAAATGCTCGTAAACCTGCTGCCTGTAGATGCCTTGGGTGATGTTGCTCTTGTTAAGCACTGCTGCGGAGCAGTTTGTCACCACATACTCCTGAGGGAGTGGTGGCAAATGCTTTCGGAGATGGAGACACTTGCCCAGAGCCTGCCCTCCATGTCAGTGGCTGTGGGGCTGAGCTCCAGACACGAGATAAGGCGGAGGAGTAAAAGTTCTGTGAACAATTCCCCAGCGACACCCAACGGGGTGTATTTGGGCTGTCCTGGTTGATCGTGCACAGGTACAATGGAGGAAAGGCAAATGCCCGGCTGACTGTTTTTATGGAAAGGTAGGCACACTTAATGCTTGAATAAATGCAACATTTAGATCTCCCTCAGTTTCTGCCTAAGCCTCAAGTCTCCCAGTACACTACTGTTCCTTAGTGAATCAAACATTCAGGCCCAGAGTCTCTGTGCCACTGACATCCCCAAGTGTACACTTGATCCATTTTAGGTCTCTGAAGTGTGAATGTGTCCCCTGCCTGCAGGATAATGATGGCAAACTCAGAAAATATAGCCAAACACAATTTCATCTTTATGTAACAACGATATGATTGGAAGTGGAAGTATGTTTTATATGCAGTCTCAATCAGGATGAAAATATAGGTCTTCTATTTTAGTAGGCAATGGGTTAGAGAAACACTACACGGCATTAGTACTGTAGCTGGTACTTATTATTAATTGAATTAACAGGTTAAAGAGAGCTTAATGATTACTTATTTCACAGATAATGATGTTACTTACGTATATCAGTGACAGCAAGTGATTCTCTTTCTCTCAGCTCCAGAGGGTATCCCCGCTCAAGGGGGAGATTTCCAGACACACTCCAAAGAAGAGCATGTAGGAATTTTGTACCCCACAGAAATGGAACTGGGCTTTTACAGAATAAAGTGATGGACTGTCAGTTATCTGTTGCTAAATTTACAGCTCTGCAGAGCTGGCAGAAAAATCTGGTTTCTAGCAATAATGTTATCTCAGAAATGCCCTGGTGAGGCCTCATCTGGAGTCCTGTGTCCACTTCTGGACTCTCCAGCTCAAGAGGGACACAGAACTTCTAGAGAGAGTCCGGCACAGGCCAACAAGATGATCAGGGGACTGGACCATCTCACTTATGAGGAAAGGCTGAGACACATGGGGCTGTTCAGCCTGAAGGAGACAAGTATTTGAAAGGTGTATGTCAAGAGGATGGGGCAACACTTTTTTATGTCATATCCAATGATAGGACAAGGGGTACTGGACAAAAACTGGAACACAAAAAGCTCTACTTAAGGAAAAACTCTTTTACTGTGAGGGTGAGGAAGCCCTGGCACAGACTGCCCAGGGAGGGTGTGGAATCTCCGTCTTTGGAGGTTCTCAAAACCCACTTGGACATGTTCCTATGGGACGTGATCTAGGTGGACCTGCTTCTGCAGGGGGGTTGATATAGATGATTTTTATAGATCCCTTCCAACCTCCACCATTCTATGATTCTATGATTCTATGTCTGCTTCACAGCCCACTAGTTCAGGAATTTTTTTACCTCCCTAGCTGTTGGAGACAGCCGAGTCATGCTGATCTGTAATGGCCTTTGCCACTAAAAACCCTCATCGGTTTCATCTTGTATCTTTTCACCAGGCAGAGTGCCCTGCTACAGGACAGAGCCACCTAAACAGGGATGCTACTGCATGGCACAGCCCCAAAGCTGTGTGTGTGTTTATCTCAGATAAGGTGTGTTGGGCTTTGTGGTCACAAACTGTCCTCACTGTGTAACTGTCCTGGCTGCCCATCCTGTTCTCCTGCTGATTCTACTGGTCGTGAGGAGCATCCGTGTGTGCTCCTCTTTACCACACCCTGCAACAAGGCCTGATGCTGTAGCCTTTCAGCTGGAGACCCTCAGGTAACACTCACCCAACTAGCAGCGCTAGCAGGGTCCCTAAGGCTGATAGGATGCTCTATCAAAGACACCTACTGAGTATCTATCTAAAATAAAATAATGAGAGTGTCCTGGCTTGGTGCTTTCATTCATCACTTCCACAGCCTGCTCTTTTTTTTTTGCTATTTTAGATTGCACCACTAAACATCACAGCTACAGCCCCAGGCAGTGAAGTTTCCCTATCTTGTTTAAGGGCAAGGCAGGCAGTTCTGTTATGTGGGTGAAACCATTGCTCTGCTAGTGTGGAGGGAGAGATGGTGTACAAACTGTCACTGGGCACCCCTGAGTGGCTGCTGTGAATGCTCAGCGAGCTCCAAGAGGGAGAGGATGTGTCTTGGATGCCCTGAAGGTGCTGCTGAGTATTAGGAGATGACCAGGCACGCTGCCTCTTCCCTATCCCACACCTTCACATGCCAAATGTGTCCTCCCATGGCAAGCTGGTAAGTTTCAGAGGAGAAAGTGCTGCCTAAATCAAAGGGCGTGTAACCATAGTGAGAAATTCTGGGTAGAAATCAGTTTTTTTGAGGCATCATGCAGAGCCCTGGTGTGCTTTGCTTTTAATGCTGAACATCTAGCCCTCCTTTGCATTTCCCACAGCTCAGCTTGATCAATGTGCTTCTGCAGCATCCCCCTCCCTCTGCCTTGCACGCATAGCCTTTACCTCCTCTTTTATTTTCTATTTCCCACCATACAGGGAGAGCAGATGTTCTCTGCTCTCTGTTATAACTCAAACTGAGCACGGTAGCCCCAACAACGTGTTGCAGCGCACTTGTTGCTAATGAGCAGCTGTTGTAGCACAGCTTTTCTGACAAGAGCAAAGGAGGTTTTGCACACCCATCTGCAGGCTCCTGTGAACACGATGCAGCCCGCACAGCATCCCTAGAAACAGTTAAGGGATTTGCAGGCTGCAGCTTTGCAAAGCATCCTCGTCATGTTGCCAGTTGCTGGGCTTGGGACCCAGGACTGATCCTATCCTAGCATTCACCCTGCTGCAGAGGAGCTACTTCCTCCATCACTGCAAGTTGATGTCTCAGAAAAAGCTGCTGCACTCCTCCTGCAGATACCATGGTCTCCTGCAGCTGGCAGGAAACAAAAGCCTTTTGTGTGAGCAGAAGTGCTGTATTTCTGCCATCCATAAATACATTCCAGTGTGGGAGAGTTGCTGTGTTTGCCCATAACATGGTTACAGGGGCTTTTTTGGTGACACACAGGGTTGGCATGGAGGAGGAGGAGGAGGAAGTGTCAGCAGCCCACGAAATCACCGGCAAGCTGAACATGTGGGTGTAAATGTGTGCTTATCTACCACGGTGGCTATTCCCCTCCCACTCCCAGACCCTGCTAGCTTTAATCATCTTAGACCTGTGCAGAAACTCTACATGCATCAGGTGGCAGATGCTTGAGTAGCTGCTTTCCTGTAGCTGGAGCATCTCACTTCTTTGCAGACCAATTGGATCGAAGCTTAGAGAATGCAGCATGGCAAACAGCTGCCTGCTGGCAGGCCCCAGTGCCTGCTCCCTCTCCCTGGAGTGATACTCCATATCTTTATCAGAGTTTGATGCACTCCTTGTTTTGCTCCCAGAGTTTCTTTGCCCTGTACCCATGACCCATACTTTCTTAGTGGTCCAACACGTGCTGTTCAGATGCGCTGACCACGTGGGGAAGCTTTTACTCATCCAGATGCAGGGAGGAGCAGTGGAAACTTTCCTAATACCCCTTTGATGTGAGAGGCTGTGGGTGAAAGATGTGTCTAGTTGTACTGTAACATTGTCTGGAAGGAGGACCTGGACATAATGAACAATTTGTAGTAAATTGTCTTGCTGTGTTTTTTACCTAGTTCTTCAACTGTTTTGAGCTTCATTATGCACTCGAATGCCTTGCCATTACGTGCTCAGGAAGGCATGCTAAGTTCATTTAACAAATCTTGCAGATCATCAGTAAGTGCATACTCCTCTAACCTCCTGTTTAACGTGCTTGGTTATTATGTTATTGAAGTTTTATTCCTGATTTGATGATTGGCTCCTTTCCTATCTGCCAGCATCTTTGACCGACAACAGAATTATCCTTCTTAGATCTTTTACCAGGCAATTACAGCTGCGTGGTGTGATGGAGTGCTCCTTGTTACTTAGCCTTCAGAATTGTTAGTCAGGTGGCAGAAACCATGATGTGCAGGGCAAAAATCACGGTACAGCACAGTTGTAGCCTCCTCAGAGCCTTTGATCTAAGAATCCCAGGGCTTCTAGTGAATTCTCGCTGAGTATCTGACCTGGCTCCAGAGCAGGCTCCTGACAGGAGCAGTGCCCAAGTTAAGCAAAGACAGGTAAGTGATGAACCTGCCCTGAATGCTGATGGTTTACAGTGGAGAGAAGGTGGCACTGATCCTGTCAGGTAGGTGGGAAAAATTAATCACCAGGAGGTAAATAAACTGTCTGTCGAGGCCCTGAGAGGGCTGTTGACTTTGATAATGTATTGTCTGGTGTGCATTTAGTGCAGGTAAGGTTGTTTGAAAAGTCATTTGTAGTGCTGTGTTTTGAGTTCATTGTGCATTGCCCAAACATAGCTGTGGAGATAGCTTTATTAAGATTAATGGACTCACTAGCCACCAAGGGGGAATTAAGCAGAACTTGCTGCCACATGTCCTTGCCTTCATGTGTTGACCATGCAACTTTCCCATTAGACAACAAGGAACTGCAAGTAGTCACTGCCTCAGGTGGCAGCTTGTGGAAAGTATGGTGTGAGGAGTTGTTGGGCAGTAGACAAGCAGCTCCTGTTAATATACAAGATAGAAATGACCCTGCAAGGCACCAAAGGGCTGGCTCAAGGCAGCTGCTCAGCTGCTGGTACAAGCAGCATGAGCCTGAACCATTCCAGAACTTGCCAGCTGTGCAGGCCCACACTGTTACCTTAAAAGCTGGTCAAGGAAAATTCCCCAAGACTCAATTTTGGCATTCTAGAGCAGGAATTCTTTTACTGCAGCACTGGATGCATGGGAGATGATTCCACCTAATGTGTATACCAAGGACCAAAACCACACTCATTATATACATGAAGAAAATGAATATTCCTAAAAATGTAATGCACATGCTAGCACATTGTGAAACTGCCTCTGTGCAAGGGCAAGGCGTTTTGAAGTAAACTTTAATTCAGTTGGCCCATACATGATCACAAGTCACAAGTTGGCAGTTTCTGCTTTTGTCACTCAGTCAGCAGAGCCAGGATGCTCAGTAATGACTGGCACCCAAACTGCCTTTTAGCATGCAGACTTGCTTATATCGTTTGTGACTAACTACACAAAGGTGTCTGTTCTTCCTGCAGACTTTGCTCATCAAGTCTGTAGAAGTTTACACAAAGGGGGATATGCTCTTTCTGTTCTTTGTATCTTTGGTATCACCACTACTGGCACCTTTGGAGCAGCTTCTGTAGGGAGGGCATGTGGGCTGATGTGAGCACTGCCAGCATTGATTTTCCCTGTCTGCTGGTGGGACGTGTGAGCAGCATCTGCCTGCTTGGCCACATACCAGGTGAAAGCAGTGATGCAGCAAAGCATGCTGAGCTCAGGGCTGCTTGAAAGCAGAAGCAAGAACAGGGTTCCCTGTAGATATACACAGGTGATGCAGCCCCTCTTCAGACTTTATCAGCTGTGGTGGTTCATCTCTGAAATTAGGTGTCTTAGTGTGGCCAGCCAGTTTTATAAAAAAAACCCAAACTGTGATAGTGGGCAAGAGTCACAGCGCAGATGTGGGAGATGTAAATTCAAGTTCCTCTTCAAGTTAGTTAATACTGACCTGAGCACAGCTTCCCTTTCCCTCACCAAGGCAGCTGTGGGTATTGTGGGGAGTCAGCTGCTAACTCCAATGATTTTTTTCAGCAATGCATCCAGGCACATATAGTGCAATGGGAAGCAGCAACTTGCTTCCTAGGTGAGTGCCCAGCCCCTCACTGCAGAGCAGCCCACACTGTTCCTCTCTTGCTGGAAAAGTTAGTGTTTGATTAGCATGAATGAGGCATGAAACCACACCTGCAAGATGGGCTGAGATAGACCCTGTGAGCTGACGTAAAAGGCAATAGCCTGGACAGTCTTGGAGAAGGCCTCTGTCCTGCCATTGCACCAGCCAGTGGGAGGATTCGACCTTGATGGAGCTACACTTCATCCCCTGGTCTCTTTCTCCCTTTTGTGTGAGGTCTGCGTGATGATGTCTAACTGGGCCAGCAACAGAGATTTGGGCTGACAGATGAATACACCAGCCTGTGGTTTGCTGTGCTCTGCATCTGCTTCGGTCTCCCTACCCTAGGGTGTGCTGTTCCCTTTCAGAAGACGCTCCTGCTGCATCTGCAGGCTCCCAGGCCTCCGCTCCTGCTACAGGGCTTAGCCATCATGCAGCAGCTGGGCTAGGACTCCAAATCTGGTGCCCTTCTTGACCTTCTCCTCTTTCTGCTGCTTCATTGACTTCACTTCCTTACTTTATCTCTGGATAACTGGCCTTTTTTTTTTTGTTGCTATTTCTTGCCAAGCGCTGCTGCTGGCTGCTGTATTTCGTCCTGCCATGGACCAAGTGGTGAAGACTCCTGCAGAGTCCCTCCTGTAGGTAGCTGAGCTGGCTGCAAGGCTGCCTCACGAGGTCTTGGGCCGGCTTTGGGTATCACTGTGTGCCCAGCACCATCACCATCCATGCTCTCAGTCCATGGACAGATTCTGACAGGAAACCATTTCTACTCAGGCTACCACTGCCATGGCACCGTCTGTGCCTGCATTGCTGTGAGGACACATCTCGAGATGGGAGGGGAAGCTTCAGTTGTTGTGAAGCTGCCGTGGGGCTGCAGCATTCCACATGGAACCCCAGGCCAGCATGGTGAGTGTAAAACTGGGCAATGGGCTGTTCCTTGGTCCATCAGTTCTTGACAGGAAGGCTCATCAAGGTTTGGACAGTTTTAAGTATACCCAGCAGAACAAACCTGGACACTTGGAAGAGGCTCATGAGGGGAATTAAGGGCCAAAATCTGTCTTTGAGGTGAGACAGGTTTATTTTTGAAGGGCAGGAGCCATTTTGACAGCCTGGAGGCACTGTCGCTGGTGGCAGCCCTCCTTGCTGAGGATACATGAGAAGGTTGATGGCAGAGGGCACCACAGCCCCCTTACCAATTCTCTTTTCCAAGGGGTTTGATCTTCTCTGGCTGGGGTGGGAGCTGCAGAAGGCATCCCAATGAAGGCACAGCACAGCAGCCTGAGAGGGCTGGGTGATTGTGTATTATAAATTGGATTGTTCCTTTAAGCAAGGAGCCAAGCACCTTGAGAAACAGGCTGTGGTGGTTAGAAGAAGGGGTTAATGCTGAAGCGGGAGTAACACTGCTTAGGTTGGGATGACCATAAATCATTAGCTTAATTGTGTGAACCTGACTACTCTGTATCCTTCAAGAGGGACCTGAGACTGATATGGAGGGAACTTCCTGCCTCAGAAAGCCCAAAGGCTGGATAGCTGCCTAATGAGAGTGAGGTCAATCTGCAGTAACCAGGGGAAAGGTAGAGGTGGCAGGAGGAGAATGGGAGCACCGACTCACAGCCCACCTGCCCGATTCATACCCCAGCCCCAAAAGAAGAGGGCAGAGGAACTGAACATGCATACTCATCTACATGCCAGGCGAATCACTGCAAACCAATCACTAAGTAGAACAGCAATATGTATGCATTAGCATATAGACTACGCTAATGCATTGTGTACAAAACCAGCATGATAGGTACTGTTAGCTTTGTGGGTTACTCTCTAGCACCAGAATCTGTGCAAATATGCAATAAACCACCTCTGCTTTTTTGTGTGTATATTGCCATCTTGTACACTGGGTAAATGACCTTACTTTTGGGACAACACAAACAGGCTATGACGGGGGCTGCAACACAGGGAAGAAGGCCAGTGACAACATGCAGCCTGCAGCACCCAGGCTGGGCACGGACCGATGGAATGAAGTGGGACCTCTGAGCCCTTGAGTATGGATGAGGGGAGGCCCAGGGGGAGATACCCCATACAACACCTGCAGGTATCCTCAGGGCCCTGGAGCTTAATGCCTGAGCAAAGTCTGGGGGCCTCAATCCAGATGAAATCAAAACCCTCATCTGCAGAAGAAGAGTAGCCCTCTCCTCTCAGCAAGGGAAAGGCTCTTAACTCCTTGCTCTCAAAGTCCTGGTCGACTGAAATGCTTCTGTATCTCCATTAAGCAGCAACATCAGGCATCCACCACACTCTATGGTCATGGACAGGCGGTGGTGTGGGCTGCACAGAAGTCACAAGCCATAGTGTGGCCGCACTGGCCCATCCGGACCTCTTGAAGCGCAGCAGTCCGTACCATGAAGGAATCGTCCTCCCCACCCCAACACCGTGCTGCCCAGAGCTGTGTGTGCAGGGACTGGGAGAGCACTCAATGCAGCCCGGGCCTTGCGAGGCAGAGCTGACAAGAGGAGCCTCAGCAAGAAATGGCTGAGGCAGCTGCTTCAAAGGTCACCTCAGCCACTACATGCATAGGAAAGGCTCAGATGTGAGGCACAGCTGCTGCTGTGGGAAGAGGGGAAGTATGCACCGAGCTGCGGCTGCTGTAACAGCACAGGAAACGAAAGCCCAGTGCACCCAGAGGGGCTCAGCCATCCCCTCCCCCAACTAGGCTCACAAATGCAAGCAGCTCTTAAGAGAGAAGAAAACAGGAGTGAAGGTGTTTAGCCACCACAGTCAGGCAAGTGGCTCTCTTTGCTGCTCTGAGGAAGACAGCGTTCAGCTGGAAGCACCCTGACACAGTGATGCTTGGGATCCAGATAACCTGGTGTCTAATGGCGTGGCCAGCCTTTGAAAATAGTGGGAAAAGTTTAACCTGCAGCAAAATCACTTGCAGGAAATGGTCCCCAGTGATAATTCAGAAATCATATCCATGTGAATCAGAGGTAGGAGTTACATTCATCTCCACCATCACATGAAATGCCCCCAGACATGAAAAAAGAGGGTTACTAGAAGCACTCTTGCGTCAAGTCTGCACTTGTCTACAGGCATGTCCTGCAAGGTGGGCTTATCCTCACAAAGCTATGCCAAGGCTAGTGTCTCCCACACATACTGTCAAAGCAGAGCGGACTCCTCCAGTCAGGGATGAATTCTTCAAATTCTTTTGTTGGAAGATCAGATATAACTATCTATTTATTTAGGGTGGTTTTTTTTTCAATGGCAGCATAGCTCTGCTGCTTTCCGGGCTTGGCTCCACCACTGTGTTGACCTGTGGGTTCTCTGAGTTCCCAGAGATGAAAAAGGTCAGGACAGGTCATGAGGAAGGGCCCTTAGGGGCAAAAAGAAATTAGCTGTAGCAAGGTTTTTAATTGCTGAGTCTGCTTTCAGTCTGGTAGCCACAGCAGCTTCCCGGCACTGATTTTCTGCAGTGTGCTCGACTCTCAGCATTAACCAGCCGTGAGTCAAGCTCTGAAAAATGTTGAAGTGTGGTTTAAAGACCAAGTTTGTTTCTTTTAGGAGTACAAGATGGTCTCCTTTATGTACCCTCTAGTATCTACATTTTTCTACCTAGGAAGACTAGAAATTTCTTCTCATTAGGCCTCTTTCTCTCATTGTCATGCACTTTCAAGTCCAAGGGTTATCGGGAAATTAATTTGGAATTGCAAGCTCTGGCACAAGTTCACAGGAATCACTGAGTGGTGAGCTTGGACCTCTTGCAGTGCTCTCCTGTCTATAGCAGGAGGCTTCCCTAGAAACTTTGACCTCAGTATGTCTCCCACTCCTAGCCTCCTCCCATGCACATGCTGAGATGTTCATATCTTCTCTGTCATGTGGTTGGGAGGTGTGTGAGACTCCTGCCCTTAGATGATGTACAGAAATATACTGCTGTAAGCCTTGGAGCTGCTGCTGCTGGTCAGGCAGGGGCTCCAGGTGTGCCAGCACAGGTTAGCTGGTGAGGCTGTGGGTAGGAGGGCTCATGATTAGGCAGGACATGGGCTGTTTCAGCCATTCCTACCTCTAGCCACAGTGAAAAAGGCCAGAGTGGGGTTGGGCTCAATTACCAGACAAACTGCAGCCACTGAAATATCTATGTGGGATGCTGATGGCAGAGCTGCTGCCCAGAAGCTTGTGCAGGAGCTAATAATATCTGTGCTGGTCTACTGTGAGGCTGCCTGTGGCAGTAGCTTTCTGAGAGGTGTTTCCTGCCAGCAGCCTTCCTCCAGCTTCTGCTGGAGCCTGATTCGGCAGCATTGCTAACAATATCAAGACTGCTTATTTTGCAACAAGCACCTACTGCCACCATCCCCCTACCCCAAAAAGTGAATGTTGAGCTGCATGGAGCTCTCAGTTTAACAAGCCCACTCCCCTGCAACCTACCAGCCCCCACCCACCTTTAGTACAATATGAGAAATTTCCAGTGCCCTCCTTTGGAGATGTGTTTTGCCAGGTCCCACAAGCTGCCCTTCTTGGGGAGGTGTCTCTGAAGACCACAAAAGCACGTTCTGAGGCTCAGTGGTCCCTTATGTCCCATCCTCACCATTCCTCACTGTGCACTTGAAAGAAGAGCAGTGAAACAGCCCCAGAGTTTCAGTAGAAATCTGGTGCCATGGTGCAGATCAGCCCCTCCTTGTTTCTTACAGGCAGATTTAGTGTTGCACTGCAAACCAGGCAGCCAGTCTAGTCCCTGGGGGGCTGCCAACATGTCATAGGTCAAATTGTCCTTGAGTCTCAGGTACCCTCCTGGCCCGCCACCTCCATTTGTCCATAGCACGTGTACACCTTGAGAAGAGGTAAGATTTCTGGCACCAGCTTTAGGTCTTTGGTAAATGTTTGGGAAAAAGAAGCTAGGAATAGTGCTTGTCCTTCCTCTACTTAATTTTGTCCATGACCAAAAGGCTAGTGATCTGCTTCCTGGGATCAGACAGACTGAAATTTCGTGTATTCTCATAGGAGCCAGGACCTTCGGGAGAAACATCAGCTGCCCCAGTGCTGACAAGCACCCAGATGGTGCCACTTCTGTCCCCACAAAGTCTCCAGCATCTTCAGCTCTGTGGTGGAGGCTGCAAGGCACCTGTATTTGGCTTTGTAAATCTCTTTCTTCTTCTGTGCGAAGCACTGTGGGTGCAAAGTGCAGAGGTGCAAAGCTGAGGAGGATGGCGCAGGGGATGGTGCAGTGGTGTGGTGAAGAAAGGTATCCTTTAGATAAAATCTTTATGGGTCACCCCCTTTGCTGCAGCCTGCCCCCTCCAGCACCTCCTCCTTACACTCTGTTTAGGCAGACATAAATTTTCTGAGGTGCCAGCCAGCTGCCTAAAGAATGAGGGAAAGAAAAAACAAAACAAACCTGATGTAGCTGGGCGCTATAATTTGCAGGAAGAGCCGAGCAGCAGCCGTCTGGTTACTAGCCAAATCTTTCCTGCAGTATCAAGCATAAATTCATCAGGTATTCCATTTCTTGAAAAAAAAAAAGAGGCAGAATAATTCACTTAGAAGTAAAAGAGTAGAGCTATTTTCTCCTCTGACGTGGTGAACACAATTACCTAAGGCATGGGAGGCTGAGATAACTCATTCAGCCCCCATTCTCCAAAGAAACCATCATCATTCTGTCAGGAAAGGCTTTTAAAAACAAATCCACATCCTGAATGCTGAAACATCAGCACATACAGAACCTGTCCTTACGATTTCCATGCACCAGCTGCAGCATCACAAGCAAAACATACTCATAGGCAGGGCAGGATTCATTATTATTAAGGGCATATACACCCCACACACTCCTGTGTTGCTGACCCTTCTCCTAGGGCTGTTGTCACCTCTTTGTCCTTCGGGAGCAATTCTTGGCAAAGCAAAGCACACAGGTATCATGTTAGCAGCGTGTGAGCCACCCTAGGACTGGGAAAGTATGCATGGGGGAAGATAGTCCTAAGCTGTGTCTGTTTAAGAGCCCAATGAAGGGAAACCATAGCCTGTGCTTGTCCCCAAATATAATCTCGTTTAGGCTGCACCCTCCATTCCCACTTTCTCTATCATTATGTAATGAGGAGTGGAGTAATGACTTTCAGCAATGCTGTCTGAATGGCAGCAGTCCAGCTCTGGACTGCTTTGGTTTATTTTTTAATGGGGGTGGGTGGGGGGAGAGTAGCTTGGCAGAGGGCAGAAAACATCAGTTTGGTTTGTCTGCAATCCCTGTTTTGCTTTGGGAGCTTTAGAGGACAGACACATTCTTCCATCTCTGCTAATCCTCCTCTGATACAGAGGATTTTCCTGCCATTAAATGATAGCTTGTGAGAAAAAAAATGCCAACTTTTCAGAGACTGACTCGTATGGCTAATGGCAGCCTCATGAGCAGGAGGGAGGACACAGCCACTGCCCAGCTAGGTAAGCAACATATCTAGATGATTTCTGTCGGGAATTTTAGTTTTGGCTGTCTGATACTAAGCTGTTAATGCTCCTCTGTACCAGCACTAGTACTATTCGCAATCTTTTCCCACCTCAGATGATAGGAACCTACCCTTGGCATGGCTGGTGGGAAGAATGCGGATGAGCTCGTGAAAAGGTGTAGCACAAAGCTGCGGGATTCCCTGAGAAGGTCAGTGGTGGAACGAAGATACTCACCAGGAAGGTGCTAGGGACTTCTTCAGTTTGAAAGCGTGTGGGAGAGAAGCTTTCACCTTGCTCTTCCTTTCTAAACATAGATCTTATTGTGGGAAAACAATGCAGGGAAATGACAGAGGATGAAACCTGTCTCTGCTCTTCCTGTGTGCTTTTAGATCCCTCAAGTTCACTTGCCAGACCTGAAATGCCACTAGTGAATAATCAAGGTAATGTTTGCCGTCATTTTTAATGGTGAGTATACACTTATTCTGCATTATCAGGTAGCAGGTTAGACAGGTCCTTTGGAAAGGTGTAGGTTAAATACTCAGTTGTTGCAATCATTGCCTCTTTACCCTTTCTAAAAACTCTGCAGCATTGTTTTTGGACCCTCATTTTTCCTTTCAAATACTGAATTCCTGTAGTATTTAAAAGAGCAAAAGAGATCATTCCTGGGTGATTTTTAAAATGTTATTTATTTTTTAATCTCATGAACATGTTTGGCCTTACTGCAGTATTTTACCCTTTTTCTTAAACGTACATCTCATTTGAGCATCCTGTGTGTCAATGAGTTGGAAGCATCTACCAGCAGCTGCCTTGTCCGCTGACACATTTTTAGAAGCAAAGAGCATCCTTTTAAGGGAAGGGGAAGAAGTAAGGAAGGAGAGGTGGGGATGTCTCAGGCTGCGTTGGTCAGAGGAGATTTGGCCAACAGAGGACATTTGATGCCCTATGCTCTGAGTATCAGCTCTCCTGAGGGTCTGGTGGCGTTTAGATGGAAGATTCTTTTTCTGACTTCTTTTGCAAGAGAAAGAGGGTGAATTGCCACAAAGACTTCGGTGCCAAAGGGCTCCTCTGACCTCTTGTTGCCAGGCAGGTATTTTGTCATCGGGTAGTCCTCAAGTACTTGCTTTCCATGTACTGCACAATGCACAAAGATACACTTGTAAATAGAGAACATAGAAGTGTGCTGTGAAGTGCCACTGGCAGAAGACCCAGATTTGGCACTAAAACCCCTTGTGTATAAAGAGAACAGGCTGGATATGGCTTGGGTACAGACATTTCCTTTATCAAGTGATTAGAGAACAAGCAGAGAGGGGAAGGAGGGGATTTGGTTATCAGTGTGCTCATACCTTTGCTGTACACACTGTGCACAGCTGCTGGCAGAGGTCTGCTGTCTACTCTGAAGGCCAGAGATACGACTGAGCTTAGGGTAGCTGTGGCTAAACATTAAGCTTACTTGGGACAGTCTCACATATAGGACAGCCTGTGCACATATACCCCTCTGGATGTCATCCTGAACCCATGCAAGACTCTAGTTCCAGCAGCAGCACTTGCATCCATCATTTTTCCAGGCAGCCACCTGTGGTCAGACATTTGGGAACAGGCAAATCCTTAATCTGTCTGACTCTCAGTTTATGTAACCGCCTAACAAAAACAACATATGCCCTTGTTTGCAAGCAACAGAGTGGAGTGGAGTGGTGCAAAGGATAGCAAATGAGGCAGTCCCTGAGCTACCTGCACTAAGAAGGAGCAATCTGAGGACAGTTGTTTCCCATCTTGTTCTCAGGCTCCTCACCTGTTATCTACCCAAGGCCCCTGACTGAACGGGACATTCTTTTAGCTGTAGCTGTTAGATAAGGGCTCAGGAAATAGAAGAGCATGCAAACAAACAAAATGTCAACCTGTCTAAAATGGTTTCTACCTCTCAGAGTCCTTCACTGTCATTTATCCTGTTTTGCTAATTCTCCAGTCACAATAGTGTGCCAGGGCTTGATGTGACCTGAATTTCAATAAAGAGGCCATGACTACAGCCCTTCTGGGATGCTTCCTCTCTTTCTAAATCCCTGTTCTATGTGCAATGACCATGTTGGTTCCAACAGAGCCAGGCTGGGCAGCTCCTGGATTGATGTCCTGTGAAGGGGGATGTGTCCAGCAATTGTTTTTGCAAGCCTCCTGCATGAGGAAGCCACAGGCAGAGTAAACTCAGTAAATACAGCGCTGTTCATGTTGCCTTTAAAAAGGATGGAGAAAGGGCAGATAAATTACAGCTCAAACTGTAGTTTTGTCTGTACATTAAAGCTTTAGGGGATGCAAAAATAAAAGCTTGATGCTTGCTGAGGGTGATGTTTCCCAGCATATCACCTCACAAGTCTGTCAATGAAAATGCCCATTGGGAATATAGCTGTAGGTGGGTAATCGCTCTGCTGCCAATCAGAGGGGAAAGGCAGCCCAACTGCTGGGAGCTTCCCTCCACACATTCAGCAAGGGTGTGGGGAAAAGGCTGTTCCTTGTCTCAGCCCTTGGGGCTACCAGGCATACAGGAGCAGTGACATGATCCCAGCAGCGCTGTAATAAAAGCAGCTATTGACAGAGCTGTTGGTGTCTCACGTATTGCTGAAAAAAATAGAAAAGAGTTATGTTTGTGTGGGAGCCAATAAAATGCAGCAGAAAAACCAGTCAGTACCCATACCACCATTTCCTGCTAGTGACCACGTGAGGGGTTTGCTAGTGTGGCTGCTCATTTTATTGAGCAGCAGGTAGGATGTGCCTGTGAGAGCAGCTGCAAGATGAGCTCTGCCTTCAGTTCTTCCTCCCTAATAAATTTATTTTGCAGATGTTTGTTTGACTGGATGTTTGTTCCCTGCAAAAATGCTTGTCAGTGGAGGCTGATGCCTCCTGCTCCTTTCATTTTTCTCTGAGCCTCTCTTCAAGAGCTTCCTCCTCTTCCTTGTTGTACATCTGCCTGCATGGGATTAACTTCAAAAGAAACCACAATAGCCATATACCTCCTGTGTCAGGCTGGTAAAAATGTAGAGCTGCTGCTCGCATCAAGCATAAGGCACTATGGTGACTGTCTTGAGAACGGGCAAACCAGTAAAAACTGTGCTGGAGCTGCAGATTATCTCATCTATGATGAGACCACAAAGAAAGGAGTTGAACAATATCCCTTGACTTTTTTTTCCTCATGCCTTTCTACCAGTACACAGTGGGAATGTGTTTTTAAACATTATACTGCATCCTTAAGAGCTGTTAGTTCCCCTTGCAGTGCTGCACCAGCTCATGACTCCAGTAGAGAAACATTAGGCTGGATGATCAAAGAAAAGAAAGAAGCAAAACCCATGAGTTTGACATGCCCAGGCAACTAACTGATCTCCCTTTCCCACTGCGGGATTACACTGCAGTGTATGCCTCCCCTCTACCCTACCCAGATGTATTGCAACCCACCCACAGCTGCTGGTCTCCAAAGCTTGCAGAGAAACCATAATCAGAGAGATACTCAGAAATACTTAAGTCTAGGTGAATCCTCATCTTGGGAGGGAAATTAATCAGGGATGACACTCTAGATAATGTTATATACACATATACACCTTCTCAGGGAGTTTTAAAGATTTTTAAGGGTCTCTCAGGAGAGCTCCTCAGTTAACATTGGCATACAAGCAGTGGGTGGCAATTAGCCTGGTTAGAAGGGAGGCAAAGACAGGGTAATTTCTTTTTCCTGTCATGACTGGTGTATTTACTAACGCTGCATCCTGGTTCTCTCCTCCTGTGCTTCCCTGGGGATGGCACATCCCCTTCTTGCAGTGATCCTTTGGGTGCCCCACGTGCAGGCGGTGTGGGCTTGTGTACGGGCCTGCCCGGCCAGCTGCGTGTGCACCCAGGAACGGAGCTGCTCCGTCCTCTGCGATCGTGCCGGCCTAGGGCAGATCCCTAGCGAGTTCCCTTGTGAAGCCTCCTCTATCAACCTGGACAAAAACAGCATCAAGTTCCTTTCTGAGAGGGCATTCGGGACCTTGCCTTCCCTCAAATCCCTGTCGCTCAACCACAACAATATCTCCTTCATCACCCCAGGGGCTTTCAAGGGGCTGCCCAGCTTGACTGAGCTGAAGATGGCCCACAATGAGTACATTCGCTATCTCCACACACGGACTTTCACTGCCCTCAGACGGCTGGTGAAGCTGGACTTGGCAGACTGCAATCTTTTCAACATCCCAGACAGGATCTTCATCGAACTACGTGCTCTGCAGGAGCTCTTTTGCTTCCAGAACAACTTCCGGAGGATCCCAGGCGCCATCAGGGGCATGGAAAACCTGACCCACGTTTACCTGGAGAGAAACAGGATCGAAGCGGTAGCCTATAACTCCCTGCAGGGCTTGAGCAAGCTGAGATACCTGAATCTGCAGGACAACAGGATAAACGTCATTCATGAGCGAGCTTTTCAGGGCTGCCAGAAGATGGAGTACCTGTACCTGAATGACAATTTGATCAGTGAGCTTCCAGAAAACTCCTTTGATGGCTTGAGGAGCCTGAAGATGCTCAACCTAGGGGGGAATTTTCTCAGGAATGTTTCTAACACATGGTTTAGGGACCTAGGGGAGCTGGAGGTCCTCTACCTGGACCGCAACAGAATCAACTACATTGAGGAAGGGGCTTTTGAAAACCTCACCAGCCTGGTCACGTTGCACTTGAACAGCAACAACCTGACAACCCTGCCCTTTTCTGTCTTCCAGCCGGTGTACTTCCTTGGGCGGCTGTACCTCTTCCGCAACCCCTGGGAGTGCGACTGCCGCATTGAGTGGCTGAAGGAGTGGATGGAGAATTACAGGCTTGTTAGGGATATTCCCTGTGCCTCCCCCTCCTCAGTAGCTGGGATTGATCTGATGGACGTGCTCTACGAGAGATCACCAGAAGGGTACTGTGTTGACCCGGTGGAGCTAAATGTCACATCTGAAGGCCCTACCCCAAGTGAAGAGCCTTGGTCTACCACAGAAAGCAAGTTCAACAGCCTTATCTCCAAACTCTTGCTTCAGATGGGCCTTCCCGAAGAGGTGACAAATGCTACTGAAGTCTATGGCAACACGACACAGCTGGATGGATTGACTGATGGAGTGTCTTCTGGGGTGGGGGAAGACAGTATCAAGGCCATTTCCTTTTCTTTTTACCTCTTAGCACTTTTTACAGTGATGGTTTTGCAGTCTAAATAGTTTAAGGTGCTGCGTGGACTGTGGGTCCTGCTTAAGCATTTAGTCCCTCTACCTACCTAGTTTGTATCATGGGCCTACAGTACGTAACTTGTCTCCAGACTCTCTTGGGCTGGGTTGATTGCATCTGGCTCTGGAATCCACTGGGAGCTGGTGGGATCCATTTCAAGGCTGCATCCAGATCTGGGTGAGAAACCTGACCTGTGGGGTGTCAGAGCCTCCTGGACACCCACAGAGCTATGTGGGAGATGAGCAATGAAAGAATTGCAGTAAGGTTGAGTTTTGCTTGGAGATTTGCAACATCTCCTGGTAGGAGTGAAGAAGGGTCCATACAGATGGCGGTGTGGTGCTCTCTGTTGTTAGACCAACTCCCATTGACCCAACCATTGATTTTATGAGAGCAAGATGAGGGGGCAAAATCAGAACAACTCTCCTGCCAGACACCTATACGCACAAGGTGTGCTGCAGAACACTGGTGAACTAGTCTTGATTTCCACCAGTGTGTAACAGGAGGAGCAGGGCTGTCCTGGGCAGCATCCAGGGATGCAGCATTAGCCCTCATGAATAGAAGAATGGGTGCAATGTCTCGGCTATGACTATAGACAAGACTTTGATCCTTTCTTCCCGTGCTCTCCTGGCACAGGTACAGGAGAACCAGACCATATTTGTCAAAACATTCTTCTTTGAGGCAAAGCTATTTAAACTTCACAGCTTACTTGTTAACATCATTTCAACATGGTTTTATTTTTCAATGATTGTATTGTTTCAAGGAATATATTGTTTTTTATTTGTAGATTGTTTCATGGCATGACAGCAGGGGCAGAACATGGTGATGGCAAATGCAGCCAGACCCTACTAAATGTTTTTTATTTCCACGACCAATGTGTACCATGTAGCGTCTTGTGTCATGTTGTACTAGCCAACTATGGTATCATTTTCTTTCATGTGGAATCTTCCATGGTTTGTCTTTGAAATCTTCAATGAAAGTCGCTAATATGACCAGAAAGAGTTACCATGTTTTATGTATCAGGGCACATTAATAAAAGAATTTGCTATTTTTCTCACAAAAAGAAATTTACTGTTCAACCCCCTTTATTTTTCCCCAGGTCATTGGGGTTTTTTTTTTTTTTTTTTTGGTAGGCTGCTCAAATGGATGCACACGAACAACATCACTTTTAAGGTCTACAGAAAATAGCAAGCTATTTGTTGCAGCACAAAGAATAGACATGTTAACTTAGAACATGACTGTGCTTTCTTTTGTGTTAAGTAGCAATGCTTTAAAAGAATAAGTCACTATATTGACATATACTTCTGTGATAGTTAATATTTTATATTAAATTGTTAAACATGGCTTATCATACTATGACGTACGTGTTCATACAAAATGATACAATACATACAACCCTTTATTGCTGCTAAATTGCCATGATTTAGGAATAAAAAAAAATTTAATTAAAAAAAAAACCCTATCCAACATTTTCCAACCCCTTGCTTTTTTCCCTACCCCTGCCTTTTCATAACCAATTCAACAGAAACATGACTTCCACCACTGCCCCATCTTGGTCCCCACGGGTATTAGAGAAACAGAGGCAGAGAGGGAGTTGCCCTGGCTAGCACTTTGTTAAGAAAGTGGTTGAATACAGACATGTTGGCTAAAAAACCCCTAAGAGTAGGTGTCCTTGCCTTTGCCCCTTCCCCTAGTCACATACTGGTGAGTACCCAAAAACATACGCAAAGGACAGGCCAGCTGAAGATGCGATTCTAGCATAGACTATCTGAAACATAGCGGGTAATATAAAAAATGATGCATGATGACCCTTTTTTAAACATCTCCTGTGACCTCTTATGTCTGTGATTGCTTGGGAGAACTGCAGAAGTAAACAAACCTTTTCAGAAGGGTCTCAATGCTTTAGGACAAGTGCCTTGGGTCAGGTCTGTTTACACCAGAGGTGCCAGGCCAGCCATCAGTTAATGCACTCAGCCTCAAGCAGCACTGGCACCCCAGTGTTTCTATAAAGAACTCCACGGATGGTCCCACAGCCTGTGGTGTAAAAAGCTCTGGAGAAAGCCAACATCAGCTCATGTGCAAAACTATTGTACTCTCCTGAATTCCCAGAGCAGCTGCCATATGAGACAGGGAAGCTGCTTTTTTGCCTGCATGTTTTGTCAGCAAGAAGAAGGTATCTCAAGCGGCTTCAAGACACATGCCTTGGGGCAGCCTGCTTTGGTCTGCAGCACTCTGTCCAGAAAGATCTACTGCCTTCAATTTATCACCGGAGGAAAGCTGAGTACAGAGAAAATCAAGCCCTCCCTGTTGTAATGGCTCCTCAGCTATCTGTAGCTTGCCCAGAGTTTTTTTCCCCAGGGAAGAAAGATGCCAGATGGTTTGATAAATGCCTATTTGACCTGTTCTGTGAACTAAATTCAATGAGTTTGGATTTCCAGGCTATTTATGAATCCATTAATCTTCTTAAGTGCTGAATTCATCTGTGTATTATAAAAGGCTGTTTTTCAAACCTAGTCCAGCCCAGTGCTGTAGAGGCATATTATGTTAAGGATGCTTTTACAGGAGCAGTATTTCATCCTGTCAGGGAAGGTTTATCAATAGGATTGGTGCATATGGTAGGACGTTGGGCACAAACGGTTGTATTTCACTTCTTCTGAGCACTGTTGCCTCGTGAGTGAATTGTTTTTATAACCCACATTTTCATTTTCTGCGCTGACATACATTAAAGCTGAAGATCATCTTACTGTGCAATTGTTGAGTATGGCTTTCAAGTTAATTCAGGCTTCAAAGATGCTTCTGTTTATCTCAAGAATGGCAGATCTGAACGTGAAGCATCTTAAAATGTAGGTTTTAGCAGAGATTGCATTGTCAGGTGATGGACAAGGGGACAGTATATTATACTTTACTGTGTGGCAATGGGGCCAGTGGCCTTTGGCATTGATGATTTAAATGTCTCTTTTAGTAGATTTAAATGTCTCTGCTCTGAAATCTTGCTTCTTTCCTTGAGCCAAGAGGTCAGCAGGGTACATTTACAGCAGTACAGAGCATCTGGCATGTGAAAGCTCCAGGCAGGTCAGGAGAAGTCTGTGAGTCTGTGCAGTTCTCTCACTTTGCTCTTCTCTCCTTCGTGCGTCTCTTTCCTTCTAACTTCCTCTGGTCAGCTTGGGCATCATCGTTAGTGTGTGTATACCTAGAAAAACAGCAGCCTTCTGAGCAGGACAGTGAAGTAATGGATGCTCTAAAGCCCTAACAAGACTTTCAGCACCATGAAGCTTGTATTAGACTAGAAGTTCAGTCTTGTTTCATTCTTGTTTCTAAGCTCATAGCAAAGGGCTTGTTTCACTGATTACATGAGTCGATGTCAACTCATAATTGTATTTTTTCTTCATTTTGAGTCTCTTGATTAGAAAACAAGTTAAATTAGTGATCTGCCTTTGCATGAATATTTTGATTTTCTAATTTTCTTAGTCTAGACTTCTGCTGCAAAACTGTGCTTCAGATAGTAAACCGGAACCAGCTGTTGGTTACAACTCCATGGCTCAGGGTCTTTTTACAAATCAATGCTGTTTTCAAAATCTGCCTCTGGACTAAGACACTTCCAAAGATGTCACAGAACTACAGGTCAAGCCCAGCTGAGATGCCAGTCTCAATTTATGCTGGCTTTGGGTCATCCATGTCATTGTGCCATGGGCTGAGGTACTGCATGGGGGAGGACATCGTTCTAGTTGTTGCCTGTGACATCCTTTCAAGAAGGTCCCAAAATCATTGCTCTGCATAGACTCTGCACCCTTGTCCCAGCTCAGATACTGGAGTAGGTCCTGGTAGGAAACTGTCAAAGAATTTTTGGTTTTGGCTGATCAGTTGGTTTTGATTGCATTGACTGCCTGTAATCTGGAAGGCAGAGAAAATGCCTGAATGCTTCTCCCAAATTGGTGTCCATTTGGATTAGCTACAAAGGTTTTCAGCAAAGCCCCATCTGAGAGAGTGATACGGGTACTTTCCAGTTCTGCCCTCAGCATGAGGTGCCGGGCATTTACTTGAAGCAGTGGAGAGGGATGGTCAGGAATTGCCTAGGACATACCTCCTGACTGAAGTTTATTCAGAGAGCTGTTGTTTTCAGGCCAAAGCATTTGAGGTCCTGGGAGGAGACAATTTGTTTTAATGTATGGTACCTGTTAACACAGTGCTCTTCACTGGTGCAACTGTTTTTTACGCTTTGTGACAGATGCTATTAAATTACAAGGGAGAGACTGTCAAGGTAAACAAAAAAAGAGGAGTGTTCTGATTTTGGATGTCATCTCTTGGTCTCAGAATTCTGGCCCCATGTTGCATTCCTAGGGGCCATACTCAGTGTTTAACATGAACACTGTTTTGGGCCCCCCTTTTTTTCTCTTCTGTAAGTTTACAGCTACTGACAGTAACCTCCTGTGAAATGCAGCTTTTGGCTATTCTATTTGCAGAGTCTTATATTGTTTTTCTGCTTTGAAAAGAAATATGAAGTCCACGGCAAGACAAATCACTGTAAATAAAGATAACATGCTAGAAAGGCAGCAGATGCTGGCTAGCTGAGACTCGGGAACTTCAATGCCAAATTCTGGTCTGCTAGGTCTTACGAAAATATTGTCTTGGTTTTTTGAGTTTTCCCCTGATAATTTTGGAGGTCACAAATTCAAGAGGAAACAAATCAACTGAGTTAAAATTTCTTTTTCCGGAAGACTGCTGTTCTTCCTTTGGAGTATATGAAGCTCGACAAGAAAATAGCCTGTAATGATCATTGTTGCACCAGTGTGAGCTTCAAAAGACATGTAAGGAAAAAAAGAACTTTCTAGATGCATCAAGCATACCTTTCTAAATGCTTGCTTTTGAAGAGTCAAGGTATGGGTTTATTATACAGACATGGGTAGTATTGGTCCTTACTTTCCCCTCACTTGCATCTGACAGAGGCCTGTGGAGTTTGAAGAATCTGCTGCAGTGACCTCCAAAATAGTTTTAAAAGAGCTTTAAGGAAAGTGTTAATCATGGAACAAAGACCATGGATAAAAACCCAAAACCAAACAAAGCTCATCACGAGTATTGCTTTAAAGAAAAGCATACAGTTCATTTTTTAAAGCGTAACAAAATAATCTTAATACTGAAAATGTGTAAGGTCTGAGAAACAACTGTGCCAGGGGACACTATGAAGTGGCCAGCTGTTAGATAAGCTTTGCATTTTACATGGTGAAAAAGCACCAATCGATCAAAACCTAAACATGCACAAGAGCAGCACCAAAAGGGCTCTTTGTCTTGAGGCAAAGCTGATCTTACAAATTTTAACATAAAGACATCATGAACACAGCACATACGGACATACAGCACGTATGGACAAAGTAGATCTTGTCCAGAGCCTGATTTTGTTGACCCTGTGGTTAGTTTAACCAGTCTGATCTTGTCCTCTGTGGTTAGTTTTAGCCTTGAATGCAAAAAGTTCATTACTTCTGCAGCTTTTCTCATCTTTGACCTTCACCACATCCCTTGATATTTTTTGTACTTCCCTCTTCATCTTCTTTTCTTTTAAGGACTGATTTACAGTTAATTTTTAACTTGCACAGCAGAAATCTTACATTCTCTATGAAGAATCCCAAGGCATTTTAAAAAGACCCAAAACTTCCATTAGCTTTACTCTACTTACTCATCCCATGGTTTACATGCATACCCTATTTTGCTTTTTGTATTAACAGCTAATTTCACTTTGTGCTTGTTCAGCATCTAAGATTGAGATTCTGACCTGTGACAGGAGCTGCTCGATGTAGCTACAGGTTTGCAGTGAGACAGGCATGAGAGATCCTTTTTCTGCCCTTGTTTCCTTCAACCTCCTCTACCTGGTTGCAATTGCTTGTTCCTGTTCCAAGCCAAAACCTGTCTGTGCCTTCGTTGTGCTGCTGCAGCAGAGCTGTCTGTGCTTGAAACTGGATCTCCAAAATGTCTCGCTTAAAACCATCTGCCCTTTCTCCCCTTTTTGGTGATTACAAACCCAACTATTTCCCCTAAAATTTGATGAGTCAGTTTGGGCATAAGTGGGGTAAACTTGGGATAATAATAAGAAAGTACAACCTGAAAGGGGGACAAGCTAATCTGGAAAGATCATACTCAGTTGCTGGTTTGCACTGTATAATTTACTCACGACAGCGTGGATCTGGCATGAAGGTAGAAGGAGAGGTCTTATCTTTTTTTTCAAGACTCAAATAAATTAACAATTGAATTTAAGAAACACTTCAGCAAAATAGACCCTACACGATATATTAAGACACATTGTAAAAATGCTCTTATTCTAGGACTTTTGTCATAAACTCTTGTCATTAGCCATACTTAGGTGCTTGAAGATGATATCATTGCAGCTTGTCTGTCTCCTCCTGCATCTCCCCTTAAACAACACGTGAGCGTCTCCAAGTCAGTTACCTATGTGCTTTAATTAAAATGATGAACAAGTGAAAATTCAACAACTGATTTGATCAGGTGCTATGAAAATGGCTGCTGGGAGATATCTGGTTTCAGCTGGAATAGGGTCAAGCCATGCCTTGGTCTAATAAGAAAGGAGAAGTCCAATTCTGCACAAGGATACAGAACTTGTTGTGTGGGGTCACACAACATAGAGCTGTGGTTGTGTGGGGTTTTCAAGGAGCTTGCAATCCGCTACAGCCCTGACCAGCACTGTAGCCCAAATGAAGTGAAGATCTCAGGTGGTGGTCCTGTTCTCTCTCTCCTGGGCCACTGCTAGCATTTGCACAGATGTGTGACAGCTGGATTAGGAAGTATTACCCCGGGTCAGTTTTTGAGTAAACTGATTTCCTGAAGTGGTCCTTGGGGTATGAGAACTTGGGGAAAGGGCTGTTCCCACCAGTAGCAATGGAGATGGATAGTATAGATCCACAGGCAGAATAGATCAATAGTACAGCATGGATTTCAGCAACCATGTGGACACAGACCTCACAATTCAAGAGTTTTGTCTCTGAGCATGGCAGTGAGGACTGTACCAGTGGCTGTTTGCCCCTAAACAGGGGCGAGCAGTAGTTGTGGTGGGACTGGTAGGAGCCAGGCTGAGGCAGTCTCTGCCTGCCTGGAGAGCTGGCTTGCCTTCCCCAAAACCTCTGCTCCTCACAACCCTCCAGGATGCATACATCACTTGTGTGTGCCCCAGGCCAGAGCTGGCAGGCAGAGCAGCAGAGGACAGGTAGTGAGCTCTGGGTCTTGCAGCTATTTGCTCTAGTTCTGGATGGATGGGACAGGATTATGCTGTGAGCTCTGTAGGACATGCATGTAGCTGAGAAGACATGGACTGTGGATATTTATGGAATCATAGAATGGTAGGGTTTGGAAGGGACTTCTACAGATCATCCAGTCCACCCCCCTGCTAAAGCAGGTTCACCTCGATCAGGTCACACATGAACGTGTCCAGGTGGGTTTTGAAAACCTCCAGAGAAGGAGACTCCACACCCTCCCCGTGCAGCCTGTGCCAGGGCTCCCTCACTCTCACAGTGAAATAGTTTTTCCTTAAGTAGAGCTTTTTGTGTTCCATCTTCTGTCCATTACCCCTTGTTCTGTCACTGGAAACTATAGATAAAAGTGTTACCTCATTCTCTTGACATACACCTTTTAAATACTTTTAAGTGTTAATGAGGTCTTCTCCAGGCTAAACAGCCCCAGGTCTCACAGCCTTTCTTCATAGTAGAGATGTTCCAGTGCTCTGATCACCTTGGTGGACCTCCTCTGGACTCTCTTCCCTGTTGTGGGAAACCAAGATGCAGGACTCAATACAGAGTGAGAAAGAAGTGGACCAGTGCGTGAAAACAGCATGCACATATAGCTGATTGGAGGAGCCTCTGCCTAAACAGCAGATGCAAATAGCAAACAGCTGCTTCAAGTAGCAAACAAGTTATTAGCACAGCTGCTTTGAAAGCCACTTAAAAAACCCCCAATCTTGATTAGAAGGAACTAAGGAGGGTACAAGTAAAAGGGATGCTTGTACAATAAACGATTCTGATTCTGCTTCTGCTTGCACCATAACCAGGGGTCCGTGTCATCACTTGCTGCACCTTGTCTCTCTCAGGCTTCCCAGAACTGGATGCAGCACTCATGTTTCAAGAATAGGTTTATTTAGAAAAAAACCAAACAAATAAAACAACTATTTTACTTAGTCTGAGAGCTGACTCATGGGCACAGGGATATTGGGTAGTAGGGAGGAGTCCTCTAGGCAGGCTTGGGCTTTGTGAGGGCAGACAAGGGTACAAACAAAGTTTCCTTGCTGCAAGCAAGGAGACAAGTGCTTGGTAGGGTGAGGATCAGTTGGACTCACAGCAAACTGCATTATGCAGGCAGGTGTAAAAATACACATGGCTCAGTGGGGTTTTACTTCTGGGCTTTGATGATTTCTTTGAAGAAAAGCTGAGTGCACAGTGCCAGGAATAGGCAAATTGGTAACTCAGTAACAAAGGACAGCTTTCTGTGTGCACATAAATTGTGATGGAATTGGCAGTAGCAATTCCTCACCATGCTGAATGATTATGTCTCAATGTGCTGTGACAATAAGATATATATCGGACACTATGCAGAGAGGCACTTCCTTGATGTATGAGACTGGCAAAGAGAAGATAAAGTATAGAAATAAATGATAAACTTGCAATCAGACAAAGCTTGTTGTAAATATCTGTGCTGAAACAGGTGATTGATTGTTTTAGTAGGTAAAAAGTAGCACTGAAATTTGCAGATGCAGAATTTTTTTTAGGACAGTAAAGCTTAAAGTAGGTTTTGATGAATTCCAAACTACTTGAAAGCCAGGTGATTTGAAGCAAAGTGATAGATAAAACAGCTGTTGATATATGTAAGGTAAGAAGTATTGGAAGACACAACCCAAACTGCTCACAAGCACGGCCATGCTTTTGGGTAAAGACCTCAGAATTGCTGTAAAGGGCTGGTAGATCAACTGGCATAAACCAAACAAAATGATGTACGCAAAAAAGATTGGGACAGGACAAATAGCAAAGGACAATACAATGAACTATTATGCCTTTTAGTAGCACATCGTGGTCTGGAACATCCAGCTTATGTCTTTCCACCTCAGAAAAGGCATAGCAGAAATAAAGTTTGATGACAGAAGCATATGAGATGAATCATTGAACTAAGATTTTTCATTAGCTGGTACCGAATAGACTGGTTTTGTTTAGGATGAGAGACCTGGAGGCTGGTGTTGTTTGGGGAGACTTAGAAAGTGTTAAGTTTTGAGGGAGCTATGAAGCTCCCTTTGTCTCCTTCAAAAGCATCTATGAGCCAGCCAGATAACCAACGCTGCACAGATTGCGTGTACTGTTGAACACAAATGCTCACAATTTGTAGAGATGAGTGACACATCTCTGCTCTGTGCCACAGGGCACAATGACTTTCACCAGAGGATCCCTTGGGGATATGGAAGTTCACTTTGGTTCACGGGGCTTTTCTACTTTCTTCCTCCTAGCTGTCACTATCAAGAGTGGAGCCGAGTTTCCCTCTTCTTGGCTCAGACCACGTCTGTGGTGGGTCCTTAAGCAACTGCTGACAACCATTATAACCGAGCATGAACTGTGGATGCTGTGATATCCAACATTCAGCTCAGGACACACCTAGCTCAAGGTTAGCAGAGCACAGACGGTGATCCCATTCACAAGGGCCCGTGTCAACTTTTGGTCCATCAGGACAAGTAGTATTTGCCAATCTAATCCTATCAATGAATCTAAATCTAATGTAATTGGCTCGTATTGTTCAATCCTCTCTGAGAGAGTAAACAAGACCACCAACTGTTTTAGTCAGGTAATGGCATATGAAATATCTACCCTTACTACACTGACACAAACAAGTTTGCTTATCCATCAACATGACAACTGAAACAGTGTCAGGAATACAGATTCCAAATAGAAATAGCCTAAATTTGCAGCTCCATTCAGAGAAACTGGACCTCTGCAGAAGTGCCTTTAGGGTGGGAAAGAAGGTGACAGAAGAGCAGGGGCAGCTCCCTATTGTGCTATGTGTGGCTTTCATAATGAGTTAAAAATCCCATCTCAAAAGGAATTCAGCAGAAGATGGGCATCAATTGGGAGCTCTGTCAGAAATTTTGTTTCCAGAGTTCCCTGCTGGCCCCCCGCTTCTCTCTTGTTTGGACAGTTAGCCTTAAATTGGGCTCTCCCTAGTCCTGAAGCTTTCTATGTAGTGCCTGGTGTGCAGACCTTGTGCTGCCTGCTGCAACAGGAATCATCTTCATATATGTTGTTTGTTTCTTTTTAATCAAATCTACCTTTATGGATTTCCAGGCACTCCATCTTCAGTCTCATCTTTTCTTACTTTACTTAGTGCAGGTGGGTGTTTTCATCATTTACTTTCATCTCAATTCACTCAGACGTCTCACCTTCTCTCTCTAAAAAGACTTTTACTTTCCCTCAGTTGTCACCTACTTATTGGCTCTTGACTAAATGTGGGAAAGCAAGATACCAGCCCCTGTGACATTATAATTCTAATAAAATTATATAATAAAATTCAACAAAACTGTAAATTTAAAAAAATATAATAGAAAGTATGTTATGTTATGTTATATGTTAATCGTGATGCTACATCCTGAGAAAGTTGAAAGTGGGCTTAAGTAGGTTGGCATTGAAAAAATGCTGCTATTGGAATGTGCTAGTAGCCACCAACACGGCAAATACTCTGGGCTAGACATACTGTTTCCAAAATGATGTTGGGTTATGCTACATTTGTAAAGTCTTATAGCAATAAACCCATAATTTGCATGTGACTTCACATGCTTTTGTGCTACAGTCCAGTAAGAGGCCCTCAAGCTTTAAGAACAAGATTTAAATATTTAAATATTTGGACTAAGTGTAAAGGTTCAATAGTTTGGCATTTATAGCAACATCAGCCAATAAAAAACACATAGACTTCAACTATATCATATATGGAACCCACTTTTTTGGGATTTTTTTTTTTTTTTTAATGAAATCACTAAAATGAGACAAAGTGTTTGTCAGAAAGGAGTGGCAAGCCAGCCAGAAGGCAGATTCAGGGACTGCAGGAGAAGAAACATTGCAGCTGGTGTCCCACTGGAAAAGACAAGAAAGTTTATAAAACAATGCCCCAAGCCCTCAAAATAGAAACAAACCACAAATTGCTTCAAGCAACACCTATGAAGTTACCTACAACCCATAGACCGTGAGGTCCTGAATATTAAACTCTGTGAGAAGCTTCCTTGGCACAATGAAGCCTTCCTGGTACAAGTTTACCCTCAGCCAAGAAAATCCTCCTCCCTTACTCTAGTCCTGGGAATTTCCCAACTCTCAGTCTTTGGTTAATGGAAGACTTTACACAGGATGCTGTCTGTGCAGCTTAGTATTAAAAGGTAATTGGTATTTAACACCTCTGATTTAAGTATTTGCATCTCATGGTGCAAAGCTGCCTGTCTTTTGGGCAGACAGTGGATGCCACACCTGTATCTACAGCACCTACTGAAACCCAGACTTGAGCACCAAATGTTACTGTGATGGGGTAAAAAATCTCTGATGAAACCACAAGTTACTTTACATGGAGGGTGCTTGCAAACGCTGCTCAGGGGTTGGGGACTGTTCAGCCTCACCATCAGCTCTAAGTGCTGGAGGAGTTGGTAACAGCCATATATTTTGGTATCACCTCACGGCCCATGCTTGACATGCTAAAACCTGTGGTGAGTGTCAGGTCCTTATCCACACAGCTTAAAACCCAAACAGATAGCAAGTGACAATGTAGGAGAGGACATGCAGGGAGAAGTGAAGTGACTTACTCTGTCTTGCATAGCAGATGACTCCTGGAGTCAAGCACAGCTCTCATATATCCAAACCTGCTGCTCTGCTTCTGAGCCTTTATTTATTTTCTCTGCAGGCAACTTACCTTTCTTTTTGCTCATTCAGTTCTGTCAATAATTTCTATTGACAAATACGTTATAAATCCAAATTGGGTTGGGTATGATTGAAGAGAGCATGAGGATTATTTAAGTGAGGTGCAGGGATTTTCAAATGACAAGAGGAAAAACACCTGGTAATTAAAGTCTGAGTTTAGACTGCCTTTGCTCTGTGGACTGAATCTGGTAAGTCACAAACACCGTATTTCTGATCTCTGGCATCCAGAAAAATGATTTTTATTTCGTAAAATGTTTTCTACTGCATTTTTTGGGGGCTTTTGTTGTTTACTGTTGCCCCAGACTAGAGCTGAAGCTCTTGAAGTTCTCTGCTTTAGCAGTATTGTGACCTTTAGCAGTATTGTGGCTGGTTTCTCTTGGGGAGCTCTGCTCACAGGCACATAGCTTTCTCCCAAGAACTCCCCAGCAAATGCAAACTTCCCTGCACAGTGACTGCAGAAATGCACTGTCTGTCCTGGACAAGGCCAGCATCTCTTTCAGGAGACAACAGACACTAGTCACTGAGCCCATGCCCTGGAAGTCTGCAGGATTTAGCCCTATATACCATTCTAAGCAGCAAGCCCTCTCTCATGCGTAAGTACTGCACGCAACAGAGTCTGTGAGACTTATAGAGAGGATCTCATTGCTGTGTGGCTCTTAAAAGGTCCTTTTAAATGCAAGACTCAGGATATTAACCTCATACAGCATCAGAACCTACAAAGCAACCCTGTCTTATAAGGCTGTGACAGGGCACGAATGAGAAAGTAGACAGCAATGCCTTCAGTGATCTCCCACTTTTAAGCTACTTGTTTTAATGATCAAAACAGGAAAATGTGTCAAAAACATATTAATGAAAATATATGGCCAGACTGAATGTCAAAGATCTTGAAATCATTGGGAGTCTTTCCATTGCCTTCAACAGATTAATGTCACACTGAAGGACTACACCAAACTACAGCCAGAGGGGAAACACTGAGCCCAGCAACAAGTACATACAAGGAAGCTGAAACTTTTCCTTTTCTACCTGAAGTCTTGCTAATTTAAAATGCTACCCCAAATTGTTTACTGAAATTTTTTGCCAAGTGAAAAAACAGAATATGTTTCTTTAGGAAAGTCATTATGACGAATGACTAACTTGCGAGTTTTTGAGACAAATCTGTTTATTACGCATTACAGAGTTTATTCATATGTCTTTCTGTTTCCACTCCCCCAATATTAAATGAAAAAGTCTGGAAGTTTTTGTAATAAACAGAAAATAACCCTGTGCGATTTATTTATCTTATTCTGGGTCACTTAAAAAAAAAAATCTTTACTAATTTATTAAACAATAATCTTTACTGAGTTATGCTTTTGACATAGAGATGTTGCTTTTGTTATATCCATCCTAGTAAACAAGGCGCACTAAGGAGATGCTTAGACATCTAAATTGTTGAATTTATTGAAATTGAAGGACATTAGTGCATTCTCAGGAAGTTGGCAGATGATGTCAAGTTGGATGGCAGTATTATCTTCTTGAAGGCACAAAAGCTCTTCAGAGGGACCTGGACAGGCTGGAGCGATGGGTCAAGGCCAATCATATGAGATTCAACAAGGCCAAGTGCCAGGTCCTGCACTTGGCCCACGACCCCATGCAACACTACAGGCTTGGGGCAGAGTGGCTGGAAAGCTGTCTTGCAGAAAAGGATCTGGGAGTGTTCGCTGACAGCCGGCTGAACATGAGCCAGCAGTGTGCCCATGCGGCCAAGAAGGCCAATGGCATTCTGTGGCCAGCAAGACCAGGAACGTGATTGTCTCCTTGTACTCAGTGCTGCTGAGGCTGCACCTCGAATACTGTGTTCAGTTCTGGGCCTCTCGCTACAAGAAGAACATTTGAGGAGCTGGAGTGTGTCCAGAGATGGGTAATGAATCTTGCAAAGGGTCTGGAGCATGAGTCTGATGACGAACTGGGGATGTTTGGTCTGCACTACCTACAACTGCCTGAAAGGAGGTTGTAGTCAGGTGGGAGTCAGTCTCTTTTAATAAGTAACAAGCGACAGGAAAAGAGAAAATGGCCTCAAGTTTTGCCACAGGAAGTTTAGATTAGATATTAGGATTTTTTTTTTTTACTGAAAGGGTTGTTGAACACTGGAACAGGATGACCAGGGAGGTAATGGAATCACCATCCCTTGAGGTATTCAAAAGACATGTAGATGTGGCACTTAGGGACATTGTTTACTGGTGCACATGGCAGTGCTAGGGTAATAGACTTCATCGATCATCTTATAGGTGTTTTCCAACCTAAATGACTTTGCAGTTCTAGAATTTTCTATGAAAAGTGGCAAAGTTTAAAAATATTAAATTATTAATTATAAGTCTGAGACTGATTCTACAGCATTCAGTATTAAATGCTGTAACATTGTTGTAAGCTGTGATATTAATATATCTGAAATATATCTGTTAAGATAAAATATTCTACAGAACTACTCATGGATCTGAGTGTGATGCCATCCACTTCCCTTGCCTCCAATTACACAGAGACCCTAATATAAAACAATTCTGCTCTTTTGCATGTTTGATTTTCCTTTTCAGACATTCAATTAATTAGTCCCATAGCAGGGATCAATCCCACGGACTGATGCCACAGAGTTCTCCCTGCTCTGCTGCATTTCTTTTTTAAAAGCCTGGTCATGCTTTTGATATATTCTCTGGTTTAACTGAGACACTCGGCACAGTCTGTGTGTTATTCCACCTATGGTCAAGACTTGCACCACCACCATGACCATTTTGTGAAAAACAGGGAGGGCAAAGACCCAATCTGGATGGCTGGCAGTGTAGAAAAATAGACTCACGTTTCAGCTTCAAGATGAGTTACACTTAAAACCAAGCAAATTCCTCCCTTCCCCTTGTGTGTTTCCTTTATGCAGATAGAAAAATTATCTGTGGCTACCGATGAGGGAAAATTTGCAAATACTTTGCTAAAAAGATGAACTTATTCAAGGATACAGCACAGCGTAGACTACTCGTTCAGTTACCTTTCATAACACAAAACCTGGCTTGAGTTACATATTAATCAAAAGAACATACGGTAGCAATGTGGCCGGACTTAATTTGCTTGTTACTGATCTTCCCATGGCAGTTGCTAAGAAAAGATAATGCTGAATGTTTGGGCATTGATGATCTTAAAAGTGTTTTCCAACCTAAATGACTCTGCAGTTCTAGAATTTTCTATGAAAAGGGGCTAAGTTTAAAAATCTTAAATTATTAAATTATAAGTCTGAGGCTTACAGACACACTCTCCCTTTATTTTTTCTTAGAAAGGTTAAGACTACATGAAAAGTGATCAACTATCTGTCTAAATTCTTAACTGAGATTACAGCTATGGGAAACGTATTTCTGAGGTAAGAATTATTTATGTAATGTACAAGTCTGGGAAAGAGGCTTTAAAGGCCTTTAACTCTGAGGCTAAATCATGAGAAGTCACAAAGCTTCTGTACTTGCTTCAATCCAGCTTTCACAGGATTGGAGCAGAAGACTGCTAAAAATCACTTAAGGTGAAGAGAGTAAAAATTACCACAGGTGACCTACCTCTGTGTATCAGCAAGTGTAACAAAACTCCATGGTTAAACATTTAATTGTTGGAACTCGCTTTGTATTTTTTGTATAGCATCACCATTGTGCACTTACCCATGATGGTATGTACACAAGACACAGTCATGCAGAAGTTACTTCTGTCCTGCTTGTCTATGATACACTTCCTGCTGTATACATGTTTTACTTCACATGTATGTAGCGTAACATGCTGCAGTCTCCTTGTTAAGAGTTTCAGGTATCTCGTACCTTATTAAAAGTAGTGAAGAAACTTAAGTCCATGAGGCAAGCTTATTAAGAAAATAAATATGTTTTATAGAATGAAAGCAGACTTTTTGTGATGTCTGCTTTAGCTCATCCTCTGTCAATTTAGCTTAGAAAATCAGAAGACTCTTACTCAAGTCACTTCAGAAATGAACTTTTCCTGTAGTTTTTACGAGTCCTCTTCTACTAAATATTTAAAGCCTGAAATAGAGTTCTAACTGCCTTCATTAAAGACCTTGAGTACTAACTGCAGTGGAGGAAAATGGGACCAGAACTGTTTGCATCTAATATTTTTATTTAGATTTCCAAAAAACCCAATATGAGCTTTGGCAGCATTCCCAAGTACTTGTTTCAATAACAGCACTCTAAAATAACTTCCTTAGAGAAAAGAATAAAAACGGAACAAACAGTCTGTGCATTAACTTTTCCCAATCATTCTAGTACTCAGTAATCAGTTCTTGAAGTATATACTCCAGTTCAATGCTGCTCAGGCTGTAACACCTCATCTTCTACATTGTCCTTTCAATACCGAGTAACCCTGCTAATGAAGTTTCAGAAGTAGGTAGCGATATTTTCACTTAGAGGCTAGTGGCACAGCAACTTTCTTGACCCAAATCAAATAACGAGAAAAACAATGCTAAACCATATGGAAGTACTCATTTTTGGTAATGAGATAAGCATTTCTGTGAGTTGCATGACAGCGGGCAGGATCGTCTAAACTAGGTTACCATTTCCATGCAATAATCTTACCACTCAGACATTGAATAACCTAGTGTACTTTTATTAAGTCAATGGAAGCAGAGGTTAATGAACATTTATTGGACCAACTTAACACCTTGAAATCACAGGCATCAGTCAGACTGAGAGGCAGCATACTGATAAGATCAAGTTTTCTTTACAAATCTATGAGCCCCTGTACAAAAATAAAGTATAAAAGGGGCAAACAGAAACACTTGTTTCTTCCCAATCCCAGGGCTGCTTCTGAGGTCACATTCAGCACAAATTTAGAGAAGTCCAAGAGGCACTCTAAATTATGCACTGGTATTTACAGTACTAGGAGGACCCTCTTCTACTTGGAGATTGAAAAAATAAAAGCATTGTAAGAGTCTTCCCTATGCAAACAAAGCTTCCAGATGAATTTATGGCAGCCTTTTGCCCTCTTATGTACCACACAAATAACAGAGACACATCAGAAGGGTTTGGGCAGGGCAAGAGGCAGAGGAGGTGTGGATCAAGCAGACTGAGGAGTCCTGGGCTTGCTCTGCACTTGCTAGGATTGTGCTGAACCCAGGTCACGAAGCTCACTGGGCTGCATGGTTCAGCTATACTTAAAGCCTATGGGGGTTCCAAGATAATCTTTTGCTACTGAAGGTTCCTACAAGGAAAACAGTCTGTTGGAGGCAAGACAGTATGCTAGCTGATGTGCTTTACAGTTTTTGTCTCTTGATAAAAGGCTATACAGTGAGAATAAAAGAAACAAAGCTCTCCAAGTTAGTGTTTCTATTGTGTAACATTGACTGAATGGTAGCTCCACTTAAGAAAAGAAAAGCATATTAATTACATTAAATCACGAGTTATTCTCATCTACATAAGGCAGAAGCACCCTCATGGGCCTTATGAGTTTTCTTTTCTTACAGGCTGGATATTCAGAAACTCCAAGAAATTCACATTAACAGAGTTGAAAGTGTGTAGTCAAAACATTTACAGTGGACTATATCCAAATTATCAAAATTACTTTACCTGTTTAATGTCAAAAAGAGTTGAGATGAAGAATGTGCCACTGAAGTCAGGTATCAATGCTTACCAGAGAAGTTTGTATTTCTAACATCAGAAACACTCCACTGCTTTGATTTTTTTCAGTAGGTCTTCCCATCTTTGTGCTTTACTGGGAAAAGAGGTAGTTTTGAGAGTGAATGAACCTGTGACTTCGATGAGCTCAGCTAGTGTGTAATACTACCGCTGCATCAGCTGGTCTACGGGAACTCCTGCTAAGGTTCATCCAGGACTAAAACGACACAGCACAACTACTTGGAAAAATTACCTCTTATTCACTAAACAGTTCACAGTTTGCATCTATCCCCTTTTTATAGGAGCTAAATTCAGAAGAGATGACACTCCGATAGGTTCCCTCTTACTCGCTGGCTTGCTTATGTGAGGCCTACACAGGGAGTTTCTCACGGGTTAGTTTCTACCACTCCAAAAATTACAAACTCAAGGGACTCGGTTACAATATTTGCTTTGGGACTCAGCGCTCGCAGAGCTGTGATTCTGACTCCAGCTGTGGTTTCAAGCAGGTGGGATCAAGTTCCCTAGTGTGTTGCAGGCTGCAAGCTGTGCCGTCAACGCTGTACAAAACAAACCATCTTGCCTGACCTGGCTGGCTGGCTGGGATGCCTAGCTGGACCTAGATTTCACCTAAGGGTCTTACAAGAGCTGAGATTTGACCACCCGACCTGCAGTAGGAAAAGGAAAAGGATTTTTTCCTGCCTGCAGCAAACCTATGCACTTTATGATAATTACCCCTACGAGAAAGGTTGAGCCGTGAGAATCTTTTCTAATTACATGTGCTGTGGTCCTAAACAACCGAACAGCCCCACAGATTGATTACAGATGATGGTTCAACTTGGAGGATAAATCCTTTGAGAACACTGCATCGTTTCACTAAAAACACTAAACTTCATACTATACAACAAGCACAGCCAATCAAGTTTTAAGGAACACCGTATTTCCGACACCTAAAAAGAGGTGGCAATGCTTGCTTCTGTCAGCCATCTTCAGAAAAAAATGCAAACCCTCTGGGCCAGTGAGAGTTATGAAGAAGGGAAACAAAATGCCGGGACAGCACATGATTGTATCTTCTGACTTGACTCTGCTCTAATTCTAAATTAGTTGAATTTGTGCTCGTACAGGCAGAGCAGAGCCCCTGGAACGGGAACAGGCTGTGCCCCTAAAAGGGCCTTCCCTTAACAGGCTTTAAGAAACCTTTTCTCGCTGCACGAGGCACTTGATTTGTTCTTGAAACTCCCTGTGACGAAATGAAGGACCCGAAAGCATTTGATTGTTGAACACATAAAAGGAAGTATATTTAAAATAAAAAAAAATTGGTCAGACTGTAGAGTCAATTACCATTTTTAAAGGAATTTACAGGGCTACTGCAGATGAGTCTTTTGGAATACTCAGTTTATCGCAACGCCTAAACTGGTTTCTTCATTGCACAGTATTTTCTTTCAAAATGTGTGCATTTTTAAACAATTACATACATATTAAAAATCAGCATTTCTTTTGCTTAAACTTAATTAAAACGTTAATACTCTCAGACAACACAGATCTGAAATGGTGAAACCAGTAATTGCCCCTCCCACCTTACAACAAATTAAATTGAGACAAAAATTACAAACACATCTCACTACATGATTATTATTAATAAAAATCAGTTCGTTTTTTTCTTTCTTTTTTTTTTTTATAAAGTTGCCCAAAATGCAAGGGATGTGCATAGGTTTACAACTTAGAATAATATCTTACTTTATTCCCTTGGGTATGTGTTCCCATGAACGGAATGTACTTTGCTGTAGGTTACAGGTTTTATCAACACAGATACACCAACGGCATGAACGCTTGCGACTGTCCACATGCATTAAGAGTCAAGACCCAATTTTTTTCAATTTTCTAAAAGTTTTACAGAGTTCTTCAAAGAGACAGTATCACATTATGTGGATGTTACACAAAAGTACTTAAAAATGCTACCCTAGGAAAAAAAAAAGAGCGAAAAAAGGCCTTTAAAATGTATTAATTTGTTTCGTAATTATTAGACTAATTACTTCAAATAAATAAAGGAAAGCAAAGTATTCCAATCCATAAAATCAGACTCTAAAAAGAATGTAGTGTTCCACCCCCAAGTTAAGGTAACAGAATCATATTATTATTACTATTAAAATAGATTATAGAAAGCAGCATCTATTTTGTGCAGTTTTTAGGGGCCCTTGAAATAAAAAGCTATGATTTCCAAAAATATAACATTCCAAAGGACTGGATAATACATATATTTAAAGATACATTTTATTAAAGTTTAGGAGAAATGATTAAAAAAAGATACTGTCTCTTTAAATTAGTGTTTAATTTTTTTTCCCCCTCCTCCTATCTATTCGGACATGACAATAATTATATTTTAGGTCACACTACATCTAGGTAGTCTCTAGGGGCCAAGACCTGTTGACACAAGGTCAATAACGAAGAGGTTTTCCATGTATGAGGTGGTTCCCAGTAATGACAGATTTTTTTTGTTTGTTTTCAATTCTCTCATGACCGGTCTAGTAGACCCAGGAGACCGGGACCCACTGTGAGGCTGTACACACAAGCTCGATGGCTTCCTCCAGGTGCCTGATAGTTTCATCAATTTCATTGTTGATAATTGTAAGGTCAAAGTAGTGTGCATATGTTCTCTGTAAGATTTCAGACTCCTTCTGCAGGCGCTGTAGAGATTCATCCTGTTCGGCAGGCAGAAAAGAAAATGAGAGAGAGAAAAGTTGGATCCTTTCACACTCTTCTACAACAGCTTTCTAACTGTTGCTTACAGAGAAGGAAACGGGCAAGAAGGAAGTAGGGAGGCCAAGGTGTTTTAGATCCCCCACCTAAATCTATGGAAATCACACAGAAGAAATGGTACAATTTCTCTCTTGAGGCTGACATTCAAACAGCACTCTGTTATTGACTTAACTTGAGACAAAGCATGAGTCTGGCATTAAAAAAAGCAAGGCAGAGAGAGGATGGAAGCTTAGAAAAGCAGTACATTCATGAGCAACGAGACCATATATGAATAAAACTCACAAAGTGCACAAACACAAGCTATTTGGCCTATGCCCAGGTAAACACACGAGAAACGGGAGAGGGTATATTGTCAGGTATCAGGCTGTTCTCGGTTTTGGTAATGTTTTCTGTTAAACATTGGCCTTCTGGGTCTACTTCCTCTAATAACCATTTGCTGATGAGGAAGTTCTCAATCCTCACCACTCTGCAGTTCCTATTTCAGAGTGTGCCATTTCCAGCCTTTTTTAGAGTGAGATCCCTAAGAAGAACCACACAGCTCGCCCTCCAGAAGGCTCAGTAACAGCACACTGGTGCCCTCCACGACTTTGTGTCCATGTCCTTACAGAAACAAGTGCATCTCCCTTTGTGGGTGTGCTACTGGAGACAGTGCAGTCAGCAATGCTGTGCTGTAGGCTGTGGGAGTAAGCCTTTCTGAGAGAGTGGGACTGAAAAAGTCTTCTTCAGCAGTTAAAAGTTTGAATTGTCTTCCTGCAAATTCCCTTTTTTTTTGTTTGGTTTCTTTTTTATATATTTTAAAATAATCTGCTGCTTTCAGGAACCTTGAAATAGCCACAGGAAAGTAATCAAGTCCTTCCCATCCCATAGGTTTGTGTGGTGGTACGGGGCAAAATTACATATGAATGGTATAGACTATAGTTGCTCTGTAGTATCTACAGGGTCACCCTACTAGATCAATGAACTGGAATACATTTTATTATATCAGAGTTTTAGGCTGCAGGAAGCACAGACACAATCCCTATGTCTGTCTTCACAGAAATTATTCTGTGGACAGAATTTTATCCAGGTAATAATAGATGTGCCTCCCCCACCGCCCCCAGTTTTCAGTTTAAACTTCCCAAGTATTTGCAGCTACAGTGACAAGTAGCTGTGGAACAGCAGCTTTCAGGTCCTCTGAAGGGAACAACCTGAACTGAGACAGTTCCCCTTTCCTGTAGCTATGAAACCAGCCACTTCTGGAGAAGTTCTGTACCAAAGTTACAGTTCTGCTTCTCTTCCAAAGCTGCATCCTCAAATGAGGGAGTGGTGTTGCCTTCACTTCATAATCACCACTAATTTCATTCAGACAAATACTCCTCACATGTGCTTCTGTACAAGGGATGCTCCTGGATCTTCAGTAGAAAATACCAGTGCATGTGAATTTAAATCATGCTATTAACAAATTGGACAAATAAGGATCAATACTAGTATTAAATATTTTTGTGGAACGTCTCATATGGCTCAGTGTCTTTAAGCCACAAAATGAGTTAGGTAAAATGCCGACTTCTCACGGATTCCCAAAATAAGTCAACTTATACCAGCAGAGTATCTAAACTTTTCTGCCTAAATGACCCTATAAAGGAAAAAAAAAACTCGTACTTGTCAAGCATAAACATGTTTGGCTAAGATTAATTTTCTACTTAAAGCCAGTCTTAGCAAAATTATACTGAAAAATGTTTTAATCTCATGGCATAAGGCTAACAGTACCTGAAAACACCCCATGAAGCCTTAGAACTGTAAAGTCATAGGCAGTTTTAAAATGCTATTCAGATTTCCCATCAGTGTCATCTTTGCCTGCAAGTATGAGAATGAACTTTTCTCACTAAAGCATCTATCTTACTGTGACTGATCATAATGATCTGAAAAATCTACAGCTATCTCATCTTGAAAAAAACCCAACTGGTATGTAGAGAAAAAGGAATACAACATTTGTACACAAGACTAAGAGTTTTATTTTAATATTTTTCTGAATTAGCTTCCCCTAGATCCCACTTCACTGAGATCAATGTAGATTGTATTTTGGAATATCTAAATTTCCTAGCTTGATGGAAATGTCCTTTCATCTACTTTTAGGGCCAGTAATAAGTTTGTGATAGGCCATTGTACCACTTTTCAAATAGGTTCAAACTTTCTCCAGTTCTGCAAAAAGGAAAGAGGTTGTAGTTCCTGTTTTACTCTGGCACAAAATTTCACCTGTGTTTATGTGATAGAGTATCTATCTGTACATTCAAAACCATGTCAGGCTTGGCTACGTGTTTCCTCTGTGTCTGTAAATCTTACATGCCAAAACCCATCTCCAAAATTAATATTTCCTCAAAATATTTGCTGTAGTGGGTTCATCTCAATGTATCTAAAATGTCTTAATTAAATTTTGGATAGTGAGCATCCTAGATAATTCTCCAAGAAAAATATTCTCCAGCAGTTGTGCTCTCAACAGTGCCAAGAAGCTGTTGAACAAAATGTTCAGCTATCTGCAGATAGACAAATGGATGGCCACAACTTCAGTAATTTCACATTTGGGAGTAGAACATGTGTCTTCTTTCCTTAGCTCTCATGCAATATACATTTTATCTGGATCTAGTTGCAGTGTGTCCATTACTGGAACAGACTTTTATTTCCTATCACTGGAATTCAGTTTGCTTTCCTAAGCTTCTCTCCTTCTCTACCACAGCTGGGACAGAAAGAGTGGAACATGTCTTTTATCCATGAAACCTCTCCCACGTACACAACGGCCATCAGTGATATCTTCAGTCTCACAGGGATGTTGTTTTTTGGCCTTGATAGTATGTAGGACAACAGCTGCCACTTGTGACAGACAAAATACTACCTAATAATTTACTAATATTCCATTCTAGGGCTGTGAACAATATATAAACACACCATAAGGCCTTTGTCAATTTTGCTCTAACAGAAGTAAATTATCCTCAATTTAAATCTCTAGTGTACTGCAAACTTCTTAAGAAAAAAATCCTTTTATTCTTTGGCTGTAGGAAGGGAGGAAGTATTGCTAAAATTTAGAATAATTTGGCTCAATAAAGACTTACACATGGCTCAAGGAATATTTAGATCAAAAAAGCAGAGCCTGTCAAGTCCTCTTTGCTGTTGTCTGGGCAATGAGGGGTAGAAAACAGCTGGAGGAAAGAGGAACTACTCCAGTGTTTCCTGATACACTCTCTCCTCTTTCTGTTTTAGCACGGCAATAAACTGATTTCAGTTTCCTTTGTGATTAGACAGGTAGGTACACTCTGGGAGATTTCCTATATGATTTAAATTGGTTTTGTGATTTGTGGAATTGCTCATTCTGCACTGCTGTATTGATCTGCAAAGCAGAATATTTTGTCTCCTAACTCTTGCTGTGTGGTCCTTGGTTGTTGAGATATTTTGTGTGGACTATGATGTCTGAAGTGTCTCAAGAGAGATATTTTTAAGACTAAGTCTCGCACTGATTTTACCACAAAGTTCAGATGTACAGCTGTTAAGAGTAGAAATTCTGTTCTCTAGTTTCATTTTACTAGCAGATGATATCTGAAGCCATTATTACATTAAATTTTTATTCCAATGGCAAAAGTAAAGTTGAATGGGAACAAGCATATCTACATTCTAAAACTACTGGAATAATCAGGACTACCTTGTCAACCCCTAGCTGGTACTTACAGGCAATTTTCTGCACCATTTTGGCAGCTATGTACAATTAGTACGAGTGCAGGAAAATGAAAAGAAAAGCAAAGATGAAGTTTAAGAAAACATAAGGGGGAGGGGAAAGGACAGTCATTTACAGAAGTGTTCTCAAAAAGCATAAGTAAAATAAATGAAGCAGGATAAAAGGATAAACAGAAAGGGATATTCATCATGCAAATGAAGCTTTCAAAAAAGAAGCATGAATGGGAAATATGAAACACACACTCTCCACCACTTTTGTTTGCTGCCTGGCAGGCTGCTATCACATAAGACTCAATTTGCATATCTCCTTTCATGCAGGCTCGTACACCTTGGAAAACAGGATCCTGAATTTATGTAAGGTCTGTTGCTATTACCATTTCCCGTCCCTCCCTTTCCTTTAGTTTAATTGATTCATAAATTAGCTTGCTTTTTAAGTGTGTCTTCAGTTCAGCAATTCACGTGTCTGTCTGAAACCCTGTGTGTACAGAGACTTTAGTCACAAGACCTTAAAATAAAGACAAGAGTCTTATAGCATGAATGCAGATATTTCAGACAAGATACTTCACTTCTACTAATATTTCTTTATAACGAACAAATATTTCTCCACCACTACTATATGTACTACAGTACATTTTGGTACTCTTCCCAGCATACCATGGTAAACATTTGGTCCCTCATATGAACAGCCCCAAATGTTTCTGTATTATTACAGAGTATTATTACAGTGTATTATTATTACAGCTGGAATATTAAAAGTTAAGTACCACTGGCAGATACGTGAGGCCAAGGAAGACTGAGACACAGGTACAGAGGCAACAGGCCCAGGTAATTCGACAGTGTATCTGGCTGCCTGAGTGCTGCTGTAAGCACAATGCTTGCCTGACACATCCTAAGAATGCTTCTGTTTTTCAAGTGATGCCATGTCATTTGCTTCCAAAAAGTCAAATTCAGTGTATAATACAAAATTTTACAATTGTACCGATTGACAGCACATGCCAAACACCAGCAGTTAGACAAACTGTCACTTCATTAACGTTGTGAATTGTGATGTTCTGAGAGATCACTATCTGTACATTTGTGGTATTTACCAGCCAGGGTATGGGTCCGTAAGACAGAGTGAAATGACAGAACTTACTGCTGTGAAAGTTAAAAGATCCTTCTTCCCCCTTCCATCTCTCTTCCTGGCTATATGCTTTCACTGCTTGTTCTGGCATTCACTGCTTGTTCTGGCACTGGTGCTTGTCAGAGCCTTTGTGAACTGCTTGACAACTAACAAAAATCCAATTTAGCACCAAAGTAGCTCACTGAAGGGTCTGGTAAGTGCCATGGCCAGTGGCAGACTGGCAGTATATATTCCAGAAGCAAGTCAGAGGGAATCACTCCCTGCAGCAACAGCGAACACGCAGAATGTCTCAGCTGCAAGTAAAATTGAAGCTCAAGGCCAATATTTTTCACTCTCCACTTGCTATTTTACTTATCATTCAGGGTATTTGCATTTAAACGTTTGGCTTGTTCCTTGTTTGCCTGTGAGCCTCTGCAGTAATGTCAGAGTTTCATACTTATGATAATGTAATTACGCTTCTGTAGAAACAGGCTGTAGAGACATGGCTTAGGACTTTGTTTTTGTATGATCAAGGATACTTCTAGGAGATTTGAAACAGATTCATGGACAAATCCAATTGATTAAATAGCTTAATGTCACAGTTTAAAAATGTCTGAGCAGATAAAGTATTGGTACTAATGCCGTTTGCTCTGTTGTAAGCTAAATCCAGAATTGCTTGACATCATCTTTGAAATCAGCAGCTATTTGCAGAATAGATACTCTATAAATGAAATAAGTAGGAAATTCAGAACGTGGACCTCCATGAATACTTAATGTTGTTTCACAAACAATTACCCCTGTGGTGAAAGCTTCCAATCCTCAGAGTATAGTCTTTGAAAGTAATATGCTTATTTCTGATATGTGTTTGTTTGCTGTACAGAAAAAAATACTAAAAGACAGAGGTGAGATGACAGCACAGTCAAGCACACCCACTTCTTCAGTTCAGGCCAGCTTTAATTTAGTGCTATCATTGCAATTCAGAAGTGAGTTATTTGTGCTAATGATTTGTAGAGGATTCGGAAATGGATCTTTGAGCTAGGGCAGGGAATGAAATAAAATAATACATATTTTTAGAATACAGAATGTGGATCTTTCAGCTTGAAGTTCATATTTTTAATTTGAAAAATCACTTAATAAGCAAAAATACATTTAAATCAACTTAATAGTGCTGCCATACAACTGTCTTTCTGCCTCTCCATTTATTGTCAAGGAAACAATTAAAGAGTCTTATTTGCATATTTTAACCTCACCCTTAATTCTGTCTGATAGAACATTAGATTGCAGTGAGACATACCTCATTAATGCCTGGGGTAATCGTAGGTGCAGCAATAAAAACAACAAAAGGAGCAAACTCTGCAGTTCTCAGGACCTTCAATGCCTAGGTGAAAAAAAAATCTGATACTTTAGAAAAACTTTAGAATTAGGTTTAGTCACATGAGCAAAAGATACCAAATCATGATTTACCAATGCTAGTATTTGATTTTAACTGACCTGAGGTCAAGAACTCAGAATATAGACACTTAACTTTTTGCACTAACTTACATTTTTGGTGACCAAACTATGTATTTACCCTTAAAGTGAGTTTTCAAGACAATAAAAGCATTAGCATTTTCAGAGAGGCTCTTCTCATACAATCTCAAAGAGTGCAGAATTCTGTTTGCATTTAAATTGAATGACTAACATCAGGTAAAAAATATTTAGTCATGCTATAAACAGGGAAAAAAACCCAACTGTACTTTTAATACATATCTATTTGTCATGGTTTAGCAAGGAGTTGCTTTTGTTTAGTAACAGGGGGAGCGGGTTGCAGTGAAGACCCGGTAAAAGTTTTTTAGACTCTCCCCCGACTCCTGGGTTCAGACCCACCCCCCGGCCTGGCTGGGCCAATCTGGCGCCTCTGCGATCACTATTTAGGGACGGGAATTTGAGGTGCCAGGCAGGAGGTGTAAGAGTGGTACAAGATGGAG
>WBNH01006478.1:380957-427288 GCA_013401255.1 Urocolius indicus
TGTGTTTTAGTTGGTATTAAATTGTTTTCTGTTTTTCTTCCCCAAGCCGAGTAGCCTGGTCTGTTTTGTCCTGCACCTTAAGCGGCAATTAAGCCCTCCCTGCCCTTTAGCAATCCTTTAGTCTTCGGTACTTGAGGCTAATCGTGGTCTTTTGTTCCCTGATGGGCAGAAACCACGACACTATTGTAATATAATGTTTTATCTGAATTTCCTACCTACCATCACTTTTTAATTATTTTCAGAAACATTATTATTATTATCATCATAATCATCATTATTATCATTATTAACATTATTATATAATGTTCTTATTTCAGAATGCCTAACTTGAGAGAAAAGGGTGTGTCTTCAAGAGTTCATGTAGTAGGATATGTAGTTCCTGCCATGAAGATGATAGAGTTTGTCACGAAGGGAAAGCATCCCTGTGCTCTTTGTTACAACCCACTGTAAGCAGTGAAGTTACTTGCTTTTTCCTTCTCTTTTTGCCAGCTCTGGAAACTTACAGTTATTTTGGTATAGCAGCAATCCTCAAGGCTAGGCTGTGAAAAGTAATTTCACAGAACCACAGAATCCTAAGGGCTGAAAGGCACCTCGAAAGATCATGTAGTCCAAACCCCTGCCAGAGCAAAACCTCCTAGAGCAGGTCACACAAGAACTCATCCACGTGGGTTTTGAATATCTTCAGTGAAGGAAACTCCACAATCCATCTGGGCAGCCTGTTCCAGTGCTCCCTCAGAGTAAAGAATTTTTTCCTTACGTTTCCTTAGAACCTCTTATGTTCCAGCTTGTACCCATTGCCCCTTGTCCTGTCATTGGACATCATTGAGAACAGCCTGGCTCCATCCTCCTGTCACCTGCTCTCTACTGTACTTTAGAATACATATCTATTATAATACCATGTTTTCTCTGGCTTTTCCTACCTACCATCACTTTTAAATTATTATTTTCTGAAACAAATTAAAATCTGATGTGAGAGGCTTAAAAATAGAGAGCGCAGCACTAGTGCAGTGAATGCAGCACCAACCCCCTGGACTGGATCTATGCAAAAGAGTTCTCATTAAAAAGTTAACTGTCATAATGTACAGAGTGAAACACAGAGCTGCCGTATGTGAAACTTTGGTACAGATTCAAGCTAGACTAAAGTGCATGACAGCAAATAAACTACCTCAGCTGAACTCAAATGGACAGACACGATAGAGTAAGACCAACAAAAAACAGTCTTTTTTTGTTGTTGTTCTTTCCACTTCCCGTTTTCTCAAAAGATTTTTTTTTATTTCAGAAAAAATCCCACAATACATCCTTTCCTAAGCTAAAGAAGTTTTAATTTCTCATGTTTGAAACCCATTTGTATGTATTATCTCTGCCATCCTTCTCCAAATAAGAAATAAACTCCATATGTGAAACTCCACAGAATTCACGTAACTAAGAGTATCCAAGGGAAACCAGGCAAGTGCTGTATAAGTAGGAATAAGTCCACAAACGATCTGGCCTTAATGAGTCGAGATGGATGCATAAGGAAGCTGGTTAATGAAGAAGCTTACTAGACACATGCTTGAGGAAGTCAGAGAATGGTAGGGGCTGTACGTACGGCAGCTCTGTCTGTCACTCAGTAAATTATGACTCTGAACTTTTTACCTCCTTTTTTTTAATCCCTTTGAAACTCTTTTCTTGTGCATAATTTGATTCAGGGAACTGGTGTTGCATTTACAGCACTAGTGCTGTGCTCACTTCTGTAAAACTTCACTATGTTTACTTAATAAAGTGTAGCAAAGGTGGCTGTTATTGAATGTAAATATATTCTAACAGATTAAACTGTCTTCTGATAACTGTAATGCTTCTGAATAATGCAAGTTGAGAAGGTTTATGAAGAGAGTTTGGTCTTAACTGCTGCTCCATTTGAACTAACTATAAATTCTGTTCTTCGTGAAAACTGTTAAATGTGAGAATGGCACCATATCAGCAAACTATGCGAACTGTTCTAAATAATTTAGTAAGGTATCTTATTTCTGTTATGAAATTCTTAAAGATTTGAACTTCTTGAATCCCTTCACAAAGAAGAAAGAGGGCAGCAAATTTAAATGGACAACACTGTTCATGATTTTGTCTTTCCTCCCAATTCCTTCACTCAGAGTAATATATACATCACATTTGTCCATATTCACGTTGTTTTACTTAACAAAACATATAAACACATTCCTGTGAATTTGAAAGTCATGACCACGTGAATGTTTCCAAAGAAATGGATCAGATTTCTCCACTGAAGATCTTAGATAACTGACTGAACAAACTATTGGTGTTTCTTGAGAACCTGATTTTCTTTTCTTCTCTCTTCTGAAGTGTAATACTGCAATACAGAAAGGTGTTTATAAAGTAACAACACTGATCTGGGTGCTTTGCAAAGAGGGTTAATATTGGTATCTGACCACAAGTGTTTCTGACCGTGCTCAATTGTGATATGGAGCCAAGGATCAGTTAGGAACAAGATTAACCTCCAATACAGCACCAAAGAGAAAATATTGAAAATACCAAAACATTACTCCTGTCAGGCAATGACAATCACTTGTTTTGACACATTTCAATGGACATGAGACTAATATAGTAAAAAGTTACATGGTAAGTAGATTTTCACACTACAGTGACTGCAAACTAAGATAAATTATGATTTTGTTTCTGCTGTACATTCTTCTAACCAGGTGTTTGTGAGAATTCTGCTTCACAGATTGATACCTTGGTGTTCCAAGGACTTTTCTTCCACATTACTCTATGCACTTATCTATTGTGAAATCAATAAAAAGAAATATATCTCAATAAAGTTCAACGATTTATGATGAATTGTCATATACTAATTAATTAGTTACCTGAGGTTCTACGTCAAGTATTGCAATTAGTCCCTGCTCATGGATCTTTCGTATTGTTTCCAGTTTTGTCCCATACATTGCATCCTCATGGCTGCCATATTCCAAATATTCATTGTTTGATATATCCTGCATCATTTGGTCATGTGATACAAAGTAGTAATTTTTCCCATTTTCTTCATCTTTCTTTGGAGGTCGGGTTGTGTCTGAAAACAAAAAAGACAATATTTTTAGTACAAAAACTTATATGTGACTTTTTGTTTGGTTTTATCAATATTTACTGAATGTTAACCTGTCAAATGACATATAGAATGACAAAGCATATCTCCATTAGTGATCTGGATGATGGGAGAGTGCACCCTCACAAGGGTGCCAATGATACAAAACTGGGAGGAGTGACACCTATCATCCAGACAGCTTGACAGGCTGGAGAAATGGGTAGACAGGAACTTTGTAAAATTCAACCGAGGGATGTGTCAAGTCCTACACCCAGGAAGGAACACCTCCATGCACCAGACACTGCAGGAGGCTGAACATGTGGAAAGCAGCTCTCCAGAAAAGGCCCTGTGGACACTGGATCCTGGGTATACATTCAGTTGAACATGAGTCTTGCTATAAAGAAAGGCTAATGGTATCCTGTGCTGCATTAGACAAAGTATTGGAGGGAAGCATATGCTGCCTCCAGGCCACACTTGGAGTGCTGAGTCCATTTCTAGGCTCCCCAGTACAAGAGAGACATGAAAGTATTAGAGAAAGTCCAGTGAAAGGGCAGTACAGTATGAGATCACCTCTCCTATGATGAAAGGCTGAGAGGGTCAGGACTGATCAGCCTGGAGAAAATCAGCTCAGGGGACATCTCATCAATGAGTGCAAATATCTCTCATGAAGATGTAAAGAAGATGGAGCCTTTTCAGTGGTAATCAGTGACAGGATGAGGGTAATGGGCACACACCAAAACACAGGAGTTTCTGTCTGAACGTAAAGAAAATCTTCACTGTGAGGATGACTGAGCACTCACAAGATTCCTTAAAGAAGTGGTGGAGTCTCTATCCTTGGAGAGATTCAAAAGCCACCTGAACATGGTGCTGAGCTACTGCCTCAAGGTGACCTTGCCTGAGCAGAGGAGCTTGGCCAGCTGACCTCCAGAGGTAGAGATCTCAACCATCCTGTGATTCTGTAAGCCATCTGCTCCTCTTTTCCCCACAGACATGCTGATACCCACTTGCTTCTCTTTCTTCTAATATTCCATCACAAACTGATTTATTCTCATATTTTCCCACTATTGTATTTATGTTTGGTGATATAATTGAAAAATCTAATTATACCTATTATTGTTCTGAGGATTAATTAGCATATTTTGAAGATATATTTTGAACTTCTGTAGAAATATTATATATAATAGTTATTATCTTAAGAAATTCAAGAATGATGAATTATATCAAGCATATAATATCACTATGCTACTCACTGCTGCCCTAGGTCTACTGAAGTACTCATATTTCTCCCAAATCCTCTTTTGTAAAAACATTTCTGTATTTTCCTTTTTTAACTTCAATTCTTTTGAGGTTTTCATCTTCTGAGTGTGAAAGTGTTAGTCTAAACAGTGAGTGAAGGTCTGATTACTTGTGGTCAAGACAGATGAAAGCTACTTAGCGATAACATACTTTTAAAATATATTGCTTCTGTAGATCTATGTGGCAAGAGATGTAGGGCCTACTAATCCTTTTAATTAACTGATATTGTGTTACATGACCTTTATGATTAGGTAAACAATTTTTTCATAAAGCTTTCCCCAAAACTCCACACCCAACTTAAGGCCTATCTCAAAAGCTACTTACTTCTACCATGGTTTTGCAAAATAATGCAGAAAATATAGTAAAATACATTCCTGAGAGATGGAGAGAATAACTTCAGTCACCTAAAGTCAGACAAAAGATAGATCGAGTTCCTGTAATACTTAAAAGTGTATGATCAATTTATATCACTCCAGCATAAAGGGCTATTTTAAATGCTCTAAATGCCTTAAATCTGAAACATCTACATAGGACTATTAGAGATAACATAGGAATTAAAGGAGACTATTGTTCTGCTGGAGTGGGGTTGCAGGTCAGGTGAAATCTAAAGCAGAATCTAAACATCATATCGATGCTTAAGTACCTGAATTTCACTCTAATTTGTAGTCTAGCCTTTTTATATGATTAGTGGATCAATTTCAATGCTTCCACACAACAGGAACCTAATGCAGGCAATCTAAGGCACTGATGCCACAGTATAGGTGTGTCCATTTTAATACGTATTTTAAAATAACTAGTTCAGCTTCTACCTCCCCATAGGAATACAGTTAGCACTTAACAGAGACTGAGTGAAAAGCACACTGTAAAACATTTATTACTCTTTGGTTTAGTTCACTGTAATGGACAATGTATTTGCTTGGCAGTGAGCCATCCATTTCTTTCCCTCCATATAACCTTGTGTATATGAAGTAACATAGGTACAATGTACATCACATACTCCTGGTGCCACACTTTTGAAGTGCCTAATCCAGGATTTTAGTGTCTAGATATAAACACTATGACAACTAGTTCAGTTTCACATTGCTGGTGGGGTGATCTAATGGCTCCTGCTTTCAAAAGGGATAGGTCTTTCTGTTTTCCTTGTGCTGGCACTGTTTCTTGTCTAACTCTTTAGCAAGCAAGCCTGGGGAACTTAAATCAGCAGCCAACTAATCCTTTTCCCCTTCCAAATACACTTAAAGGTAAGCTCTTAACAAGAATACTTTTCAGCAACAATAAAATTCTTATGAGTGGAAAAACTCCCAAGTGCAGTTTTAAAGTAAAACACTAACAAACTACAAAGAAAATGAAATTAAAGTATAACGGTCATGAGTCATATATGGTGTTTCTGAAGTCAGTTTGAAATAGACAAGGGTTAGCTGCTGGATATTCTTATTTCAGGATGTCTATTTTGAGAGAAAAGAGTGCACCTCCAAGAGGTCATGTAGTAAGATATGTAGTTCCTGCCATGGTGTTGATCGAGATTGTCACAAAGGGAAAACACCCCTGTGCTCTTGGTTACAACCCACTGTAAGCAGTGAAGTTACTTGCTTTGTCCTTCTCTTTTTGACAGCTCTGGAAACTTAGTTATTTTAGTATCCTCAAGGCTAGGCTGTGAAAAGTAATTTCACAGAATCACAGAATCTTAAGGGCTGGAAAGGACCTCAAAAGCTTATCTAGTCCAAACCCCTGCCAGAGCAGCACCACCTAGATTAGGTCACACAGGAACTCATCCAGCACCACCTAGATTAGGTCACACAGGAACTCATCCAGGTGTTCAGAGAAGGAGACTCCACAACCCACCTGGGCAGCCTGTTCCAGTGCTCTCTCATCCCCCAAAATAAGATTTTTTTCCTTATGTTTCTTTAGAATCTCTTACGTTCCAGCTTGTACCCACTGTCCCTTGTCCTGTCATTGGACATCATTGAGAGCACCCTGGCTCCATCCTTCTGATATCCACCCTTTAAAACATTCAGATCATGTACACATTAAAGGTTTCCTCTAAATCAGTTTTCTATTTCTTCTCATGAGAATTACACACAGTTTTAAACATCATGACTGTTACAGTCTTATCTGAACTGTAAATGCAAAATTAACACAGCAAAATGAAAAAATGCTTTAATCCTATACTAAGATAGGATTCATCTCAGCAGAACTGAACACATCTAGTACTACAACGAGTGTACTGTCAACGATGATACAAACAATTTTGCAATACATTGAACATTGCTACTTACGAGGAATGGGGTAAGCAAATCTGTCTGGGTGTTTTGTGATGAGTGTGTTTTTTATGTGTCTTCTTCCAACGCCATGTGCACCTAATCCACAACATAAAAATGAATTAAAAATTTTCCACCTGAAGTGGTTCAAAACGATGCTGTTATGTTCAGAATAATAAATCAAAATTACCTAGTAAGACTAGTGTTTTCCTTTTGAATGCTGGCAGTTTTACTACTTCTTCATATGTGACGAGATCTAATTGATCAAACACTAAAACAGAAAACAAACCCCCACAGGGATAAGAAAAAAGGCAGAGTAAGGGGGATCATTAATTGTGGTACAAATTATAATTTGAGCAAGTTTTAATTTTACAATACAAAGTAATATGATGTTATGGAAAAGAAAATCATTCCATTATGCAATTTTAACAAAAATGTTCATTTAAAAAAACATTAAAAGGCAATAAAAGAGCTACTGAAATGCTCAGGAAAGTTTCCATGTCCTTTCATGCAGTACTCAGCAGGCCAAAAAAATTAGTAAAATGGCATGCCATTCACATTTGCATTCCTAGGAAACAGCAATACTAAAGCAAAACCTGTAGACAGTGACCAACATGAATAAAATACGAGAACATCTATTTACACTCAAGGTAGAGATACTTTCTTAGTCAACAAGATCTATGAGAAATGTATAGAGATGAGTGTTAATGCTTTGTGGTATTATTCTTCCAAACTACCACATTAATTGTAATTAGAGTTCTCTTTAAACACACGTGCTAGTTAAATTGACATGCTTTTAAATCTTGTGACAGAATGAAGAATTTTAATGAAAAGTGATGTCATTACATAAAACAACCTCAATCATATTTAGGGAAAAATTGTAAAAGTGTTATTTCAGAAAAAAAATCAACTGCAGTTGAAACTGGATGAACTTCTTCATGCCCATTGATCTACTGTCAATTGCCAAGTTATAGAACGATCGACAAATCAAGTTTTGTTCATTAAAACTAGCTTATTCCTCCTGTGCCCTTTGGTAAGTCTTACAGAATTCTAACGAAAAAAAAAAAAAAGCCAGGAGGTAATTAATTTTATAAATAAAGATTACACAAATCCTGAATTGTGAGCAGAATCACAAAAAAAGTTTTCAATTCTGTATTTATGCATGCTATAAAAACAAGGCAAGAGAGACTGCATTTGAAATATCAGTGTTTTCAAGTCTTAAGCTGGTGTATTGATCTTAACAATGTCCCATCTATCTTTTAGGATGAGTTTAGATTTATCTCTACATCTGCAGTGGCAGGAGCTTTAGCATGCTTGCTCCAGAAGTCACCAGGCACTGTGATCAGCATAAAGTCTGTGGAGCCTACCAGAAAGCACATACTCTTTGTACTGAAGTTCCAATTAAAGTAGTGAAGAATTTAACTTGATGCATTTATTTTTATAGGGCAGATTTTTCAATTTAATGGCAGCCTTTTTACCCTAAGCAAAAAGTAAATCTACTTCAATTTGGTCAAAATGAAAATTAGTCAATTGACACACCATAAAAAGATATGGATATGAAAACCTCCTAGGCCATTGGAAGCACTTTAAATTTCACCCTAAACAAGAATCTCTTTCAACATTTCCCCAAATATTACAAGCAAGAACTTAGTCATATTTTTCTTCCATTCCATGATTCTACAAACACGCAATTCTTACTACTCTCCTTTTTGCAATTTCACAACATTTCACTAATTCATAACTAATTTGATAATAGAAAGAACTAAAGATCTACAACATGTTAAAAAGTTTTACCATTCTAACCTTCTAAGGCTGCAAATACCTTTTCCCTTTAGAAAACAATGAAAAACCCAATTCTTTTTCTTCTTGAACAAAACTATATTATGTTAGATACAAACAACAGGAACAAACAAAAGAAATGATATACATTAATGCCTTAATCACAAACTAACAGCATGGAGAAGATGTGTCTCAGTCTACATGGAGTTAACTAATGATTTTAGGGTTTTCAAATGCAAAAGGAAAAATGATTTTTTTAATATACACAAAATATGAGGAATTCGGGGCACATTTAAAGACTGAACTTTAATGCTTCTGTGTTACTAGCTAATAAAGAAAAGGAGTTATTGAAAGGAAACAGTAAGAAGCAAATAAAGAGGCATTGTCACTTGACAGGTTACTTACATGCACAGAGGCCATTGGGAGTAAGACAGCATGAAAAATGTACAGGGGTCATTGAGATATGGCTTGTAATATATTAGTAAAATAAAAAGTATATGCACAAAATAAACTTTACCATGCAATAGTCTAAACACAAGGCAAATAAATCACATTAAAGAAATGATAAACAAATTTTGTAAAAGCTTGGCAATTTTCTATATTGTGCATAATATGAAGCATAGTTCTAGTATGTTCTGAAGAGTCTTCTTTCATGAAGTCTTACAAAGTAACATTTCAGTAAAATAATAATAAAAATATACATAGATATCACTGCAGTACATCTCTAGAGAACTGCTAAAAATGTCAGGGAATCTAATATTATTTATTTTTTTCTATGGGCTTTTATTTAAAGCTGATTTTACAATGCTAAGACATATGACTGTGAAATTGACTCCCGAAAGACATCAAGAAAGGACGAAAGAAAAACAGGATGGTATTTTTCTTGTAAAGGAGAAGATATTTTCTTTCAATTATAACGACTAAGTGAGATATTCTCCCCTTTACTTCATTAACTATGTCTCATTTGCAGAATATTTTAATTTCTAGTTCCAGTACTATCCCAATATATTGCATCAAAATCTTAGCTCTCAAATCATCAACTAGCCACAAGCTGACTATGAAGTAGTATTGTATGAGGTTGTCTCTCAAGTTCTCTAGTTGAGTCTCCTCCCCAAGACAAAAACAACAAGGAAGTCCAAATAGATTACATGCTGCTATACAGTTTACTGATTTTTATACTAAGATACGGGATAAATAAATTCTCCTTTCTTATAAGAGCAATATTTTGACACTTGGATTAGACTTTTCAGTTTCAAATAAATGATTCTTATTTTGGATCCAACAGAAAGAAAAGCTCTGTTTTTTATTCTGAGACAGATGCACTGAGAGTTTCCAAAAGCCGGTGTTGCCAGATTTGTGACTAACAATATCACATGTGAGAGAGTAGCTTAGAGAAGGTAAATTCAGTATCATGCTGGTTAAACTTAACAAACTGATGTGAGCACCGTAGCATTCATATGAACCTCTTTATATTCTACATTTGATTTAATTTCCCAGAGTATCACTGGCAGCACCTTTAATACCTCAAGAACAACAAGGTCAATAAACGCTAAGGTCTCTTTTCTAAGAGAAATCTTGATTCCAATCTGTATTTTCATTAACTTTTTGACTTCTTCAGGGGAAATGGAAGCATCAGATTGTATTCTGAAAAGAACAGTTTCTTTAATGGTCATTATGTTAATTTTTAATGTTAATATTTCTAATTTTTTGGCAAAGCCAAACCACAGCCTGTGATATCAATGCAAAAGCAATAGAAACAATTTTAACACTTTAGGTATTTTATATTAAAAGAAAGGAAATAAATTCCACTCGTGAATGAAGGAGTCTTCCTTCTTTGTGGCTGAAACTGATGAATTTTGCTCAGTCAAGGATCTCTTACTCTGCACATTTACTTTCAAAATTTTGTAAAACAATTCAAATTTTCATCAGTCTTAACAGAAACCCAAAACTTAGATTCAAGAGGAAATCACTGCAACTTACACAGTTTGTCCTATTCGGTAAATGTTAATAACACACTGACTACACAATAGCTTATTTCGCTTCTAGCTGCAATTTCACTTCAAGGAAAATGCCCTTTCATGATGTTTTCATGTACATACTCTCTAACTGTAAACACACGTTAACAAGGATGCAACTCCAAAATCTTCTGTAGAGCACAGTACAGTTATATTGACTGCAAAATTTGTATCTTGTTGGTCTCTAGTGCTCGCTTAACTACAAACCCCAAACCAATGTAAGTCTCTAGCACGATATATCATCATGCATTTATTTTGTTGCAGCTTGCCTCTCGCTGATTTAGCTATCTGTTTAAATAACAAAGAACAAGCAGAATAATGTTGACATAATTGGCATTTTACTTATATTTTCCTAAGTAACTCATAAGGTTTACATAACCATGCCAGCTGAACAAATACTGGCATGGACTTGCTCTTTTTTTTTTCATACCTGCATTGTGCTTTGCCAAATATTTGTCTTTGTACTGCTTTTTTTTCTTTCCAAACCAAGTACAGCTGGCCTGTTGCTCCTGTTTGGTCTTCTCCATGGCAATACAAGCAACTCGCCTGGCATATGGAGGAGAAAAAGTATTTTTATGGTAATCAATGTATTTTTAAAAAGCCATGCAGAATGAATTAGAAAAATAAGACTTTTTAATAGTACTAAAGTACAGTAAAACTTTTCAAAGTTTTACTTTTCAAAACTTTTCACTTATAATACTAAGGTATTTTGATACAAAGAATATCTTCATAGATCATTAAAGCTAACAGACAAGCGCACAGGTAACGAAGGGTAGCCACTAAAATGGCTGTAGACCACTATGCAGCAGATTAGATCATGAGGTCTGAAAAGGCCACTATGGTCTAAATTACTTCAGAGCATATTGTGTTGTGTTTTTTTAAGGTCAATCTTCAGGATGAAGTATTGCAAGTGTTCCTATTGCAACACATAGTAGCATCTCCCGTATGTCAGGGCTTGGAAGGGAACTCTAGATGGAATGAAATGTCTTGTCTGCCTCTGTTTGTCCCTTGTGAAAAATCTCCCTTAGCCAGTCCAGGTGGTACAACTGCTGTTAAACCCTTTACAGCACTCCAGTTCTTTTAAGTAGCAAATCTTTCATGAAATATTTTGGGCTCTATTATCCAGACTGATAAACATTCTTGAAGTATGTCCACAACTTTTGTGACCCAAGCCTTGCTTGTCAGAGTTAGTGTTGATACACTTAAAATATTTACTAAACAGCTTCTGCAAGGGGTTGTTTAAAGGCCCTGCATTGATTTTACAGTACCCATTGCTGTTCATTGAATCTGTTATTCAGGGATCTTTGCACTGTGAATTCTTTCTACTTTCCAGTTTTTACATGAAAACGAGGAGAGAAACCCCACAAAACTTCCTCAATGATCTTTGTCCTTGACATTTTGCTAACACTTTATTCCTGCAGCACTTGTATGTAAGCAGTACTAATGAAAATACTGTTTAGAACCTAAACATAGACGATTTTTATGTAGCCATCAGTCCTAATTTCCTACAGTATGTATTTACTATCACAGGTGTTTATTTTTCTAATGTAACCACACATATGATACTGAATGCAAGCATTGCTGTTATGCACATAGGAGGGAACAAATATCTATGTCATGCAAACTGAGGCAATATATAGACCTTTTTTTTGATAAAAGAAAAGATTGTATAAAAACTAGCTATACAACAATGCAAAGCATGAAAGACAAAAATAAAAACAAAGCTAAATTAATTCTGAGAGAAAACTTAAATCATACCATTCTTGAAGTTCAGGAGAAGGAATAAGACCTGCAGTACCATTTTTGGAATTCTCAAGTTTACCCTGCCACCAGTTGTGATCATCTTTGCTAATGATTTGGATAATATCACCAACTCGGAATCTGATGCCAGCTTCCTTGCAAGGAATGAGGTCATCCTTTGCTGGATCATATTCAAACTGTGCTCTTACATATATCTATAAAAAAGAGTTTATAAAAGATACTGTGATATTATTACTGATATAGTATGAAGGGTAACAGGTGAAAACTTGACCTGTGCATGTAACTACACACACTGTGCAAACAAAGGCAGAAACAGAATGGCAAAAGCATAAGTGACAGTTGGAAATGAAACAGAACCCTCCCCATAGCAAACAATGGAGACCTATGATGTTATTTTGATAGCCTACATCTTCTACATACTGTAAAAGTTGGACAGCAAAAGTGAACATATGTAATAAACTGAAAGAGGCACTCAAATCAATATTAACTGTCATGAATCATTATAGATTTAAGCCAGCAGCCTACAACTTGAACTGTACTGTATCTTTCATATGAAGCCCATAATGTTTTAAAAATTCGTATGACAGGGAATTTTATTGGACAGCATGAAGGACTCAGGCTATCTTCAGCACAGAGACAGAAAATTTAGCACTGCTTTTTAAGATTAAATAGGAAATCCTGTGCTGCACCTAACACATATAGCTGCATGGTAGGATCTGAGAATTCTCTGCATAGGTTTTCCAGTAACAGTCTACTCTTGTATATATGAAAACTAACAACTTGAGTGAGTTATTCTCTAAGTAACATTAACAGAAATAACTCAGACTGACTTTATATTAAAACATCTTTGCTTTGTATGTTAATGATGTCTCGACCCTAGAAAATAAAACTAAAAATTATCTGCAGTGCTGGTTGCTAACTAGATCTTAAAATTGGAATGTCTAAGATGAGTAATTTCTACAGTTTATGAACTTCTAACATCATCCTATAGCATCTCAGACAGTCAAGTATATTCTAATGGTGATTTTCTTATTAAAAAATTGCCTAGATTTTTTTTAACATTTATATGGCAAATAATAGTAGTTTTCATTTAAACTGTAACAAACACTTTTCAATTCTGCTCAAATTGTGCTCCAAAATTAGATGTAAGTATACAGTATTAGCACTATTCATGGCCCTTTAAAAAGTTCATTTCTACAGTTATCCAATCTGCAACCCAACATCTGAATAAATTAACTTAAAATGTCTAATTGCTACTATCTTGTACCTGGTGCTTTTTTGTCTCTTTATAGTGAGATCACCTGATGATAATACCAATACAGAACTCAATATACTAAGTAAATCTGACCCTTGTGCTGCTGTGCATTGAGTGTGTGAGTTTACACAAGCAAGTGAACTTCTTTTAATCACCTGAAAATCAGGGTATTTAGAAAACAACTATGTTTATTTAGTGATTGCCTCTCTATGAAGCAATTAGTACTGAATCACTCCCTGGTTCTCCTCAACCTTATCTCATACAGGTCTAGAAATGTAAGCAGTATTTTTATCATTTAGAAATTTCCCTGTTTTTCGTGTCCCTGCTCCAGTTCAAGCCATTGTCCACCTTATATTGCCAGTTCATGGAACATTAGATACTTCTTTACAGATATTACAGTATCTGTTATCTAAGCCCTTACTGTCTTCAAGGATGACAAGCTGCCAGAAAAATATGCTGGGTCAATGAGAAGAGATTCTTGAAAGAAACAGATAACTGTTCTCCTGGGATACCTTATGAGAAGGAAACGAAGACCTAACACAAGAGCTTAGAAGGTCTTCCATGGAGGCACAGCTAGAAACTTCAGAAGGCAACAGAAAGCTGAAAGAATTGTAGGCTTTAAAAATGGGAAACAAAGTGAGAGCAATCCATTCTTGTAACAGATATTCCAGCCAACTTAACCAGACAGCAGTATGAAAAGACTTTCAAAGACAAGAGATCATGGAGTTTATTGACTCTTGCATGGAATTGCAAGTTATTATTAAAACCCTTGGTAGAGAAATTTTGAGTCCACAGTTAAAGATCCAAAGGCAGACTTGGGGGGAGCAGTTAGTGACAATGAATCATAAATCACTTGATGGTAGGAGGCTGCAGTAAAATTAAAAAAAAAAAAAAAAAAATCTTAAAATTTTAAAGGGTATCATAGGGAATCCTCTGCAGAGCCCTTAAGGGTTTTGTTGGAATTCTCTGGAGAAGAGGGAAGATCTCTCATTGCCCATGATACTATCATCAGGTCAAGGCAACACAGTTAAGGGAAGTTACTGAATCTGGGCCTTAGAACTGAAAATATAAGGGCCTATCTTCAGACTTACCAACACTTAACAGAAATTGTCCTTAACTTTTTTCTTTGAAGAGGTTTGTTAATGTTAATAATTAGTTATAGACAAACTCAAACTTTAGAATTTTTGTCAGTCCAATATTTTAGAGTATTATATACTTGTCCTACAAGTCTCCATTTCAATTAAAATATAAATTTGAGCTTTCCTCTAAGATGAAAGTCTACACAGGTCACTGCACAGCAATAAGTCTATTAACACATTCTGAACTAATACAACACCTCCAGTTAAATGTATGATTTTGTAACTCTCACATATATGGACACATGAAAAAAATGCTATTTTCAATTAGCCACAAACAAATGAGTTAAAAAGAAAACTGAAAAAAATGGAACAAATTTTCCAAGCTTAAATGTTTTAGTCCAGCACATACAGAACATGAGGGGGAAAAAGATAAGCGGGGATGTTCACTAGCAACTAAGTTTACAAAAAATCCCATGGAGGATATCTATTCACCTGTCGTCCTTTTGGTTGTGTAGTCGATGGCAAGTCCTGCAGAATAAAGTCAACCCAGGAGAAGAAATTTTCATTTTACTTTTTAAGGGTATACAACACCATTTGTTAGTGATTCATACTACATTACATTAAAATGGTAAGTCAGACAAAAGTATAAAGCATTGACCCATGTTTAGAAATAGGTTTTTTTTTTCTTAAAGAAAAAAAATCAAACCCAGGCTGTTTAGCAGCAAGCTGAAGAAAGCAGGTAAAAAGTTTAAGCAGATAGAGAATGTGCTTTTTAATAAATAATTCAGCATCTTCAACACAAAAGCACTGTCAAGTGAAAGAGGCTTTTTATGTGAATGCCTTTTCCACTTACTGCTTTTTCTTGATTTTAAAAGAAATGGCTATTACACATATTTAAAAAAAATATTACTCAAAATATATAATGTGATTAGTTGTGCCAAGAAATAGATTATAACTACTAATCATGTTAAAAATTCAATTCAATTCACAAAACTGTTTTAATTTTTTCCTTCACAGTCATTTTTCATTCTATTAATTAATAAGCACTTTACCTTGTGGCAAGTAATTTCTAAGTTGAAATTTTTTTAGTACTTAAAGGAGAAGTTAGTCCATTTTGTCTTTTTTGTTGTTTTTCTGTTTTTTTTTTTAGCTAGTCCCATGAACTCATGATATCAACAGCAGTCTTACTGAAGGAACGTGTGTGTACAGTTACTACATTGGTCCAAACAATGACAAATGATCAACAACACAAATTTTAACATTGATATACTTTAGAAAAACAGGAGGTTAACAGCACCTTTCTACCTGAATACATACAAAACATCAAGTACTTTGTGTTAAAGATGTGACGGTAATAGCTTGGTTTGTAGTGCAGTTTAAAGCCACTTCCTTTTGCTTTTCATATCCAGGCAAGGCTCATATTTCACAAAGTATGTGCACGTACCACGACAGCAGAGGGCACACCAATTCGTTAACTCAGATAGCGGAAACCAGTACGCGTTCCAGAAGTCTCTCAAAACACAAAACTTAAAAGAATCTAAAATGTCTTGAAATACCAACTGCACAGTTATTCCTTCTTCAAACACCGCTTTCAAGGTTCAAGATGGAAAGAAAACTTCCACTTTAAATCTTTGCTTAGTTTTGTGGAAACTGCTAACAAGGATTAAAGGATGACTGAAGCGTCGTGTTATAGTTATTAATGTTTAAGTCACTATATGGCTTTCAATGAGAAGAATATGTTGGAAAAAACTCCTAAAAAATGAAAACAAGGAGATACATATGTAATAACCTTGGTTCTATCAGCAGGACAAAATTTTCCACTGACCACACAATAACAGTAATGGCAGATGAGCACCAACAAAACTTTCACACTTTCTCTGTGTGGAACTGGAAATCTTACCGAAACAGAATTGTTGGTGCTGCTATGACCATTAGCTGGGGACTGTCTGGATGTAGAGGGGGAATCTCTCTGAAATAAGACACAAGGTTCATTAACAACACAACACTATCACAGGAACACAGATATAGTTAAAAGAACAGTTACATCCACAGCCTCATAACCATTTGCTTAGCTGCTTCATCTGTGAAAGTTTTCACACTGCAAACTCTGTAAATCTGAAAAGTTCTTCCATAGTTTCAGATTCAGGTTTGACATTTGGATGTATCTTAGGTAGTAACTATTGTTATATTGTATTAGCAATCAGCAGCTTTTTAATTACTGAGTATCTGGGACCTCTTAGATCTCATGTGGTTGACAATGGTAAAGGCCATTAGTCATACTGGTGTCTTTGTTGTTTTGAAAGCTACATGCTGAATAATAAGTTAAATAGAATGAAGCACATATTCCATTTTAGAGATTCTTCTAAATCTTTTTTTTTCAGCTATGTGGTGGATGTCAATGTTGATCAGTTTCTACTCTGTGAGATCTCTCTGCAGTGCCTCAAAGACACTGAATCTAACACTTGAGAAGGAAAGTGGATGCTCTCTTCTCCTTTCTCATCCATTGTACAGCACACTGAAGTCTTTTTGCTCCAACATTCTTACAGGCTTAAAGTATTAAATCTTGACCAAAATATACCACTTTAGAAAAGTCACCTCTCTTGACTTAGACTATCAGTGTGGTCCTACAGTGAGGTGACAGCAGACACAGCGTGCATATGGGGACGATCTACACAAAGGATAAGAGGAATTTATGACTAGGTTTTGCAAAGGCAAGGAAGTCACTTGTAGAGCAATCTATTTCATGTGCCATTTTGATTGTACAGTACTTAATTCCATAAGACCAGATAACTGAATCATATTTTCAGAAAGTAAAATAATTGACTCATACATCATGAAAACACAAAAATCCCCTTTACCCTCAAAGGAATTATGGAATGTAATATTCCATGTCAAAGGTCAATTTAGCAATGTCTGGTAATTTTGCTTAAGGTCAAGGACAACATAAAAAAGGGCTAAAGTAGTTTTCAAGGAAAACAAAGTTATCCCTTTCACATTTCATCAAATATGAACAAGTTAAAAACCAGAACTGGAGCTAAACTGTCCATGCAACATTAATCAGGTAAAGGTCCTCTGCTAATGTTCTTGAACCTACACTAACGATGTGATATGACTCATAGCTATTTTAAAGGTTCAATAAAAGTTAAAATCATAGGCAATGCTTTTTCTCTCCTGCTGCCCTGTACGCATAATGTGCGAGAAACTCATGTAGAACCTCTGCACTTTCTCGTGGACTCATTAGATATGATAGCCTATGTAACTATCTAGCTGCTTGTTTTGATTTTCACACAGTTGGGGACAGATCTGACAATACCATGGCTGTAAAACCATAATTGTGGTTCAAAGTATGTAAGTCTATATACTTCTGCTACATGCATAAGAACAAAATGCCGATTTCGCTTTTACAAATATTTGCAACACATAATAGACTGTGGGAAAGCAGTTCTGATTCTGTTTACAAAATCACTCTATCATAACAAGTTTAAAATGTTAAAATGAGGCCATTTTTCATTACTGACAAGAAAACAGAAAAAAGAAAAGCGGGAAGGAACTGTTACTCCCCTGGGTTTTTTTTTGTATGTGTGTATGGGATTATCAGTATCACCTTTATCGAAGAGCAGTTAGGAGATTTTTTTTTTTTTCGAAAAAGCAGTGACTTCCTTCTTTATAAAGAGATTTTCCTGCTTGCTCTGCAATGCTGTCTCTGCCACATTACTCAAAGAAAATGCTCATCATAACATACTAAGTAAAATACCATTTTCACTGCTTATGGTGACTTCAGTACTAACTGCAAGTGATGAATCTATCAAGCTAGTCAAGAGAAATACGTAAGATTAAAAAATAATTAGGAAGTTCAATCACAATTTCAAAGGCGTTTGGATTCTTAATTTCCCAGGGACCTGGTCTTCCTTTCAAAAATATTAGACTCACAAGTTAAGAGAAAGATTGTATTATGCACAGTCTAGTGAAACAAATCAATCAGTAGAGAGATTCTTGCAGAAAGCTTGGACTGCTTAGAACTGGAATGAAAAAAAAAAGATTTGGTTCTGAGTTTGTTTCTCCAGTAAATGAGAAAATGCCCTAGATATTTGGTGGGCAACCGCAGAAAAATGCTTTGGAGGATCCAATGATTCTGAGCAGTGGAGAAACGTTACCATCATATTTCAGTATAATTTGACTATCTAGACTTCCCAACTTTGTCTAGCTCCAGGCCAAATAATACAATGACAATCTTTTGGGTTCTTGCTGAAGCACCACAGCTGAAGTCTTAGAGGAAACAATCACAATGATTTCCAAATGACGGCAAAACTAGTTTCCTCTTGATTCCTTTTCTTAGATGTGGACTATGAATGATAAATCAACAAATTTGAGATTCAATCCTCTAGCAGAAATCAGTTATGTCTACTGATATGGCCTGATCAAATTAGATACTGGGAAGAATAGTTAGATTAATGACATTGTTGCCAGAGCCCAAAAAAACCCCCAAACAAACACTAAAAAAACGCTGGTCAGTCTTGCTCAAGGAACCTTTCTGGCAGTATTTTTAATGCAAATGTAAAGAAGATTTTAGACTATAAAAGTCTAAGATGAGCAGTAATGGAAACATTGTAAAACTAAAGGAAAAAAATCCATGGTGATTACCACCAGATTTTAAAAATCTCATATATATTAAGGCTTTTCTTAATAAAACAACTTAAGTCTTTCACAAATACAATCTGAAACACATAAAGGATGTTTATAAGGAAAGCTTTTTTTCTTAAAAAACACTAAACTTCCCTTACCATTATGACATATCTGACACTGTAAAAAGTTACTTGAGGTGTTTTGTGTCAGTACAAAGTAAAAATGAAAATGTAACTAGAACAAAATGCTTATTCAGTTAGATAAAGCTCACATGTATAAACAGCATATACAGGCATCAGCTATGAGAAGAATGTGTTGCCATAATTACTTCATGTTTATGTAAGCCTGTAATTTTCTGGGTATCTGAAAAAGAAAACGCAACATCCTGGCCACTGGGTTACCTAGATTAAGGAGTAACTCAGGCCATTTGCCATTCCAAAGACTAAATATCATCACAATATATCAGCTGATGAAATAGGAGGCTTGTTAACTGAATGGAAAGCATAGGTGCAGGAGAAGCCACAAATCCCTAAGAAACCTGAAATTATTCAGCTGAGATTTTGGAAACTGTCCAGTGATACTGAAGTACCACTAAATACCACTGTGATGAGACTTCCCTAAATATGCAAAATGGCATAATATTTAGAAAACACTGCTATAACACTTCTCTTAAATGTCTACAAAAGAAGAATAGAATGCAAATCCAAATGCATATGCAAATCTCAGTTACTAAAAAAACCAACATCCTGTACCTCCCTTCACCTTTGTATATAAAGGTATATGGATGCATTCTATAGAAAAGGCAGATCACCTTTGATTCTATTAATATTCAAGTTTTCTTATTCAAGATTAACAAGATATTTTAAAATCCCATGATGTGATCATGGTAGGAAGCCCAAAAAAACCCCAGTTATCAATTCTGCTTTATATTATTCTTCTGGTAAAACTGTAGTAGTATGTGAGCATCAAACCAATCCACAATTAAAGAGAAGAGAGGAGTCAAACAAAAATTTATACTGAAATATTGAAAAAAATACATTAACTAGTAAAATTATACTAGTGAAGGCCCGTTACCTCTGAATTTATCCTGCTAGAGAGTGTGAGAAGTAGTGCCATTCAACATTCCTTTTTAGCCTTTACCAATAGCTAAGAATTTAATTCATCATCTAAATCATAAACCTGAAAAATTCTGTGAAAAAAAATTATCTCTGTACCAAGAGACTAGTGATGCTTTAATAGGTTGATTTTAAAATGTTGGCTTTTTATGTACACATGTAACAGTTGAAAATCTAGCCCAAGTCATAGTGTGGCTGAGCAGGTGGAACGGACTAAGCCATCTCTGATTAAATGAATGCTAAATGACATGGTGTGTGATAATTAAACATGCTGTTTTTAACCCCTCTCTCTTTGATCACATATTTCTAATTTTGTTGTTTTTTCTAAAGAAGGTAAGAGTCCGTTTTCCACTCTTCCATAAAATAAATAGTTAAGAAGAACCTAAGGATGCAAAGCTACGGAAAAGAGATCACTTGCTACTACTAAAATGACATCTAATGGTATTAATTTCAAGCTGTAAAAGTTAATTGTTTTTTTTCCAAATAATCATCTTCCCAGCAGATCTATGGTTTCGCCAGTTTCTGTATTGTGATATTGGTAAGTGTGATATCTTTTATTATTACTGCTATTCACAGTACAGAAGTTGATACAAAAACTTGTCACCACACTCTAGAATTTCTATTTGAGGGTTTTTTTTTTCCAAGCCTTTGCATCTCATGAAAAACTTCTGCATACATATTTATACCTTCAAAGAAAAGCAGCCTTATTGGTGAATATTTGTCGAACATTCTACCTCTAAAACCTTTTAGTTCTAGTTGACTTCTCTTAGAAGTACAGAAGGCAATCAAAAAGCAGTATTTTTTTTCTTGCAAACAGATTGCTCTGACAGTCACAATAGCAATTTCTGTGTATTCTAGAATCTGCTGAGACACAAAGACAATTAGGGTGAAATCACAGCTCTAATTAAGAAAAGGTGCTTGACTTCAACAGGGGTTGTGATTTCACTCTCAGAGTTCTAATTTTGGAACTGTTTGTGCAGTTAAGCATGTGGCACTGAAGACTGGTATCATCTACAAAATGCATATGCCATCTGTATGCTCATATTGGAACAGTATCTCTCAAGTAGCCATTTTCTAGAATTTAATTCCCTTCAGTTGCAACCTGAAACATAACTTTGTGAGCAGAAGGGAATTAAATATTACTGTGCAAAACCCATAGTGATCAAGTTTGTAGTTCAATAAGAACTCAAAAATCTGTGTTTCTTCTGTAATGACAAGCACCATTTTTTCATGGAAAAATATTATTAAGCCACATGTAACTGTTACAGACAATCACCACAAATTTACCTGAACAAGGTTATACAGAAAGAGGTACTTCAATTAACCCTTAACAGCCCAGAGCAGTAAAATAGTGTTTAATGCCTAAAAAAAGGAGGGTTATTCCTCAGCTTAGAAACTTTAATAACGTTTCCTGAAGAATGAGATTAAATTCTAAAGTTTTTAAAGGGGCGTCCTAAATGCATCAGTTAGAGATCCCCTTTCCTTTCTTTTTTTTTTCCCTTATTTTTCTTTAAAAATAGGCTGTAAAGAGTTAGTTAAGGTGCTGATGAGATGAATATGAAGGCAGGGATGAGTAGGTAGGTGCAACCTACTCGTGTTCCGTTATCTTTGTTGTAAAATTGGTGTGCGTGATCTAACAGGACAGGCAGAAACAATTTCCCAGAAAGCAGTAACATTCAGCCATCAGCAGGCAGTTAGTTACAGGACTGAGAACAAAAAAGGATGGTTTAATAAATTCATTACCTCACAGGATGAAGACTGAGTGCGATAACTTGGCACAATCTTAAAGGTAATACTTCCACGCATTTCCCTCTGCAAAAAGAGAAGTCCTTCTTTAAGAACCAAGATATTGAAGATAAAAATCTCCACATCAATAATGCTTGAAAGAAAAGCATCATAGTTTGAAAGCAGCAGTATGTTTTCCTAAAGTAAATATTCAGAGGGGCTAAAATGCTATGGCTAATTTGTCATAAACAAACATTAAAATTGTCTCTCATTAATCTAAAAGATAAACACACGCTATCAGTTTGTTCTTCTGACCAGCTTTCAAATGCCTAGAACATACAGATGTATTTTAAGGTAAGAGATTCAGAGGCGTGTAGGTTTCTTCCATGGCAATATTTTCCTTGTAGCTACATCCCAGTCATCCACAGAGTCTTTGCTATTGAAGTAACATTTTCTTCCCTTTCATAATGCATATTAAATAGTAAAAGCATATTCACTGTCTTTGGAAAGCTGCATATTACTGTACTAAAGGTAGAAATGTAAGAAAATAGTCCATCAAAACAGAACGTGGGGTTTGCTAGTTTGCATTTACTATAGTATAATAATATAACAAGTAGTAACCACAGACTAGCAGCAGACTGTGGTAACATATTTGCTCAGCCATATTTTCTTAAATGATAGTTTGAATATAAGTGCTACCACATGGCTGATAACTGCAGGAGTCGAACTGGGCAGCAATCTTGGAGTTCTCCCCTGTTCACTCTTTGGCTGGCTTCTTGTGAGCCCAAAAAATGCTATTTCTCTGGATTCACTTAACCTTGTCTTTATGGTTCTAGACACAACAAAAGGATTAGTGATATCATCCAAGACTCCAAGGTTAGAGTTGCATGCAGAAAAATCTGCATTATGGAATATCAAATTGACTCTAATAACAGGCCCAAGATGCAGTTTTCATGCAAAAAGTCAGACTGTCTGAACTGATTTTTTTTTCCTTTGTAACATGAACAACCACAAGCCACAATAGTTATAAAATGAAAGAAGGCATGTTCCAACTACGTATAAGGAACACTTTTTTCCCTGTGATGATAATTAAGTATAGGAATAGATTGCACAAAGAGGCATCTGTCCTGTTAAATCTCTGTCCTTGGACATTTTCAAAGCTTAAACAGACAAAGAAACCTGGCCTGTGTTCAGTGTTTACCCTGCTTTGTGTGGTAGACTGGGCAGCAGACTTCCTGAGGTTATTTCCAACTTGAATAGTTCCACGATTTTTTGTCTCTGTGTAGCAATTATACCAATAATCAAGATATTTTTCAATTCTCTCACAGTATACTCAGTGATCACATTTGGTGTACACTGAAGATGTAAAATATGGGCACGATCTTTATAGATTAACTTGGGATGAGTAATAGGAGTAATGCAGTATTTTTTGTGTTATGTCCACTAGAGTGAGAAGAAACTCCTGCATTTTAACAAAGGAAGCTCAGACATTAGAAAACCTTTCCAAAACGTAGAAGAAGTATACACTAAACTCCCTGGAGACTTTGGGAAACTCAGTTACTCAAGTAAGCTTAGAAACTTAGTTACTCAAGTATTTTTTTTTAGGAGATGGTCAGATATACATCTGTCAGATATTGTTGGGTATCAGTGGTCTTCTCCATGGGTCTTAAAAGCATAAATAAAATGACATCTGGTGGTGCCTTCTACCATTCCTTGGTATAAGGTATAGAAAAGCCCTACTTTTCTCTCAGGGAAAGCCTGTAGAAGGCTTTAACAGAGCAGGACTTCATGCTACATGAACTTGTAGGCTATCAAGAATAGAAGAAAAGGGGAAAGTGAAATTATAATTACATGGATTTTTTTGTCCAAATAAGCCAGGCACCTTTATAAAGAACGCGAGAAAGATTTCAGGCACTTACAAGCATTTTTTGTAGTTGTTCTACAGTTTGATTTGCCACACTGATTCCATTTATTTCTCGGATTTCATCCCCTACATGTAGCGTACCTGTGGAGTTAACAAAACATATAATTACCTCAAACATGTTTTTATAAATTGAGATAATTTTAAGACAGTACAAATATTCACAGTGAGGCATAAATATGAAATAATATTTAAACAAGTTTTTGGCTAGATTCAGAAGAGGACTTTGGTGGCTATATATTAGCTATCAAAGATTATTAATCCATCTTTCAGAGTGCAGTTAATACACCAGCATGAGATGCCCAAGCGCTTTATAAAGTACAAAGAGAAAATGTCAGTCCATTACAAGGACTTGCAAAGACACACAAAGCCACACATTGAAAAGAAAATCACCTGCAACTAGTGAGCTGGAAACATTCAACAGAGATATTCAAGCAGTACTTTATGAGGTAACTACCTAATGCAGCTTGGCTTCTTGACACAGTCTTAATTTTCTGTCAGACTGCTGTATTTTTTTCATTTCTCAGATTTTGATTTGCCATAGTTACAGTATGCATTTATTTGCATGTATGCTTGATTTCAGCTTGAATGTAAATGATTGGTGTGACTACCTACAATGTCAGATGATGAAACAAATATCTATTTAGCTTAGGATGCCATAAACTGACTGTCTGACGCTGGATGGGAATGGCATATTACAACATTGCTCCAAGTGAGTTAATTATCATGGGGATTAGAAGCAACCCAGGAGGCTCTTTTTGTATGATAATTTATGATCTGAGTAGCTCAAGCCCACCTAATTATCTAGCAGTTCTCAGAAAAACCTTCTTTGGTTTATTATTAGGCAGCAGATGATTTAAATATATAATGAAATAAGTCAAAACCATTTACTTCACACACACTTCTTTCAGCTATATGATTTAAATCATCTGTTCAAGTACTCTTTCCAAATACTGTACCTGATACAACTACTGTACCTAATACAATCAATAACTAGCAAGTGGCAAACATTTTCTAAACTAAAACATATCAATGGAATAATACCTGAAAAAAGTATATCAACAAGAGTCATGAAAAAAAAATCTTAAAATTATTTTCCTGAATGAAAATAGTCAGTTTTTCCAAAGCATACCAGGCAAGCAAAACTTTCAGCTGGACAAACACATGAAAATTGAACTCTGTGCCTGCTAAAGACAAGTGTGGCCTGAACCAAGGAGAAGAATCTTGAAAAGCTGTTGTTCTAATTGCCTCTGGACTCTCTTCTACAAAACAAAAGCTCCCTTGGCAGTGCTACAGGAGAGAGCACAAAGTTTACAAAAAATTATAGTACTCTCAAGAGTAAGCCCTTCAGCCACATTAAATGCTCCAAACAATTCTAGTGAAATTATAACAAAGGACTAATCAGAATTCTTCTACTCTTCAGTGGCAAAATTACCACAATTGATAGTTTATTGAAAGTGAAAGCAACACTTGATATTTGAATTTCAAATTATTCTAGTTTGCATCTAGAGTATTAATGAAACTCTTTGAAAGTTCAGCTTTGGCAGACTTTCTCAGGAAGGGATTCAATACTCTATTCCTAAAATAAAATGAGGTTTCATGTTTACTGCAGCATGCCAAAACAAAACTGTATTTGAAGTGAGTGTAACTGTTACAAGGATTCTTTGCCATTACTCAAAATACTAATCTGATGGAATTAGAACGAGAATCAGACTGATACAAATTCATTTCAATAGTGCACTTAAAGAAAATCCTCTCTTCTGGAGTACTTCCCACCTCTGTTACTTTGACAGAAGTAAATATTATTCTGCTCATCCCTGGAATAGAGCTGTATACATTAAAGTTTGGAATAAAGTATGGCCATTTAGCTGTAGTGAGTCATTCCATTCTGGAGGGTATATGCACTGATAAACCATAGGATGAAATTTTCAGTCTGAGGGAAGACGCTTTTACTATTTGCAGAAACTGTTTACTTTCTAGAAATATTCTCATTTGAAAAGAATATTATTGACATCTTTGAATAATGATTCTTCCATTCCGTTTGTAACTCCCACGATACCTATGTTTAACTATCTAATTTTGGTTGCTTTTGGTTCTTCTTCTAATGACAGTAAAGTGTTTATATAGAAACATTATTCATGATGTATATGTGTAACACATCAGTAATAAAGAATGGATGTATTTCTGGAGCAAATTTCCTTCTTTGTCTTTGCAAGCCAGAGTGAAGACAGCTCTAGGAAGTGTGTGCTCTTCCTTTGCACAGATATATGAGAAATCCTCCCTATTAGGAAGAAGACAGAACAAATTCTTGCAGTCCCTATTCAGAAATATGTTTTGTAGCTAAAAGAAAATTCTGTAGCTTGGAAAGTGAAAGCCTGTGAATGTACAGTCATATTTTCACCAAGTCATCACATACATTTTGTAGAATTCAATAAACCTTATCAGGAATATCAGTGTTGTAAAAATTGGTGTGAGTTTTACATCAGGTCACTTTGAGAATACAGCATAGACAATGTACAACTGCTGTGTTTCTAGTGAGGTTGAATTGGCAGACAAGTCACAGAATCACAGAATGGTAAGGGTTGGAAGAGACCTCTAGAGATCATCCAGTCCAACCCTCTGCTTAAGCAGCTTCACCTCCATCAGGTCACACAGGAACACGTCCAGGCAGGTTTGAAAACCTCCAGAGAAGGAGACTCCACAGTCTCTCTGTGTCAGGACTCCCTCGCCCCCATAGCAAAGAGGTTTTTCCTAAAAAAAACTTCTCTTCCTTCTGTGGAAATCTTTTAAAATGCCATAATGGGACCTTATCTTAAATGCATCTTAAGAATTGATTCACATTGAAGTATGTATGCCTCAAAACCAGTCAGCATCAAAAATGCCATGGGTTAAGATACTGAGAGCTACTAAGAACTCAGGCTACATGCAAATCTCTTGAAAATAATATTTACAGTATGAGTAGTCTAAACAGAATCCACAGATAAAGTGAATGGGTAACTGAGCTAAGGCGCAGACACAAAGGTGAGAGCCAAGACATGATTAAAACCCTGAGATGTAAGATGTGATTCATTTACTTATCTTAAAAAAGCAGATAAGTCAACAAAGAGACAATTTTTTAATGACTGAATCTGGTGTTACACTTCTGTTGAGCAGAATCCTCTGAAAGGTGCAAGTAGACAACATCTTCCCACTTAACCCCTTTCCACACTTTTGTACAAGGACAACTATAATCAGCAGGACTATATACAGGAGGCAGATTTCACAGTAGTTACTATTTCATGACTGGGAATTGTGCAGTTTGTATTTAAAATTGTTAGACCTGAAATTATATGGTTTCTGTAACCCTCCAGTAGATCTATTACCCAGTTATTGCCTGATAAGTTTTCCATATAGGAAGAGGAGATAGAGGAAACAACAACAAAATAACCTCAAAACAAACAAAAGCCAGAAACTGTCAATAAGGATTCAAAGATATCCTGTGCTAGAGAAGAATGTCAACTTAAATTTGTGTTGTTCTGTTCAGTAAAAATATTCTAAATATGGGTATGTTGAATGAAGTGAAGATGAGGCATATACAGGTTTACCAAAATTTGAAACATTAAAAAAAAAATGACAATACTACAGAAATACTGAAGTATAGTTAATTTTTGAACTAAACCTATGTGAAATAAAAGACACTATGTAGTTAAAAAGAGCAGAGTTTTAATAGGCACAGTTGGACTTTTCACCTAGTTTTAACAGATTTTAAAAGTTTTATTTCATTCATTATGGAACACAGCCATGTGAAACAATACTATCACTACTACATAAGTTCAGCTGGAAGAAAATCTTCTTCTTGAGAATATTAGATCAATCTCCTTTTAAAATTCACTTTTAGAAGCCAAATAAATTTCAGTTCTGAGGATCCTCTAAGTAAATACAGACATCTACATCAATTGCATCTTTGCTTGTAAAGTTTTATGTTTCCTGCTTCTTGACAGATTTGATCATATCAAGGAGACGAAGTGAATGTATGAGGGAAAGGACTGCTGTTATCCCTTCCTTGTTTTGTCTTTCTAATTACCTGTTACCAGCCTTCTTTTGTAATAGAATAGCAGGCTAGAAGAAACTTTAGTCTGACAAATGATGACAATTTTTGTGTTTGTCAAAAGAAATAGATGTCAGACTGGAAAAACTAAAGTAACTCTTTAAGGGTGCAATTCAAACTTGCAGCTAACAACCCAGCAGGTAAGTTAATCTGTTTAAAGTAGGACAAAAACCCAGATATTTCCTGATATCAATTCTGGACAAACAAAATAGATAAAAAGTAGTCTGGAGATGAGAAAGGATGCATGTTTGCATCAATTGATACAGCAGTAAAACCAGAAAATAAAGCTTCAAGTTCCAGGCTCAAGAAATATTTTTATTTCAAAACTCATTGTTAGGAGCCTCAATATCAAACGTACAAAGACGCTCAAGGATTGTGTGAAAATACATGGAGAAATTCAAATTGTTGAACAAAGCTCTTTCTGTAGGGAAAAGCACTGAACTAGTCTAAGGGTTTGGTTGTTTTTTTTTTTTTAAACAGAGGAATAATAAGTACAGCTCCAGAAACTTCTCATAGTTCAATCTCCTACTGAGCTATACTCTCATTATCCTAACTAAGGCCTAAATGAACACAGTGGGCCCACGTCTCAAAATGCTGGCACATATCGCAACTGGACGGTTAACAAAGGCAGTTAATGGGACTCCATCCAGATATAGAGATACTCTACTAAGGAACAGTACCACTAAAAATGAGGAGTATGTACTGTTACACAGGCCGTACAAAATTATCTAAATAATTGTGTAGGAAGACAAAACTATTCATGCCACATGATTACCTTGCCGGTGAATCATTCCTCCATGCATAATTCTTGCCACGATGCAATGGTTCAGCTCATTCATTTTTAAAGTGATTCCCTAGAAAAAAAGAAATGTTTATACTTTTAAAATAAAACATTAAGCAGTGTGACTCTTGAGTGCTTAAGAACAGTCACTTTTCCTAAAAGCCTGAAGGCAGAGTATACATTTTAAGGTTAAAATAAAAACTTTAACACTCACTTAAATATGAGCAATGAAAACAGATGCTGTTTATAAGTGAAGATAGAGTATGTTAACATATGAGCATATGAGGCTTTGGTTTTTCAAATATGTAATTTTGCATTGAAGTGCCAAGTGTCCAGTTTGGTCTAAAGTCTAATCTACTATAACCAATACAAGACTTTTTAAAGCAAAACAGCTCTAGTGGTACAACAGTGGTATGAATGCTCACAGAGTACTTTAAGTTAAGGATATACACAGGAGGATAAGTATCTATAATGGCCACTGAAGTACTCTAGCTATACTGACAGTGTAGAAACTGTCATAAAAATCATTACAATGCTGGGCTTCTCCAGTTCAGAGTCAAGACAAATACTGAAGTTCCTTCCATACCATGGGTTCATCTGTGTTCTTCTGGAACTGCACCAGTCGAACTCGTGTTACATTCTCCATATCCATGTCGCCGTTGGCGCTCTCTGGGGAATCTCCGTTTAAGTATGGAGAGGTGGGAGGAGGTGTAACTCTCAGCGCTTCATCACTGTAAACTTCATGTGCCACTACATCATGAGTTTGAAGTAAGGCCTAGAGGAGATCACAGCAACAAAACATCAGAGCTCCATCAGCTCTGATGCCCCTCACTCATACTTTACAAGCATTTTTGAAGCTTTTCAGAAATTACAGATATTCAAGACAATCGTGCCTCACTTTCTCTATAGGAACTTTTCCCTTAAAGGACTCCAAGATAAACTTCAGCAGACTGTAAATGCCTACAGACACACCTAGCCTTTAAAATCTGCGTGAGTAAACCTGATTTTTTACAGAAGATATCTCAATGAGAACGATGCTCCTTCCACCTCCCACATATTCTTGACATCTGCAAGGTGTTAGAATTAGGCCATCATTCTTTTGGAGTCTAGACACTGAACTAGGAAGCCACACTTCTGAGTGAACTACTCTATAATAATTTCTCTAGTAAAATGGAAAAGTATTAAGATCCCATGAAATTTCATTCTAATAAAGATGGACCATAGATCTGTTGACTGAAAGAAATAAACAATGTTTTTTGTTGTTTCTTAGCATAATCACTTCTGTATTCTTCCCTTCCCCTAGAGTATGGACCCTGCACAACCACAGATAAAAATTACAATATAAACCATCAAGCTGCTAAAATGCTATTTTATTTGTTTTACTGTTTCTTGATGCAAAGAATAGTACAACAATTGATTACATGTATTTAAATGTCTTTAATAATCAGAACATTTGATTGTGTAAGAACTCTAAGCTAGTGCAAAGACATGAAGCCTGCATAACTGTAAAAAGTGTAACACAGTGTTATGAGACATATGTTGGACAAAGTGTAAATATTTGCAAAGCAATATTCGATAGCAAAGGCTTTTAAAAATGGTATGATGCTCCACTTCTGTCCAATAAGAGCCCTGTACCACATCCATTTCACATGTGCATTCAACTCTTAATAGTGAGTGTATTAGAGCAAGCTTACTTCTGTCCATAAACTGAATACAATTTATATGTGAACATGCCAGTTCCACTCCTACAGTAACTCATCAAGGACCAGACACAGATCCTGACTCTATACTCTAATGGATGGGTTTCTTAGATAAAGATTGATAAATCAAGCCTAGTTCTTGCAATAGCAGAGATATCAGCAAACACTGCAGTTAGGTCCATCAATATTATAGCTAACATCTTGTTAATTTTCATTTAAATGCTAATTCGTCTTAGCTTGCAAAACCCATAAATCTTGCATGAGGTTGACCATCTACAATTTGTTTTGACAGAGAAATCTGTCTCTGCATTGCCTTAGTCTTCAATTAAAATGTTTAAGCAGAACTTAAAATAAGTACTAAAACCCCTGCCCTACAACACGTATTTCTGAAGTGGAATGCAAGGCAGAAGAGGGATTTTCATGGCCTTTACAAAATTGTAAATTTGGTACCAAGGTAGCACTTCTAAAGTGTACCACGTTCTGAAAGATAACTCTATAAACAGTTCAAGTTCCCCTTCCTCAAATCCTTTTCAAACTATAGTTGGGAATTCAGCATTATAATGACGGAATGGAACTTCTTGAATTAGAAATGCTCTACCCACATTCTCTCCTGTTTTTCCAATGTTTCAAGTCCACCTACACAAACACTATTTTTAGTTAAATACTAACCTGTATCTGCATTTTCTGTTTTTCATCTTATTTTGTCAACCACTAAGCTCAAACCACCAACAATTACTCTGCATTACTCTGTACTGCAGAAGCAATCTTTTATATTAAGAGATCTGGACCACATATGTAAGTTAAATCATTTCAATGAAATAAATTAGTAATTGAATTTATTTAGTTTATTTAATTGGGTGTAAGCTTATATATGAGTATTCCTGTATAGGTTTATATATACAGCTTAATTCTTATTCTAGCATCTGAAAACTGTTTGCAGTTGTCCCAAATAAAACAAGTTCAGCCCTGTGGTCTTGGCTCTGTATAGAAGCACTCTTTAACAGAGAAGGATGATCTTCTGTGCTTCCATCAGCTGAAGCTACTCAAAGCTACTTAATGAACTTCATTAAACCCACTGTATCTGTTGTATTCTCCACATTTTAATATTACCTTTCTTATGTAATTCAGGGTTGCACATTTGTTTCATATCAAATACTTGTCTTACTTTATACTATATTTTAAGTAATAATATACACCTTGTAGGAGGTTAAAATATGGTAATTTGAACATTTGTAAAGGTTCATGTTTATACTAGCTGACTTCTGAATGTGCTAACACAAACTAACACAAATACAGAAACATCGGATATTAATGTACAGCAAGCTCAATGTTGCTATTGGAACTTACTTAAAGATAACTGTTTTCATCCATTTATGATAATTTTTACAATTAATTTTTTTTTCTCCTGACTCTTTCTCTTCTGTAGAACACGATGATCTGTCTGGACTCTCTCTAGAAGTTCTCTGTTTCTCTTTAAGCTAGGGAGACCAGAACTGGACACAGGACTCCAGAAGAGGCCTCAGCAGGGCAGCGTAGAGGGGGAGCAGAACCTCCCTCAACCTGCTGGCCACATGCTTCTTGATGCATCCTAGAATGTTATTGACCTTCTTGGCCATGAAGGCACATTGCTGGCTCGTGGTTAGTTTATTCTCAACTAGGACTCCTAGGTTTCTCTCCACAGAGCTGTCCTCTAGCAAGTCAACCCCCAGCTAAATGTTTAGCATGTACAAACTAATTTAGTAATTTATTCCTGTACACGTAAGGCACACAAGAGTAAAATAAACCTAAAACAACAAAAACTTTGAACTCCAAGATCTCAGTGCCAATAAGAGTACTTACAAACACATCCTTTATTGGTTTTGGTTGTATAAAGGCCTAAACATAGTCTAAACCACTGACACTGTGTTTAAGTAAACAAGACACTATACTTTATTGTCTTCTTATTAGGTATACACATTAAATAATAATATAAATAATAGTAAAATAGTCTGTTATCATACAGGTTATAACACACATGATCCTACATTTTACACAGTATTGCTTCAGTCTCTGTGCATCAGAACTCAGCTCTGCCAGTGGTAAACAGAGAGTAGGATGTCAATATTGTTTTATACAATTATCTCCTTTCCTAATAGTACCTACTGTAAAGGTTTTGCTCTGAAGCAAATGTCACATATATAAGTAATTTTGTAAGGTCTGCAACTTTATTAAAGGTGAATCTGCGAGCAGGAGCAAGAATAATGGGAGAGGATGGGATTGTCTTTTTCACATCTGGAGACACTTTGGCAAGTGCACCCTAAAGGTATGATTCCACTGCAATACATGCTGATTTAACTACTGCTTTACATGTTTATGCTATTTCTCTCTAACCTGGACTGCATGTTTCTGTCCTCTTGCTTACTCTGGCAGTATTCCAGTTGTCCCAAATTCTTCTTTTTCTTTTTTTTTTTTTTTTTTTTTGGCTGGAATGGATCACTGTTTTGTTGAAGCAGTTTTCTACTAGTTTAGCACAGTTTAGCACTGAGTTGCAGTGTCAGATGAATTTTAGTATAAGTACAAGGGAGAAAATGAAATAGGGGGAGAAGGGATGGGACTCAGTCAAAAAGCACATTAGTTTGGGATGCCAAACACTAACTAACTTCCCAAAACTACTCCTCATAAAAAATACTTGTTATGGAATTGCAGCTTATTCCTTATTAAAAAAAAAAAAGTTTTACAGAATTGCAGCAAAAGAATTCTGACAGATAGTTTTACATTTATGAGCATATCAAGGGAAAGAAAGATACCTATCAAAGATGACTTCCAACTCACTTTTTCTGTCACTTGATTTGATACACGAAATTTTTATATGTCACAATAATCCTTATTGATGCTTTTTCTGAAAAGAATTTAGACTTAAAAAATGCTCTTGCACCACAGTGCCTAATATTTTTGAAATGCTGTGTGGTAATCAAATGAACTCGACAGATTCCAAATAAAGACGTTGAGTGCCAGAAAGTATTGTGTTTTTTTTATTTCTTCTTTTTTATTTTTTTTAAACAAATATTTCTTACAGTTTTGCTAAGTACCATTCCACGTTGTTTTATATTCTATTTCAAGCAACTATTACTGTTAAATGTTAAACCAGATAGCTTATAGACTTCAGGATAGGTATTATCTCCAGGCAATGACACATCAGTGTGTTGCTGATTACAACATAAAAAGCCAATGTCTGCACTGGTAATTAGTGCAATGAAGTAGGAATGAATCAAAAAGTAAAACAATGAGGTGAGTGAGAACCTGATGTACACTGAATGCATTGCAGGAGTTTTTACTTCTGATCAGCTTCCATCTTGCCTTGCGGACTGAATGCACATCAGCTGCTGGATTACACTGGCTTCTGGCATTTGTCTTCAGTTTAACTGAAATGAGGCTAGTTTGCATGCTCTGAGACCCTCATATGATACAAGCCAAAGCACTGTAAGGGGTCAATCACTACACTTCAAAAGATTCACTTCAAAAACACACTCCTGATCTGATTTAAAGTACTAAAATAAATGCACCCAAAGCTACAGTGGCCATCAAAAGAATACACTGGGACATGCAGCTATTCAGATTTCATCTTATACCTGAAAATGAGGCTGGTTTCAGCTGACTCTTTCCTGGAAATTAGGTTTATCCTTCAGACTTACAGTAATTCAGCTTTCAGGTAGGCAAACTCCACAAAGCCCCCTGCATATAATCCTTGTGTTAGGTAAAATATTTTAAAGTGACAATAGTGTATAGAAGATTTAAGTAAACACTTTTATTTCTGAACTTATAAACTTCATCTACAGCATAAACAAAATAAATCCTTCAAGCACTTTCAAAATACTGGACTTTCAAAATACTGAGAAGAATAAAAAGGAGGATTTCAGCTCTACCTATAGGTATTCAAAAGGATTAATTCTTCTTTCCATGTGCAACACAGCTCTCTCAAAAAGAGGGAAACTGCTCCATAATTAGGTTACTCCAGATTGCTGACAACTTTCAGCACAGTAATAGAGACCAACAGTAGTAACAGTAACTATTTTGCCAGACCAGCAGGTTAGAAAAATTTCTTAATTTGTATTGTATGCAGCTTCATCACTTGCAGATTTTAGGGAGAACTTACTGAACTTATGTTTTCTAATATAAAGATTATTAAAAAACCCAACAAACCCAACAAGAGTAGCATTTGCTTACCATGAAATGAGGTTGTGTTAAAATACGCTTTAGCTCCTTTGCATCATTGTTCTCTGGGTAACATGAAATTTCTTCCAATACCTGCAAAATAAGTAGGAGGAATGCCTATAGTAACTCTATTAAAGCTATTAATTAAACAAATGAGAACCCTCACTGGACAGTCAGAGTATCTTCAAACAGTTACACAAATAATATTTCTGACAGGAAAGGGTTTAGGTGAATGTGCCCCCCCACCCTAGAAGAGAATACACCACCTAATTTCAGTTTTCTTTCTGACAGAGATTGCAGCAGAAATCTGAAGGAAACAGTTGCTCTTTTTTTTTTAATTGACAGTACTACTCCAACAGCTAAATATATGGAGATAGAAATGAAGTGCTAATAGATGACACACATCACCATCACCATTTGTTACTTTAACACATAATCTCAATTTATTAAAACAATCAGTTTAAAAGCAGAATTGAAAACACTCATAAAATTTCTCCTCACAAATTAAAATGTTAAAGACATCAAGTGTAGGTGGTCCATCTGCTCCTGCACCTCCAAGCTCCAGAGTTTATAAAATCTCAGCCATAGTTCAGTTTATCATTGGGGAAAGGAGGAGGGAGTAAATAAGCTTTAACTCATTTGCTGGCAATCTGATACTTGTATCTTAATTTTCTTATGCAACTACATGTACAATGAAAATAGACTGTTTTGCTCCTGGAAGCACTTCTCAGGATTAAGTGCTAGAAAATTTGCAGAATAGGACTTGAAGTTGTTAACCAGTGTGTCTTCCTGTTCATTCTAATAGTTCTACAACCAGTGTTTTCCTATGAGATTGCTCTCAACAACTATACTTGTTTTTACTGATAATACAGAATGCAACTATTTTTTTTACTACTATTTGCATTAAATAAAACTCCCTGAACTATTTGTCAGGTATAAAAATTAAGAGCACCTGTATCTATTTATCTTTGACCTTAATGGGCCACCTTTACTGCATTTCTAGGTCTGCTGCTCTTAGAATTATCTATGGTAAACTTGTTTTTTCAATATAAAAAGCTGATACTTAGAAATGTATCTTTTTTGGGTGTGTGACTAAGTCATATAAATGTCAAACTTCCATTGCAGATAAATAAACTGAACATGAAAGATACTTTATTTACCCAACAGGACCATTCCTTTTAATACTGCTATTGTTGCAGCAAAGGTTAAATGATGAAAGTGAGGAAGATATATAATCTTCAAAGACATAATGCCCCTCTGCAAGTTGATGAATATGCAACTGAAGTAAGCAACAGTCAAATTCTAGAAACACTTCAGATTATGGACCACAATACATATTAGCACCTTCATGAAGAAAAAAAGTTCCACTTCAAATACAATCAAGCTTTTAAAGTAAAAACCAGGTTTTAAAGCCATTACCTCTTTGGCTCTCTGTACAGCATCACTTGGAGGATTCCTGATTTGTGGTGAAGATTTTGTGTTTATTTTGTCATAAAGCTGAAAAACAAGAAACCAAACTACTGAAGTCACATGGTACTTTAGATAAAGTAATGATGAGCGCCAACAATAGCCTGCTTATGTGACTATGATTAAGATGATTGTTAAACTGCAAGATACACAGATGTTTTGTATACAAAATCTAGCAGCTTAGGGTTTTGGCTTTTCATTTTTAAACATTTCCTGATTTGAACAGTGCCATAGATTCAGAGTTCATAGGATGACATGGGAAAGTTCAAGAGGTTAAGGGATTCTGCAAACCTCTCAGGCTTTTTCCACAGATTTACAGAAACTATAGTCTTTACTAGAAGCAATCCTATGAATCTTGAATAAATGCTGTAAATCATTCATTCTGCTATAAAAATAAAATTAATCTGCATACCTCACTTTTCTCAAGAAATCAAATCATCAAGGATTCCAAACTGTAAATGAAATAAACTTCAGCATATGGGAAAATGCCCTTGAAGACAGAATGCTACAAAAGCCAAAGGCTTTGGAGAAGACAGAAATAAACCTTTCCAAGACAGAAGTCTGACAAAAAAAAGTATACCCTTATTTTACTAGGATTTTTTATAGGATAGAAGACAATGTATTTAATTAGGAAACTGTAAACTTTCCAGATTATTAAGAAAATTTAAAAAAAAAACCAAAAAACTCAATAATGCAAAACACAATAGGTGAAAGACCTATCTTCAGTTTCAAATTACAGAAAGATATTGCCTGCTCTCTTTCATACAAATGTAACAGACTGTGCATGTTTTAAAGAATAAATGTATACTTCAGAGTAAACAGGCACTGTAATAAATACTGTTTTCAAATAAATAAGTCTTGGCTTGTTCCAAAGAATATAAAGATGGTCATGCCTGTAATTAGTTCCTATTTATGTAACACGATTTATTTGAAATATAAACCAGAAAAAAGATACAAATAACTATTTTTAGTATATTAATTAAATTTTTATCACAGTGAGGATGGTGAAATACTGCAACAATTTGCTAAGGGGAGTTGTGGATTCTCTCAATTTTGGAAATACTCAAGCTTCTACTGAAATTCAAAACCATGTATGTAAACAATTATTAAAAATACACAAGTGACTCTAAAACCTTTGGCATATCCTAACGCTGCAAAAGATAAGCCTCCTCATTTAGGTTGGTCAGCAAGGAGTTCTCAGGCACTTCCTCTCAGAACCTTACAACTCCACTGTTTGGCTATGGATGGCCTCAGAGGTTTGAATACAGGAATCTAATCAAGATACAGAACTGCCCTTTATCCTTTCTGACATGAAATACCATTCAGTTTTAGAAGACATTTAAATAGCAATAAATGAAATACACAGTATCATAATTATCCTTCCATTCTTTAAGGATCTATTGCACATGTTGAACATTTCAAGCCCATATGCAAATAAATACAAAAAGAGGAAAGAAGCAACATCACTTCCAAAAAATATTGCCTGCTGAACAGTTACACCACTATCTTGGGGAAAGAGAAGTCAAGCTAAATAATTTTTTTTCCACGTGCAATAACCTGACTGTGTGCTGCCAAAACACTGCTTAAGTTTAAGCAGCCTGGACCACTGCTCAAGTTTTTAAAATGAAAGCTTTCTGCTAGCTTACAGTGCAGGAGATACTTTAGTAGAGTCAAGCACTGTGTACTGTGTAATGCACAATAGGAGCTGCTGAAAATCCACGATATCAAACATGAACATTACTGAATGTATTTTTTTAAGAGTCGCATACATATGTTTAAGATTAATGAAATTACAGAAAAGTTATAATGAAAATAATTTTTATTAGTTATTTCTAGCAACTGTTTAAAAGCTAAGCTACTGAAGTTGCTGACTTCACTCAAGCCACTGTCTTACTGTGAACCAAAACAACCATCAGTTTATTAAAACATTTTTTATCACTGTTATTGTAGTGTTATCTTCTAAGACGAGGGGAAGGAGGCAAAAAGGAAACTAGGAAGCAAAGTGCCTCCAAGAATGTTTAGAAAAAAAAACAAGGCAAAGTTCAGAATAAACAAGAGTGCATTTATTTTTCTGTATTGCCTTCATGCTGCAGTATGCCACTTAAATTTTGTCTTCCAGGACTGCTACTTACTGAGATTTACTTCCAAGTAACCAATCCCTTTCATTGTCTCTGAAGGTAGAAGACAACCTCAACTAGGGAAAGGATGTATTTTTAGCAGCTTCACTAGCATGAACAACTCTTTCTAGAGTATCTTCTTGGGTGCTCTACCTCCAAAGCTCATTACAGTGGAAAGCACTTACTCAAGGTTCTAATGGAAACAATATACAAGCAGCCTACATCACATCCCATTTTTACCCTGTGTTTTCCTCTAAATTTCTGTCCAATCATGGAATCATAAAATCATTTCAGTTGGAACAATCTTAACTCTAAAAAGAAAGGAGCAAAGAAAAGTCATAGTAAATTGGAAACAAAACTTGAACCTCTCCAACTTGTAACCCACTTTTAAATGGTAAATTTCTAGTTAAAACCAGGGACGCTTCCTGAAGATATATCAAATTAAGAAAAAAACAAGTGAGCTTTTCAATTTAACTTCTTCACTTGTTTAATTTAACCTCTGCATGCAAGGAATAAGAAAAGTGTATTTGCTGCCTAAACAAATGACCATACATCTAAGAACAAATACAAATAATACCTACAAGAGAGGGCACTGTCTTTGCAGGGCAAAGGAGGAATCTCAGGCAGTCAGCATAAAGTCAGCTATGTAAGACTACAGCCAAATGCCATTTCATAATGAGAATATCAACTAAAATATAACACTGCTATATGCATTTGCAGCCTGCCCACAACAGAACACTGTTCAGTTTTATTTTCAAGATACAAGAAGGATGTTAAGAGGTAGAGAGCTCAGAAAAAGCTTTCCAAAAAGACCTATCATCTCTTCCTCTGGTATATTATAAAGTTTTTTAAGACAGATGCTGAAAATATAAGGGAAGTCAGTTTAAATGACAAAAGTATCACACAATCTCTACAAAAGGAAACAGAACAAATTCAGAATAGAATTAAAGCACAAATATCAACATTGCAGGTAATCAAGGGTGTAATTTATTTACTCTCATGAGAATTTTTTTAAAATCGGAAGCAGACGTTTTTGAAATGGAGTACCTTACAAGGCTACATAATTAAAATTGCTTCTCCTAGCCACATATTCTATAAAGAACAGATTAAGCTTTAAAATTAAAGTGTAAATAGCTTATTTTGTATTTTTAAAAACATCTATCTATATCAATAAAACTGCTGTTTTATGAATGATCTTAAAGTGAGCCAACAGTGGCAGTGAAAACTTATTTTTATATGTGAAGTTATCAACGATCAAAGATGCCTTCCACATGAGAAATCCAAATGACATAAAGAAAAATGTTGTTTGTCAATTCCTGTAAAATATTTTTCTAAGCACTCTAGGAGTTCTGCTAGTTGTTACTATCTCTGTGCTTCTAATTACTTTTAAAACAGGAGATGACCATGCCATTCAACATGTCAAAGTGTTTCCTGTCTTTTTATAAGTAGGTCACAAATTTTTGGACTTTAATTGTGGTTTTTCATATGACGGTGAACACTGTTGTGACCCAAAAGTGTTTTTAATCCCTTTCTAACAACAACACAGGTGTACTTAATTCGGACATTTGGTGTTAGCAACAGAAAAATTTCCTGGAGGAGACGACAAACATTGCATCTCATCTGAAACAAACCTTTTGTTCAGGCCAAACAATTTCTCTCTGGTATGATGCATTTATAATACTAAGTTATTTTGGAGAGTAGAAGCACAAACTCCAATACACAAGAGAAATGCAATTATATACTGAAGTCAGTAAAATGACAAGGTTGTTTTCAAATCTATAAAATACACAGAAAGCAATATGCCAGGAACCATTTATGTTGTTTGGGTTCACACATCATTATGTATTTCTAATGCATTCTTAGGACAAATTAAAACAACATTATGAATAAGACTATCAGAAGTACTATTTCTTCACTAACTGTAACAAAAATAAGAACATACTACCAAGAAAGGCATCTTTAAAAACATATGAAATAATAACAAGTAAATCCAGAAACAAAAGAAGTGTTAGTACTTCTTAGTACTTGCTTTATACTTTAATTTTTTTCAATATACAATTCCAACAACACCTTGACAGACTTTTTTTTGACATTATAAAAAACTCTGGTTCTAAACTGTCTCTTGTTTAGTATATACTCATACAAACAGAAGGACGAATCCAGGATGGTATTTTGTTTCTCTCATTTCCAAACTTAGCTCTTGGGTTTTCAGTGTGGACAGAATTTTTTTAGCATGACGTTATTAACCCTATTTCAAAAACTACATTAACTCTCACAATAACTAGTCTTAGCTGGTTAGAGAAGACATTTAGAAGTTTTCTGCCAGAATATAGTAGAAGCCATTAAGAGGAGCTATGCAATAATGTACCAGAACTGGTGAAGCAGTCCTTCCTTTTTTGCAGTATTTGACAAAAGACTGTTTTGTGATAATTTTCAATTATTTTTCCACTTAAACAATAGTTATAGCAGAAGCAATTTAGGTCTAAAGAGGTTTACAGCTCTATAATTCATCTCTAAATGCATCCGAATTTAGAGGTTTCCCTTAGACACATTAAGAAAAACATTTTCTCCCTTGGACATAACATTCCATCACATCTTTACATGAGTGTTTTACAAAATGTTTAAGAAAACTCTGAATAAAATCTGCTTGCCCACATCATAGATGAAAGTAAACACTAATGACCATTACAGCCATGCTTTATACACACCCATGGTACTGAATATATTACTATGTGCAGTTAGCTACACCATTTTAATTAAGAAAACCAGCCTATTTACAATGCTGTTGTCTTTTAGGAGTCAAGTCCAGGGGACCATACCAAATGTGGTTTCTTGTGGAATAGAATTAACTGGTTCATTCTTCACTGTCCTCAGCAGAATGCTTTTCTATGTAACACCAATAGACTTTTAGCAGTGCAAAATCTGTACGAGCCCTGATGATAGTTTTTTTTTTTTTGTTCAGGTGCTCTATTTTCAAGCAAAGAACTCTGCCCTGTCACCCCAGTAGAACAACCTCCAACAGTTTCACTCAGTGATAAGCAAGAACATAACAATTAAAAAATGCTAATTATAAAAAAAAAAAAAGAAGAAAAAGGAGTTGTAAAATGCTACAGCAATTGTAACCCTTGGAATTTCCAGACTTTCGAATATTTTGCATCTCAGTCTCACTCCTCACTATCAGTGCTTCTGCATTTGCTACACAAAATCAAACTTAAGAGCTTGCTCTAGAAAACCTTAACAATCACGAATGACTTATTAACAAAACTGGAAATAACAAACATAAAATGATATGATAGCTAATTATCAGAATAGTATTGCTTCTTAAAAAAGACAAGTTTTGCTTTACGTCTTGCATGCTGAAACACAAATGCTATAAAAAGAATACCCACAACAAATCCAGTAGTGTCACTATCAGTTGACCAGCTTTCCTAGGAGTTGAGACTTTTTGTCTTCTGCCTGTATAAAGCGAACTCCTTTCTTCTAATATTTAAAAGCAGACAGTCCAAAGCTTATTCCACAATCAGGAAGGCAAGACAAAACAACAAACTCTTCTGACTAGTTTTTCAGATGTGCAGAAATTCCTTCTTAATCATTTCCTGTAAGAGGAGTCCCAACACAACCCCCATTTAATGTCACACTGAAAAATTTAGATACATCACAACTAGCAGAAATTTAGCCTCATTGTGTGGTCTGATCTTGAATGTAATCAAAGTTAGATCACACAGTGAAATCAGGAAGTATTTTATAGATACAAAATCTGAAAATTTCTGTGATGTGAACAAAAAGCTTTTGTCAAAACAAGAGCTACTGAACTGCTTACAGCATAAAACCCCAACACAAATACATGTTTTGTCAGCAGAACTCTCACAGACAGATCCTGCACTGCCAATCTCAAATATTAAATTCTCAAAATGAAATATCTAAAAATAATCATTAAAACAAGTCCTCATATAATATTCTTTCTGAATACTATATTTGTTTACAACAAAATGATATTAGAGGACTGTTTTAGGATTGTTTCTAAAAATTCTCAAGGGGAGGAACTGCCCCTTGCACAGCAACATTTACTAACAAATAGGTTTGTTGTCCTGTTACCTTTACAGCTTGACGTACTCCATTTATCCCAAAGGTTTCATGTGCTGTAAGTCTGAAATAAATCCATGACCTACTGAATGAAATAATATTCACAAGCAGTAATACCAAGTAAGCACTGAAATTAGTAAGCTGATTAGATAATAATTGACAGACCACTTAATTATTTCTTCTGCCTGTTCTGTTTCACATCTCCTTTTCCACGCAGAATGTTATAACCTTCCCATGGGTGCCTCTACCCCTGGGATTCTATGTCCTCAAGGAAACACATCCCTGAAGGTAAAAATTCCTGTTGGAAAATACACCGAGCACCAAGGTCACAGTCAGCAGGGGCTTTATCTTTGTTTAAAGACAGTTTGTTCCTTTAAACTCTGTTTTTCACTGTTAAGGACTGTGCTTGAATCTCACTGTAGCACCAGTGACCTAATATTTTCCAGCGTTAATTCTACAGCACATGTTACAATCCTGTCCCATATGAAAGTCCAAAGCTTATTTAAGACTCTACCTTTGTAACCTTTATAGCATTACAGGTCCACAGTTTCAAACTCTTTTTTTGGGTGTAATACACTTACTGTAGAATATGAGTATGACCAACCTTTGCGTTCAAGTTCCTTACATAGTGAAATGCTGTGCAATTAAACTGAGAACAAAAGTATTTCAGTAAGTTTCAGAAAGTGGTATATCAGGTAAAATGAAGACTCCTTGATGCAGTACTCACAGAACAAGACAGGCTGAAGCAGTACATCAATTCTGTCTGAACAGACCAGAGTTTGCCTCTGTCATGACACATCACTGCAGCTTGTTACTTCAGCCTCTCAGACTTTCAGTAACTCTGACAGAGTTTATGCTAATTTGAAATACTGAATTTCTTTCTACATATTCACATTCTTGCAACATCTATATTATCTTTTATGTAAAAAAAAAGTAGCAAAAAAAGAGCCAATTTTCAATTAATTTTGGTTCTTTATGTGATAGAATTGAAATACATATTATTCTTTCAATTTTTAAAAGTAGTTTTATCTGCAAAATGTAGGCCAACTATTATCTGTATTTTTTACATATTAATAATGTGTTACTTGTAGAACAGAGTTATACTTGCTGCTACCTGTATCAGAAATGAACATAAATCCATATCTTCTTATCCCTTTATTTACAATAACTGGCAGAAAACTGATGCCAGGTAACTGCAATCAACCTTATAGAATTTAAACTTTTAATCCAAGCTGCTTACTGGTTTCTGGGACCATTACACAATTGGATTTCTTCACTTGTTTTATTTTAAATCAAGAATTTAACTTTGAGGGGAAAAAAGAGAGGAGATGAAACCCAACCAAACTGGGAAAAACATTTTTCTCTGTATTAGTTCAATTACCATTGCACACAATTGGCAAACAACTGCCTTCTAGACTGGAACAATAACAAATTTAATTGCACTGTATGTACAAAACCTGAAATTCTGGCCATGTAAACCTGACATACCAGTGAAGATAAATGGCAACTTGAAAATCATAGAATCATAGAATCATTTTGTGTGGAAAGGACCTTGAAGATCATCAAGTCCAACCACTGACCTAACACTGCCAAGCCCACCACTAAACCATGTCCTTCAGCACCTCATCTACGCCTTCAGCAATTTCATCGCCCATCTCTGGACATGCTCCAGCACCTCTATGTCCCTCTTGTAGGAAGGGGCCTAAAACTGAACTGATGCAGCCTCACCAGTGCCCAGTACAGCGGAGCAATCACTTCCCTGGTCCTGATGGTCACACAATTTCTGATACAGGCCAGAATGCCATTGGGCTTCTTGGCCACTTTGGCACACTGCTGGCTCACGTTCAGGCAGCTGTCGACCAACACTGCCAGATCCTTTTCCACTGCACAGCTTTCCAGCCACTCTGCACCAAGCCTGTAGCGTTGCATGGGGTTGTTGTAGCCCAAGTGCAGGACCTGGCACTCGGCCTTGTTCAGCCTCATACAACTGGCCCATTTCTCCAGCCTGTCCAGGTTCCTTTGAATAGCCTTCCTACCCTTAAGCAGGTCTATGCACTTGCCCAGCTTGGCGTCATCTGCAAACTTAATAAGGGTTCACTCGATTCCCTCATCCATGTCATTGATAAAGATGTTAAACAGAACAGGCCCCAGCACTGAGCCCTGGGGAACACCATTGGTGACTGGCCACCAACTGGATTTAACTTTATTTAACTTTATTCACCATTCTGGGCCCAGTCATACAGCCAGTTTTCCTCATATCACAGAGTAGTTCCATCCGAGCTATGGGCAGCCAGTTTCTTCAGGAGGATGCTGTGGGACACTGTCAAAGGCTTTACTAAAGTCCAGGAAGACCACATCCACAGCCATTCCCTCATCCACTAAGCAGTAGTGGTGCATGGGGTTGTTCCTCCCAAGGTGCTGCACATTTACCAAGAAGTTTTGTTTGATTGGGTTTGTTTTTGTCACAGAAGTACTGATAATAGAGTTATGCTATTTCTCACAATTACACAAGGTATTATTTCCTTCTATTTAATATTAAGTGTCCCTAAATGTCTCATTTGCCTATAATGAATACAGATTCCATTATATGACAGCATTATATTTCACTATAAATTTTTATATATTTCACTATAAATTAGTACTCTAATCTAGTAATTTTAAGATTTTAAGAAAATCCCATATTAATACTCATAGTAAAAAAATCTGTTGACTGTAGAAACTATAGTTCTCAACTAGTGATAGCAGATGGTAAAAGATATGCCAGACAGTACACATACATAGCTCACCAGAGAGGAAGAGGCTGCAATTTAGCAAAATTCTATATCATATGCAATACATGTTCTCTTAAATTGGAAAGTGTGATAGGCAAAGCCTCGGATCAAATAATCTTAAATAAATACATGTCACACTTTAAGATCGTAGTGCCAAACCAAAAAATTAGATTTAAGTAGACTAAGATGGTTTCCTACCTCCTAAAAGGTAGACTCTTCAATTTCTGCTGCCATGAGCTGACAGCAGATATCCAGGGGATCCTTCAGTCCTCCACTATTCACTACAACACATCTTTAGTATGCCATCTGATCTTTTTTGATTTCAGGAACTCTTTGTCACAAGTCCCTTCAGCAACTGTTTTGTTTTGTTTGTGTCTCAACTTCATTCCTATATCATAACCCAGATTATTCTCTGTTCATATAGACATAAAAAATGGCAGTACCAAGAAAACTTAGCACAGCAGTCACAATGGTCCTGATAAAAAAATCCACTTCCATTCTGGAAAGCACCAATGAATCCACGTGAAAGACATGGGTTTAGATCATTATTTCAGAAGTTACTTCAACATATGTGTAATTTCAAGGACATAAAAATCCCTTTATTTCAGTAACATTTTCCTATTTTTTTCCTGCATCAAGTATCTAATTGAAACTGATCTTAACAAGAACAAGGCAAAACACTCTTTAAAGATGACACCAAGCAGCTGATCACATAAAAGTAAACATAAAAGACATTCAGGTGCAGAAGCATGCCCAAGGAGGAGCAATGAAACTGGCGAAGTTTCCAGAAAACAAGTCTTAGGAGGAATGGCTGAGGGAACGAGGGTTGTTTAGTCTGGAGAAAGAGGCTGAGGGTAGATCTTATTTTATTGCTTTCTACAACTACGTGAAAGGAAGTGAGGTGGAGATCAGTCTCTTTTTCACAAGTAACAATCATCAACTGTAGTGGTTTTGGCCTGGGCCAGCTTTTTCAGTAGCAGGGACGCTAAAGAGGTGGCTTCTTTCAACGAAGACAGTTGTCAGAAGCTTCCTCTGTAGCTGACAGGATTAGGGCCAGTCAATTTTAAGCTGGAACCTGCACCTGACCCAGGCCTGGCCAATTAGTGGTGGAGGTAACGCCTCTGTGAATAACAGATTTGAGAAGGAGAAGTAGTTGTTGCGCAGTTGCAGAACTGCAGCAGCAACAGGGAGAGAGAATGTGAAAACATCTCCGCAGACACCAAGGTCAGTGGAG